>CM038214.1:313836236-314067171 GCA_021442155.1 Cymbidium sinense | reverse complement strand
CTCAAGATAAAAGATATGTGTTTGTTTTAGTTGTGTCGATGTCATGAAGGATAGGATGCCACTTGAGTTCCTTACACCTACCAAAAACATATCATGGTAGATTCATAAACAAAATACTTTCCACATAGAAGAGATTGAATTCAAAATAGAATTTTCATTGATGATAATTATTTTCAAACATGATTTATAATATTTCTTTTAGAAGAGCCCGTTGCTTGAAAGCATTGGGAACTCTCCTTTATAATTAAAAAGTTGATAAGATCCTCCATGGTAGGCCTTCTATATGGCAAAAGGGCTTTCCCAAGTGGGTTCAAACTTGCCTCCCATCTTATGACGGGTAACAATCGGTCTCCTTAGAACTAAAATGAACTCTTTTACTTGAAAAGCTCTAGGATGGACCAACTTGTTATGAGCTTGAATCATTTTATCTTTGTACAACTCAAGGTTTTGGCATGCTCATAGGCATCTCTCCTCCAAACCTTCGAGCTGTTCTAACCATAACTTGGTATTTTCCTCTTTGTACAACTACCATGGTGTACTTGTGGTAGTGATGGAGCTTAGGCTTTATAACCTTATAGAACCCCGCAATTTAGTTGATAACTAGCTGAGAATCCTCAAAGATGTTGAAGTTCTAGATGCTTAGAGTAACAACTAACTCCAGACTACCAATCAAAGCTTTGGCTTCATTGTGGTGCAAGGATTGGAGATGATATGAGAATCTCATCACATCATGGTCCGAAGTTAAGAGAACTATTCCAACCACTGCCTTTCCTTGAATAGTAGATTATGGCTCTTCTCCTATTTGAGAGGAAGTAGCACCATCAAAGTACATCTCATAGTTATGAATGCTAGTATCCACTATGTTCATGATTTATTCATCCCAGAGATCATCCTTAAGCAAAGACTCAGCAGGAAGTGGGTGTACTGCAAAGACTCATCATTATGCTTATCCTTTCACCGCAAAGGGGTAAGAAGGTAATGTCAAACTATGAGAGGATCATGGACCATCAGGCCAACCATCCAGATAGCATCAATCATGTCATGAGATACTGTAGTGGATTGATCTTAGAGATTAAGTTCACCTTATAAAGAAGCATGTAGTGCTGTAGCTTTTGGGATGCATAGATTAAAACTAGGAAATGCTTCTCATTAGGTGGATAATTAGTCTCATCAAAGATTAGACAATGGCTAAGGTAGTAGAGTGCATTTTCCTTCCCTTCATCATTGGCTTGGGCCAACAAAGCACCAAGGGAGTCATCTAACATAGCAGTGTAAAGTATGAATGACTTGCCTGGGATAGGGGATGCTAGAGGCATCATCGTGTAATGTCTTCAAAGGCATGCTCCCACTTATCATCCCAGTTAAACTTGGAATCCCTTTTGACAAGTGCTGTGAATGGCTAACATCTTATCAAAAGGTCAGATATAAAGCATCTTAGATACGCTAACGGCCCTTCGAATGATCTAATTTGAGTTAAACTTTTAGGGGGTGGCATTTCTAATATCATCTTGATCTTCTCTAGATCAATTTTGATTCCCTGGTGTCAGTTGATGTTTTGGAAGATTAGAGTAATGACTAACTCCAGACTACCAATTAGAGCCTCATATTCAGCTTCATTGTTGGTGCAAGGATTGCACAGATGACATGAGAATCTCATCACATCATGGTCCAGAGTTAAGAGAACTATTACAATCCCTGTCTTTCCTTGAATAGTAGATTATGGCTCTTCTCCTCTTTGAGAGGAAGCCACATAATCAAAGTACATCTCCCAACAGTGAATGCTAGTATCCCTTATGTTCATGATTTGTTCATAGGGGAGATCATCACTAAGCAAAGACTCAGCAGGAAGCGGGTGCACTGCTAAGAAATTTGATTATAAGAGGATCATGGACCATCATCATGCCAACCATCCAGATAGCATCGACCGTGTCATGAGATACTATAGTGGATTGATCCTAGAGATTAAGTTCACCTTCTAAGATAGCATGTAGTGCTGTAGCTTTTGGGATGCATAGACTAAAACTAGGCAATGCTTCTCAATAGGTGGATAATTAGCCTCAGCAGGGATTAGATGATGGCTAAGGTAGTATAGTGCATTTTCCTTCCTTTTTTTATTAGCTTGGGCCAACAAAGCACCAAGGGAGTCATCAACATAGTAGTGTCAAATATGAACATCTTACCTAGGGTAAGGGATGTTAGAACTGGTGGTGTCTTCAGGTAATGCTTGATGTCTTCAATGGAATGCTCACACTTGTCATCCCACTTAAACTTGGCTTCCATTTTGACAAGTGTTGAGAATGGCTGACATCTTCCCGATAGGTTGGATATAAGCATCTTAGATACGCCAATGGCCCTTGGAATGATCTGAGTTGAGTTAAACTTTTAGGTGGTGGCATTTCTAATATCACCTTGATCTTCTCTGGATCTATTTTGATTCCTTGGTGTCGGACAACAAACCCAAGGAATTTCCCTGAAGTTACTTCTAATGCACACATCAGGGGGTTCCTTTTGAGGTTAATTTGTCTTAACTGCTCAAAAACTACTCTCAAGTTAAAGAGATGATCTTCTTTTCTCTACTTTTGACCATGAGATCATCAACATAGAACTCAACCTGATGATGAATGAGTTCATCGAAGTTTCTAGTCATAGCCCACTTGTATGTAGCACCAATATTTTTAAGGCTAAAAGGCATGACCTTATAGTAATAGATTTTGATCAGGTTTCTAAAAGTAGTATTTCTTTCATCTTTAGGGGGCATCTTTATTTGGCTATATCTAGATGAGCCATCCATGAAAGAGAATATTGCATGAAATGAGGCAATTTCCACCATTAGCTCCGAGATTGATAGTGGGAATTCATCTTCTGGACATGCCTTATTTAAATCCCTAAAATTGACATATATGTGAAATTGGCCATTATTTTTCTTAATTAGGTTGACATTGGCTAACCAGGTAGAGTATTTTTCTTCCTGGATGATGCCATCATCAATTAGTTTCTTGACTTCATAAATGACTTATTATTCTATGTCTAATCGCATCTAAGATGCTTGAAAGTTCTATTGCTTGTTTTTATGAGTACATCAAGAGCCAATCAGACATCTCTTCATAACTCCATGCAAAGTAGTCCAAAACTCAATCAATCAATCTAAGTTATAGGTTTCAATTTCATTCAACAAAGAACGATGTATGTCGCGTGATCTTCTTTAGTTCCTAAGTTGATTTCCTTGAGCTCATCGATGGTGGACTTGATATCTTCTTGAACACTAGTGCATCTTTGAATTCAAAATCATCTAGATCATCAAGTTTCTACCTCATATGAGATAACATGATTTGAAAAGAACCAATTAGATTCCAAATGATTGGTGATGACTAAGCAGTAATCATCATCATCGACTAGACCCACTGTATTGAATACTAGTCTCAATCTTGATTAAGAGCTTTTGTTCTTCCATATTCTTCAAAGTAGTCAATTGTGCTTTGACCAAATATGTGGGATTAACCCTTTTTTTGCAAAATTATGAACACAAGGCAAGTGCCAATCAAAAGGTAATTCTATTAAATATTTATATAAATCATTCTCAAGTTTTACATCAACTTCTTGACTTGAGGATGATGCTCCTAGAAAAATCCTCTGAGTCTTCACACATGTGGATGACTTAGGGGCTTCCTTAACTACTAAACCCTCAACTTTTTGAGAGGAAAGTGGGGTTACAGCTAAGGTTCCCAATTGATGCCTAACTGTTTCATATATAGACTTGGATATACTTATGCTTTTCTTTAGAGCCCGATTTTCATTGCTATCTAGCCCAAGTATCACCTCTAAGGGAATCTACTATTGAGAAGAGCTGGCTGGTGTGTTAACCATATAAAACTCATCCTATGAACTAAATTCTAAGTCTATATGGACAACATGTATACTCCTAATAACTGAGACATATCTTCTATTGGGTGGCCAATAAGGAGGTTTTCCACCCCTGAGACTGCCTCTGAACTAGCCTCTTCCTCTTCTTGGTGGAGGTCAGGTCATCCTAACCATATGTTCGAATGAAGTAATGAACTGTGGTGGAATCTAATGTCAGGCTCCACTTACTCCTCCAAGTCTATTTCCACTCCCTTTTATTTTCTTTTTCATTTTCCTTTCCTTTTCTTTCTTTTTTTTATTTTTCCTTTTCTTCTTCTTTTTCTTTTCCTTTTATTTTTAAACTTTGGCTAAGTTTGCGAGAATAGACTTGTTGATTTTGAGGGAGGTAGTAAGTAGCATCCTTTTATATGTGACCTCATGAACTGTAAATGGCTTGAGATCTCTTTTGACATAGTAGATGATCCCACCTCTCAAGAACTTCATACACTGAAGTAGAGAGGATGGAACTATGTTGTTCTCATGTATCCATGGTCTCCCAAGCAAACATTCAAAGATATATCCAAGTCTATAATGTGAAACTTGGCTTCAGTCTTCCAATCATCTATCTGCAAGGGCAACACAATGGAGCTTTAGGCATGTTGACTGCACTTTTGGAGTGAGGATTCAATCTTCCCATCTTAGACTTAAGTGTCTTCTATACACTAAGACTTCCCTAGTCATAAGACACTTCTAACAATTAGGTAAACACTTAACCTAAGCCTAAAGACTTAGGGTTAACCATAGGATTATGCCCTTAAGGATTAGGATAATCCACCATCCTACAACCCAAATCCAATCCATGTTCACCTTCTCAAATCAAACCTCAAATTTAATTCATCATCAAATTCCAAATCCAACCCAAATTCCAAAACCAAATGATTGAAGCCCATGATCAAATCCAAACTTGAAAACCTACCTAAGCCATATGACCTATCCCATGGACTTAGCCAAACCTAATAAATCCAAAATCAATTGATTTTCTTATAATTATATTTTCAATCATTTTCTCAAATAAAATCAAATCAAATGATCAAAAAATTAAATCAAATCTCAAATGGAAATCTAAATATCAATTTATTTTCTCATCAAATCAAAACTAAATCAAACCAAATCAAAATCCAAACCTAAGCCACATGACTCAACTCCATGGACTTAGCCAAATTCCTTCATTCCAAAAAATTCAATTGATTTTCTCATGAATCAATCATACCTTCAATCATATTCACAAATATAAATGAAATATACAATCATCAAGCCAAACCAAAATCAACCCAAGTCAAACCCAAATTAACCCTTTTGACTTGAAATGTTCAAATGAACAAAACCCATTTGAACCCAAGCTCAATTAAATTATATATAAATCCCAAATCCATATATAAACTCAACTAAATCAAACTCAACCCAAAATCAAGCCAAAACCCAATTGGTCCACTTGACTCAAGTGGCCAATTTTGACCTATTTGAGCCAAGTTCTAATCCTACCTAAATTGGATTGAACCAAGCACATCAAAACCTCCATCATGATTATTGATCACCCTATTTTGATCAATTGTCACAAATTAAACTAAGACAACTTGGTCATTTGACCAAGTCAACCCCTACCCATATGAACCCAAACTAGCTAAATTATAACCTAAGACAAATTTGAAACCAATGATTCATACTAAATAAAAAATCAATATTTGAATATGACTTCACAGATTGAATCAAACCAAACCCAATTGGACCTCTTGACCCAAGTTGACCCAAATTGACATAAAAGATCAAATTGGGTCAAATCAAAATATAAACTAAAATTGATTGCCATTGGCTCAAGTTCAATCCAAATTGATTATTGAACTTGACCAAAGCCAGGATTGGAGCTAATTGAACACAATTGACATACTTAGCCTAAATTGACCTAACTTTTCAAGTTGGCCAAAATCAAAACCAAATCAAAATTAATTGAAACCAAAGCCTACAATAATCTTCAATTGGTCAACTAAACGCAAACCAACACCCAGCCCAAGAAAATTTGGCCAATTTGGTCAAATTGGTCAACTTAATCCATTTGACCCAAATGAATTCAAATGAGACAAACTTAACCAAACTAATTGAACCAAATGATCATATGAACTTGACACGACCCTTGGTTTGACCCAATTTGACAATATGACCCAATAATTTGACCTAAATGAGTCAATTGAGCCAACCATACCAACTCCAATTAACTTGAAATTTGGTCTAACCCACTTTTGGCTCATTTCAAATCTGCCCAATTCAAATCCAATGACAAATGATCATTCTACCCTTGGGTCAAGGGCATCACATGAGATAAATCACCCATGTAAGTGGTCATTTCCATTCCTTACCCACTTGGTACTCTCCCAATGGTCCACTTAGGAACCTAGGACATTGCCCAACCTGACCCAAGGGGTGGTTGGGTCGGCCATGAACCATGGGAGGTGAAATCACCTCACCCTCCCCATTGGAGAATTTGAAACCCATAGGATACCCATGATTACTTCTTGGTATCCACCTCCACACCTTTAACCAACCAAGCCGAGCCAACTCACCTCCTCCGTGCCACCCAAGACTCCCTGAGGTGGCCGGATAGATGTTAGAAGCCAAACCCTATCCCATCATCCGATCAAGATGAAATGGGGAATACACACATTTTCACTCAAACACACACAAATTCTTTTGAGAGCTACCCAAGATGAGCTACTAGAGCCATTCCCTAAGCTCCCAAGCTCATTCCTTGATTGAAAAATTCCATTCTCCCATCAAATAGGACACTCCCATTTCGACCTAACATTCACATTTCTCCATCAAACTCAAATTAACTTTGCACGCACCTTCCCTAAGCCTCATCGAGTAAGAATGTATCATCTCCCAAGGTTCTCGAGCACCAGAGGTGGGACTTCGATCAAAGTCGAGCTGCAAATTGTCAGTTTATGGCCTTCTGAGTGAACATCAAGGAATTAATCCAATTGCTACTCAACAGGGCTTTGTCTCCACTAGATGAAGCTTCCTCAATCATTCAAGCCACTGGTCTTGAGCTCTGGCGAGGTATGCTTCCAAAACTGATCCTTAGGAAAAAATGGGTTAGATCTTTTTGAAGTAAACTTACATCTCGTGTGATATTAACCATTAGATCCCATTCGATTGATGTCATGAAGGTCTGTGATCTTTTTGGAGTTGATCCAAGCTCGGGTAAGCTCGAATCAAGTGAACAATGGTCGACATACTCCATTCTCCCTCACTTGCATGATATTAGATCACGCACTATTTATTTCGTGTGATTGGAATAGACGGTCGTGATTAGATCCACTAGATCGATATGATTTAATTTTATTAAGCTATAAGATTAATCATAGCGATATAAATGACGGACGAGAAAGCGCATGCGCTGCTGCCACATAGGTGTTAAGTTGGATAAGTTTTAAGTAGCCAATACCACGATGCCACATGGAAAGCATGCTTCATCAGCGCACCAATAGAATTAGGCTTAATTAATCATTTTAATTTGAAACTTCTGAAAATCATAAAAAATCATCGAGAAATAAAAAATGCAAATAAATACTCATTTTAAAGGTATTTTAGAGGAGAATTAATTAAAATTGATCTTAACTATATTTGAATAGTAATTAAGGTTTAATTAAGGTTTGATTACAAAATTAATTAGCTTAATTACTCCTTAATTGTTTGAGAAATTAATCCCAAATTTTGTGGGTTAATTTAATGGGATGACCTCTACCTCCCATGATTTTCTTGGGATTTATTGCTCACTTAATTAGGAAAATTAACTAATTAAACCATAATTACTCTTTTAAGCTAATTAATGATTAATGAATCCCATTGATAGTAACAAATTGGTTAATTAAGTTTATTAATCATTATTCAACAGTAAGTAAACTAAAGAATAGGGTTGGGACTCCTTTCCCTAAGTTCATTTCAGCCTTTATTTCAAATGAAATTGATTAAGATTTAACAAATTAATTAAATCACTTAATCAAATTGAAATCATAATTACATCAGACCTTAATTAATTAAATCAAGGGGTAGATCTTTAGGTGTTTAACAATCTAAAGGAGTTTAATGAAATTATGGTTAGTCCACATGTGTGGGAAAACCATAAGAGTAATTAATTAAGTCCCTTAATCTAATTAACTATTAATCATGAGCCAATTGCATTATGCCCCTTCTATTTCCTATGATCATTACAAGTTTATTTTCCATGCATATCATGTTGGCTCATAATTATTTAGTTAATTACTTTAAGGTGACATAGGTAAGAGTAACTAATTCATCTAATTAAGGGTTTAACTTAATTAACCCATAAAATCAACTTAATATCATTTCCTTAAATTAAATCAAATCACTAAAGTGGGAATGGGTTTAAAACAATAACTGATGATTTCTCTTCTCTTGTTTAAATCAAATCAAATTTAAAACTTAATTAATAAAGAAGTTTTGGTTTGATTTAAATAATATTATTTGATTTGATTGTCCTTAATAACTAGTTTGGTTGAATGAATCACATGCTTATATTTGATTATCCTCTTTCCAATCTTGTTAAATTTGGTATGTCATTTGAATTCATGCATCCATCTTTTCAAAATCAAGTAAAATAAAATGGATTTCTTTTATGTAAGCTTGCATGTGTTGATTTAATTTAATATATGCATGGAAATTATTACTATTAAATCCAAATGTATTTTTCAAAAGCTTATAAATGAATAATAATATGTGTTATGATGCTAGTTATAAATACATAAGAAATGCATGCGCTTATAGCTTAAGTGTATGAATGTTGAGTTCTCCTTATTCTATTCATGTGTTGATTTATATAAGATTGAATGGTAATGAGTGTATAGTAGACATCATGAACAAGGTTTTAGCTAGCCCCAAGAAGGTCATTTGATTACTTCACTTTCTTGGTTTAACAACGACACGTACCCATTTGATTTCATTCTTATGTATTTCAACATTAGAATTTTGATAGATCTTTAATTCATTTATATAAATAATTCAATAAAAATATATACAATCTTTGCATCATTTTTTCCCTCATTAATGTATGCATCCATGTGTGTCCAAGAAAAGCAAGTATATACTCACGACATCCCGAGAATATGAGGCTTTAGTTAACCCCAAGGAGGTCATTTGATTACCTCACTTCCCTAGTTTAACAATGACATGTACTTGCTTATATCTTTGTACATGTATATGTATATGTGATTAGTGAATGAAAATCCCATTTTACATTAAAATTGCATGCATTCATAATTGACAAAGTGGTTTTATTAATTATACATATGATTTGGAGCTTACTTCCTACGTTCATGTATACGAATTTACATATGTTTGAGTAAAAATGGGTATATAGTCTAGACAGAGACGATGCTTTTAGCTAGCTCCAAGGAAGTCATTTTCTTACCTCACATCCCTGGTTTAAGAACACATGCCTATTTAATTTCATTCTTATGGGTTTTACTAAGCTCCGTTGGCATTTTTGTATAAGAATTTGGATAAAGTTTTAAATTAACATTTTAAAATAATTCAATCAAATAAAATATAAATTCTAAACATACACATACATTCATCATTTACGTGTGCTAAAATATGTTGCATGTATAGATACACTTAGGATTAAATCATATGCATGTTACATGTGATGGAATGGAACGATTTAATATATCTCATGTGGTAGTAATTCAATTAAATTAATCTTAAGATGCCTTTCCTTTTGAATAGGATTATTTAAAGTGAACCTAAACTTACGATTAAATCATTTAAGCCATTCACTAAAGAGAATTAAATCAAATTACTATACTTTAGAAAGTGACTTAAGATAGGGATGAAAGAGAGCAATCCTCTTTTCCTCTTTTTATAACACTTAGTTGCTAAGTGTAATCAAATAAAACAAAAGAAAACACAAATTAAAATTCTCAAATCAATTAAACTACTTCAAGTTAAATCAACCTTTCATGTTAAATTGAATCCTTAGAAAATACAACATTAATGCCTAACAAGACTTACCACACAAGCCTTAATACACACATTAGAATTAAGTTACCACTTCTGGGGATAAGGTGATAAGAATCTATAATCCACTGAGGATTAAGATCGAATCAACTTTAATTTGTTTTGTTTAAATTGATGTGGAGGCATATCTACTAGAGATATGAGCTTGAGTCTACTAGGAATTAGGTATATGAACCTTTCACTAGGGAAGCAGGTTTGAGCTATCCATTGGGGATTAGAATTTAAGTTTGAATTCATAGATTTTTTTGGAGAAGTATCTAAGAATAAGAGTTTGGTTGGATGTCTTTGATTTAGACTCATGGGGAGTTAGTTTAATTTGGCTCCATTATGGTTGGTTTTGAATTTGATTTATTTGCTTGACTTCTTTATATATGATTTTGGGCTCCACTGGCGAGAAGGGTGTGTCTTAACTCCACTGGGGAAAATTAGATTGGATTTAATTTAACTGAGTTAATGTAGACCCCATCGATGTGTGATGGACCCGGAGAAGGGGATATATCACTTGACCTACCTCGTTGAAAAATCCAAGGGATAGTCTACCATCTCTGGGTAGAGCTAGCCAACCTAAGGGGTTGCCTTCGCAGCAACGCCTGCTAGAAAGAAGGCATGGTAGACTTTCAAAAGTGAGGAACAATTGGGTTTGACCTATTGGAAGCACAAAAAATTGAACGACCTACTCACCGAGTGAATGTCGCTAGGGACTTATGTCAACTCAAAAGTAGTCAGAGTTAATTTTATCTTAATTTCATGTGATTTAATATGGTTTGTTTGGTTTAGCTTGATTTTGAATTGAGGGCTCGGTCAAATTTGATAGATTTAATTTATGGACCATGTCGGTGTGCGATGGACCCACTAAGAAGGGGCTATATCAGACTTGTCCTATCTCAAATTTATAAATCCAAATGGATAGTCTGCTAGCCGTGGGGTAGAGCTAGCCAATCTAAGGGGTTGCCTTTCAGTGTGCAACGACTGTGTTTTGAAGAAGGCATAACATACTTACATTTTCTAAACCAGGGAACAATTGCTGGGTGACCTGTTGGTAGTACAATAAATCAAACTCGACTTAGGGGCGACTAATAAATGAATGTCACTGGGGAATTATATCAACTCAAGAGTAGTGAGGTGATTCTTATAGGGAATTTTGCTGACATTGCCCTAAAGATAGGATGCTTGCTTAGGATAATGTATTGCTAGGGGTGTCCTCCTAATCCATAAGTGAATATATATTTTCTTTATGTTTACGGACCTGTGTGTGAGGGACCACATGAGAAGGGGCTATGTCGACCTTGACATATCTCAGATTTACTTGACCAAGGGAGAATCTGCACCTCCACAGGATGGATTCTCTAACCACATTACTAGGAAAAGGGAATTCTCTAATCTGATAGTAACCCGGGTAGTGTATGAATGGGGTCACAAAGGATGTGATCCAAATATAGTGCCCACAATGGAGGTGTTGCTAAGGGCATTATCCTGAGCCCTGAAAAATAAATCTTATATGTGTATGGTGGCCAACTTAAGGAGAAAGCATAGCAGACTTACATCTTTTGTGAGTGGTGTATCCTAAGGTGCAAGAACCAACCAACCTATGGTGTATCGGTCAGCATGAGTGTTGTATCGATTAGCATAGTGAGAACCAACCAACATAAGGTGCCCTTCGGCATCCAACAATCAATTCAAAAAGAAAGCGTGTAGGCTTACAACTTTCCAAGTGAAACTGATCATCAGGATAGTCTGTTGTCAGCGGGATAGATGTTATCTAACCTAGAGTGACTACTAAGTGAGGAGCCCCGTGGAAGAACAAGACTGAGACTTGAAGCAATCAGGAGGGAAGGAGCCGCTTGGAGACTTATCCTAAATCTTAAGTATAATCAAACCGGTCAGTGCAAGAAGGCTAATCCAAGAAGAAAGTATAGTAGACTCATATCCTCTTAAATGAAGCCAACATGAGGTAGCTTAACGTAGTAAGGCCTACCAAACTAACAAGCCATCGGTTCAAGGCCAAGTAAGGAAGGAAAGTGTAGTAGACTTACATCCTTGAAAGCAAGAAGACCACTGGGGTGACACACTAGCAGGGTAGCACGTCAGCTTGACCTTGACTAGCTATTGAATGAGTAGCATTGGGGGGCATTATCTCAACTCAGAGTAGCTCGAGACAAAAGATATGTGTTTGTTTTATATGTTTGTATGTAGTTTGTGTTTGTGTTGTGTCGATGAAGGATAGGATGCCGCTCAAGCCCTTACACCTACCCTAAACACATCAAGGTAGATTTGCAATTAAGAATACTTTCAAGATGGAAGAGATCGAATTTGAAATAGAATTTTTATTGATGATAATTATTTTCAAACCTGATTTATAATAATTCTTTAAGTAGAGCCCATTGATTAGCAGCTTCCCTTATGATTAATAAGTGATAAGATCCTCTTTGGTAAGCCTTCTTTATGGAAAAAGGGCCTTCCCAAGTGGGTTCAACATGCCTCCCATCTTACGATGGGAAAATATCATCTCCTTAGAACTGAAATAAGCTCTCCTACTTGAAAAGCTCTAGGATGGACGAACTTGTTATGAGCTTGAATTATTTTAACTTTGTATAACTCGGGGTTTTGGCATGCCTGCAACCATCTCTCCTCCATAACTTCGAGCTCTTCTATTCCCAACTTGGCATTATGCTTTGTTATGATCTTGCTACCCACAACTATCATTAGTGATGAGATTTTGACTTCTAATGGTAAAATGGCTTCAGACCCATACACTAAGGAGTAGACTGAGTTGGAGTTCTGTATGTGGTGCGGTAGGCCCACAAGGCTTCAACTAACTGCTCATACCATTGTCACTTATTATTGTCGAGTGTCTTCTTTAGTATTTGGATGAGATTTTTATTGAAGGCTTCTACTAAGCTATTTTCCCTCGGGTAGTTGATGGTAGAATATCTCCAATCTATGTTGTTTCTCTAGGCAAAGTTGTTGATCTTGGTGCTCTTGAATGCAGTACCATTATCATATATAATTCATCGAGGCACTCCAAACTTATATAAGATATGGTTCCTAAAAAATTGGAGCACATGCTAAGCTGTGATCTCTCTAAGTGAAATCATCTTCGTCCATTTGGAAAAAGTACTCAGTAGCAGCTAAGATGAATTGATGACCCTTGGAAGAAGGAGGATTAATCACACCCACTATGTTGGTACCCCAACACTCAAATTGCCATGAGGCCAATGTAAAATGTAGAATGTTGGGTGGTTGTTGTAGGACCACACCATGTATTTGACATTGGTGGCATTGCTTAGCCGTATCCATGTAATCTTTGATCATTGATGGGCAGTAGTATCCTAGTCTCTTGATATTGGCTTTCATCTTCAGACCAAATTGGTTGGCTCCACATAATCTTAAGTGTACCTCGATCATGATCTTATGAGATTCGTTTTGTCTAAACAAGTAACCACATATGATCAAAAGACCACGCATAAGACACCATCCACAAGAGCAAAGGAAAGTGCTCTCTACTTCATCTAATGGACTTGGGACTTCTCTTGAGGTAGTTTGCCTTTATTTATGTAATCCATGAATGGTTGGCTCTAATCTAACTCCTCATCCTTCTTGGTAATGGCAACCTCCCCTTCAAGGGAGTATTTTTTGATGAGTTCAATATTAATAAGGGATAAGCTTTGTCTATTTTGGACCTTTATTGATATGGACTCATCCTCCAAACATGCCAACTCTTTGGCAAGGTTGGCTAAAGCATATGCTATGATGTTCTCTCCACGAGGAATCTTATAAATGGTAAACTCTAGGATATGGGCCAACAACTCCATGGTGTACTTGTGGTAGTGATGAAGCTTGGGCTTTATAACCTTATAAGACCCAACAATTTTGGTTGATAACTAGGTGAGAACCCTCGAAGATGTTGATGTTATGGATGCTTAGAGTAACGACTAACTCCAGACTGACAATTAGAGCTTCATATTCAGCTTCGTTGTTGGTGCAAGGATTGGATAGATGATATGAGAATCTCATTACATTGTAGTCTGGAGTTAAGAGAACTATTTGTACCCCTGTCTTTCCTAGAATAGTAGATTATGGTTCTTCTCCTCTTTGAGAGGAAGCTGCACCATCAAAGTACATCTCCCAGTGATGAATGTTAGTATCCCCTAAGTTTATGATTTGTTCATTGGGGAGATCATGAATAAGCTGAGAGTCAGCCAAAATTTGGGTGTGCTACTAAGAAATCCACTAACGTTTGTCCTTTCATTGCACGTAGGGGTACAAAGGTAATGCCAAACTATGAGAGGATCATTGACCATCATGTCAACCTTCTGGATAGCGTCGACCATGTCATGAGATTCTATAGTAGATTGATCCTAGAGATTAAGTTCACCTGATGAGGAAGCATGTAGTACTATAGCTTTTGGGATGCAAAGATTAAAGTAAGCAATTCTTCTCAATGGGTGGATAATTAGCCTCAGTAGGAATTAGATAATGGCTGAGGTAATAGAGTGTGTTTTCCATTTTTCTTCATTAGCTTGGGCCAAAAAAGCACCAAGGGAGTCATCTAATGCAACAGTGTAAAGTATGAGCGACTTGCACGGGATAGGGTCTACTAAAATTGGTGACATCATCAGGTAATGTTTGATGTCTTCAAAGGCATGCTCACACATATCATCTCACTTGAACTTAGTATCCTTTTTGATAAGTATTGAGAATGGCTGACATCTTTTTGATAGGTTGGATATAAAGCTTCTTAGTTACTCCAACTACCCTTGGAATGATCTGAGTTGAGTTAAACTTTTAGGGGGTGGCATTTCTAATATCGCCTTGATCTTCGCTAAAACTATTTCAATTCCCTAGTGTCAGACAACAAACCCAAGGAATTTCCCTGAAGCTATGCCGAATGAACACTTCGGGGGGTTCATTTTGAGGTTAAATTGCCTTGATTATACAAAAACTACTCTTAAGTCAAAGTGATGGTCTTCCTTTTCTCTAATTTTGACCACGAGATCATCAACATAGCATTAGATTTGATGATAAATGAGTTTGTTGAAGATTCCAGTCATAGCCCACTGGTATGTAGCACTAGTATTTTAAGGCTGAAAGGCATGACCTTATAATAATAGATTCTATTCAAGGGTTCTAAAAGTAGTGTTTGTTTCATCTTCAGGGGCCATCATTATTTGGTTATATCAAGATGAGCCATCCATGAAAGAGAAGGCTGCATGAGATGAGTCAATTTCCACCATCAGCTTTGGGATTGGTAGTGGAAATTCATCTTTTGGACATGCCTTACTTAAATCCTTAAAATTGAAGCATATGTGAATTTTGTCATTCTTTTTATTAACTAGGATGACTAAGCAACCATCTAAGGTATTTTTCTTCCGGATGAAGACAACATTGATTTCTTGGCTTCATAAATGACCTATTATTCTATGTCTAATTGCATGCGTCTAGGAGCTTGCTTGATAGGGTTAGCAGTAGGCTCTATTATTTGTTTATGGACTGCTATGCCAGGAACCAATCTTGGCATCTCTTTATAACTCCATGCAAAGCAGTCCTTAAACTCAGTCAATAATCTAACTAAGTCATTAGTTTAAATTTCATTCAACGAAGAACTGATGTATATCGAGCATGGATCTTCTTCAGTTCCTAAGTTTATTTTCTTGAGCTCATCGATGGTAGACTTGATCTCTTCTTCAAACTCTGGCGGTGCATCTTTGACTTCAAAATTATCTAGATCATCTGAAATTTCTAAGCATAGCTCCTCATATGAGTTAATGTGATTTGAAAAGAACCTATCATATTCCAAATGATTGGTGATGACTAAGCAATAATCATCATCATCGACTAGACCCATTGTATCAAATCTTAGTCCTGGTCTTGATGGAGAGCTTTTGCATTTATTCTTCCATATTCTTTAGAAGTAGTCTGACCTCTGCTTTGATTAAGTATGTGGGATTAACCCTTTCTTTGCTAAATTTTGAACACAAGGCAAGTACCAATCAAAAGGTAATTCTATTAAATCTTTATATGAATCATCCTCAAGTTCTACATCAACTTCTTAACTTGAGGATGAAGCTCCCAAAAAGAACCTCTGAGTCTTCACACTTATGGATGACTTAGGGGCTTCCTTAACTACCAAACCCTCAACTTTTTTAGAAGAAAGTAGGGTTAGAGCTAAGGTTCCCAATTGATGCCTAATTATTTCACATATAGACTTGGATACACTTATGCTTTGCTTTGGAGCCCTATCTTCATCGCTATTTGGCTCAAGTGTCACCTGCAAGGGAATCTACTACTGAGAAGAGTTGGCTGGTCTGCTAATCATATAAGACTCATCCTATGAACTAGATTCTAAGTCTATATGGAGAGCTGTGTATACTCTAGTGGGACATATCTCTATAAGGTGCCAATAAGGAGGTTTTCCACCCCTAGGACTGCCTCTGAACTAGCCTCTTCCTCTGCCTGGTGGAGGTCAGGTCATCCTACCCATATGTTCGAATGCAGTAAAAAACTGTGGGTAGAATTTAATGTCAGGCTCCACTTCCTCCTTCAAGTCTATTTCCGCTCTTTTTATTTTCTTTTTCATTTTCTCTTATCTTTTCTTTTTATTTTTCTCTTTCCTTTTCTCTTTCTTTTTCTTTTTCTTTTATTTTTAAACTTTTTCCAAGTTTGTGAGAATATACTTGTTGATTTTCAGGGAGGTAGCAAGCCACATCTCATATTTGTCGATCTCGTGAATTATAAAAAGCTTGAGATCTCCTTTGACACAGTAGACGATCCCACCTTTCATGAACTTCATACACTGATGTAGAGAAAATGGAATTATGTTATTCTCGTGTATCCATGGTCTCCCAAGCAAAGCGTTGAAAGTTGTATCTGAGTCTATAATGTGAAACTTGGCTTCGATCTTCCAATCATCTATATCCAAGGGCAACACTATGGAGCCTAAGGCCAGTTGACCTTACTTTTGGAGTATGGATTCAATCTTCCCATCTTAGACTTAGGAGTCTTCTAGACACTAAGATTTCCCTAATCATAAGACACTTCTAACAATTAAGTAAACACTTAACCTAAGCCTAAAGACTTAGAAGGGTTAACCATAGGATTAGGTTATTCCTTAGGCATTAGGATAATCCACCTACCCTAAAACCCAAATCCAATCCATGTTCACCTTCTCAAACCAAACCTCAAGTTCAATTCAAACATCAAATTCAAATCCAAATCCCAATCCAAGCCTAAATTCCAAAACCAAATGATTGAAGCTCATGATCAAATCCAAACTTGAAACCCTTCCCGTATATGACCTATCCCATGGACTTAGCCAAATCTTAATCCAAAATCAATTGATTTTCCCATAATCAATTGATATCTCCAATCATCTTCCTAAATATAAATCAAATCTACATTCAAATGATCAAAACTAAATCAAACTAAATCAAATTAAATTAAAACCTTCCTAAGCAATATGACCTATCCCATGGACTTAGCTAAATCTTAATCCAAATCAATTCAAACTCAATTGATTTTCTAAAACAATCATATCTTTAATTATCTTAAAAAATTTAAATAAAATATACATTTAAATCATCAAAAGTAATTCAAATCAAATCAAAATCTGAACCTAAGCCACATGATCCAACTCTATGTTCTTAGCCAAATTCCTTCATTCCAAAACTCAAATTCAAGTGATTTTCACATGAATCAATCTTACCTTCAATCATATTCAAAAATTTAAATGAAATCTATAATCAACAAGCCAAATCAAAATCAACCCAAGTCAAACCCAACGTAACTCTTTTGATCTTAAATGTTCAAATGAACCAAAACCAATTGCAATTGAATTTATATATCAATCCCAAATCAATATATAAACTCAACTAAATCAAACACAACCCAAAATCAAGCCAACTAAACCCAATTGGTCCACTTGACCCAAAGTGGCCAATTTGACCTATTTGAGCCAAGTTCTAATCCTACCCAAATTGGATTGAACCAAGCCCACCAAAACCTCCCATCATGATTGTTGATCACCCTAGGTTGATTAATTGTCACAAATTGGGTCAAACCAAGTCAACTTGATCATTTGATCAAGATAACCCCTTAACCCATATGAACCCAAACTAGCTAAATTGCAACCTAAGCCAAATTCCTTGAAACCAATGATTCATACCAAATCAAAATCAATATTTGAATATGATTTGACCTTCAATTGAGTCAAACCAAACCCAATTGGCCCTCTTGACCCAATTTGACCTAAATTGACCTAAATTAATCTAAAAGATCAAATTGGGTCAAATCAAAATATAAACCAAATTGATTGCAACCAATGCACAAGTTCATTTCATATTGATTGTTGAACTTGACCAAAGCCATGATTGACCCAATTGAACATAATTGACCTACTTAGCCCAAATTGACCTAAAGGTTCAAGTTGGCCTAAATCAAAACAAAATCCAAGCTAATTTGGCCAACTTGGTCAGATTGGTCAACTTAACCATTTGACCCAAATGAATTCAAATGAGCCAAAATCAAATCTAAGCCAAACTAAACCAAACCAATTGAACCAAAACATCCCAAATGATCATATGAACTTTTCATCCCTTAGTTTGACCACTAATTGGCAAAACTTGACCCAACATAAACCCAATTTGACCTAAATGAGTCAATTTGAGCCAAACCTAACCAAATCAACTCCATTTGATTTGAAATTTGGGCTATCCCACTTTTGGCTCATTTCAAATATACCCAAATAAAATCCAATTCGAAATATTCATTCTACGCTTGGGTCAAAGGGCATCACATGAGATAAATCACCCACGTAAGTGGGCATTTCCATTCCTTGGCCACTTGGTGCTCTCCCAATGGTTGACATAGGCACCTAGGACATTTCCCAACTAGACCCAAGGGGTGGTTGGGTCGGCCATGACCCATGGGATGTGAAATCAAGTAAAGTAAAGTAATTTTTTTTTTGGATGGAGGTACATAATAAAAATCAAGTAAAGTGGAGTAAGGGATTTAGTGCCCTTATCTATAGATATAATGCTCCTCCCAGTAGAAGAGGAGCGTAAGAGGTGGTACAACGGGGAGGGACTGACTGGGCACTAGACTATCCCGGCAAGTATGGTGAGTGCCGCCATCGCTGGGCTATCACCTTCCCTGAGTTACCTTTGCAACTAGTAAAATTTCCTTGGTGTTGGAGGTTTGAGCTACTGCACTTTAAGGAAAGCTTCTTGATCTTAGAAATGATCTTCTTAGAGGTTTGGGATGGAGATATACTAACCTTCTCTTAAGAGGATCGCATCCCCAAGGATTACTCTAACAGAACTGGATGGTTATTCTAATAGGTATTCCTCATGGAGAAATATGGCTCTCAACTTATAGCTCAAGCCGTCCTTAAAAGTAATACAATCCTCTAAGACATTGTCTAACATGATGAAGGCAAGCTAGATCATCGCCTTGCCCACTTCCTCCGGCCTCTTAGGCTCAGAGAGTTGGGTTTAAGAGATTCTTAAAGAATTTCCTACCTCCCCTGAATTAATATGGCTTATTCAATCTATCACCAAGAGTAGGTGAAAGTAGCTATCTGATGGATATGCACCCTGGTAGGCTAGGTGGTGGAAATGGTCATATGGCTGGGTATGATGGCCGAGGTGGTGGAAGAGGAGGTGGCAAAAGAGGTCAACTAGTCTCCCATACTAAACTCTAGTCGCTTCCCTCCTCACTAACATAATTGCCCTTGGTTCTTCTCAAACACCTTCTTTGGCTTTATGATTATTTGAGAAAGGAAACTATTTGGCAGCTTAGTTAGCCACTTTATTGATTAATTTCTCAAATGTTTTGATGGTAAAGCCCTTAAGCATATAACGCCATGGATATTCTTGAGAAGAATCTCAATGGCCTTTGATGGTTCATTTCATGCTAAGGATAAGCCACTTGAGAATGTAATCAACAAAGGACTAGTTGTGTTTCTATTTCTACAATGAGGTCGCCACACGCTCTAGACAAAGAACCTCTTGATGAAGAGGTGTCCAACTCAAAGAAAAGTCTTCACAACTCTGGCTAGATACCAATCAAATGCAACACCTAACAGACTACTAAAGAAAAGGCAGAGGAGGCGTATATCACCCATGTTACAACAAATATAGTGTAATGTGTTGTCGTAGGCTAATCACATCAAAGATCTAAGGATGGTGGCACAAAACCCTAAATAAAAACTTAAACCTAAAAAATAAATCTAAAAATAAATAAAAAATAAAACTAAACCTAAACCTAAAATAAACTAAATCAAAACCCCAAACTAAATAAAATAAAATAAACTTGAAAAAACATAAAAATAAACCTAAGAAAAGCTAAAACATAAACCTAAAAAATAAAATAAAACCTAAACATATTCCTAAAAATAAAAATAAGACCTAAACCTAAAAAATAAAATAAAATAAAACTAAAGTAAAACTAAACCTAAACCTAAACCTAGACCTAAAAAATAAATTAAAATAAAAAAACCTAAACTAAAATAAATAAGCCTAAAATAAATAAAAATTAAAAATAAACCTAAATAAAAATAAAAAATAAAATTATCTAAAATAAACCTAAACCTACCAATTTACTTAATTTAAAAAAAAAACCCTAAACCCTAAACCCAATATTCTAAATCGTAAACTCTAAACCCTAAACCATAAAAATAACCCTAAACCCTAAACCCTAAACTAAACCCTAAACCCTAAACTCTAAACCCTAAACTCTAAACCCTAACCCTAAACCCTAAAACCCTAAACCCTAAAACCCTAAACCATAAACCCAAAACTAATCCTAAACCATGAAACCCTAAACCATAAACCCTAAACTAACCCTAAAATCTAAAAACCCTAAACCTTAAAGCCTAAACCCTAAATCATAGACAAACACTAAACTCTAAGCTAACCCTAAACCACAAAACCTAAAAACCCTAAACCCTAAAGCCTAAACACTAAATGCTAAACCTAAACCTTAAAGCATAACCCTAAACTCTAAACCATAAAACCCTAAACCCTAAAACCTAAACCTTAAACCCTATACCATAAACCCTAAAAACTAAAACTCAAACATAAACTAAATATAACCTACAAATAAAATAAATAAAAAAACTAAACCTAAAGAAAATAAAAAATAAAATAAAATGAAAACCTAAACTAAAACCTAAACCTAAACCTAAAAATAAAATAAAATAAACTAATAAAAATAAACTAAAATAAAATAAAATAAAACCTAAACTAGACTAAAAAATAAAATAAACTTATGAATAAAAAACCTAAATAAAATAAAAACTAAATATAAAATAAAACTAAAATAAACCTAAAATAAAATAAACTAAAAACTAAATAAAAACCAAAACATAAACAATAAACCTAAATATAAATAAAAATTAAAAACCTAAACCCTAAACTCAAAAAAAAGAACCTAAACATAAAATAAGCAAAATAAAATAAACCTAAAATTAAGCTAAAATAAAATAAACTAAAAAAATAAAACCTAAACCTAAACCTAAAATAAACTAAACCTAAACCCTAAACTAAATAAAATAAAATAAACTAAAAATAAGCCTAAAGCTAAACTAAAAAATAAAACCTAAAAATCAACCTAATAAAAACCAAAAATCATAACCTAAGAAAATAAAATAAAAATCTAAACCTAAACCTAAAATTAAAAAATAATACGTAAACTTAAAAAATAAAATAAAATAAATCAAACTAAAAAATAAACATAAACCTAAACCTAAACCTAAAATAAATTAAAAAATAAAAAATAAAATAAATATAAATATTAAATAAACCTAAACTCATTAATTTTTTAATATTCCTAAACCCTAAACCCTAAACCTTAAACCCTAAATCCCAAACCTTAAACCCTAAACCCTAAAATTAACTAAACCCTAAACCAACTAAACCTAAAAAAAAACCTAAACCCTAAACTAAAAACCTAAACCCTAAACACTAAACCTAAACCCTAAACCTAAACCCTAAACTCTCCCATAAAACCCTAAACTAAACCTTAAACCATAAACCCTAAACCTGTTAACCCTAAACCCTAAAGCCTATAAACTCTAAACACTAAACCCTAACCCTAAACCTAAACCCCAAACTCTAAAGCCTAAACCCTAAAAAAAAAAAACCAAAATACCTACCTAAACTAAATAAACCTAAAATAAATAAATAAATAAAAACTAAACCTAAATAAAAAATAAAATAAAATAAAGACCTAAACTAAAACCTAAAACCTAAACCTAAAAATAAAATAAAATAAAAATAAAAATAAACTAAAATAAAATAAAGAAAAAACTAAACTAAACTAAAAAAAATTAAAGAAACCTAACAATTAATAACCTTAATAAAATAAAACTAAACGTAAAATAAAAATAAAATAAACCTAAATAAAATAAAATAAATTAAACCTAAAAATTAACCTAAATAAAACCTAAAAAAAAAAAACTAAAAATAAAATAAAATAAACCTAAACCTAAACTAAAATAAACTAAACTAAGATAAATTAAACCAAAACCTCCTAAACCTAAACTAAATAAAATAAAGTAAAAATAAACTTAAACCTAGACTAAAAAATAAACCTAAACCTAAAACCTAAACCTAAAAAAAATAAAATAAAATAAAACCTAAACCTAAAAATAAAAAAACTCAACTAAAATGAACCTAAACCAAAACCTAAACCAAAAAATAAACTAAAAAAACCTAAACTAAAATAAAAACTAAAATTATTAATAAAATAAAAAAAATAAACCTAAAAGAAGAAAATTAAAATAAACTAAAATAATTAAACAAAATAAACTAAATAAACTAAATACTACTTTACTTAATTTAAAAAAAATAAACCATAAACCCTAAACCTAAAACTACCTAACTAAACCTAAACTACCTAAACCCTAAACCCTATACCCTAAACCCTAAACCCTAATTTTTAAACTCTAATCCTAAACCCTAAACCCAAAAAGCATAATTCCTAAAACCCTGAACCCTAAATCCTAAACCCTACACCCTAAACCCTAAACCCTAAATCCTAAATCGTAAATCCTAACCCTAAACCCCAAACCCTAAACCTAAAGTAACTAAATAAATTAAAAAGTAAACCTAAACCCTAAAACCTAATAAACCTAAACTTAAACCTAAACTCTAAGAATGGGCAACTTGATAGAAACATCACAAAGCCTAGATCCAACACTGCGAAGAAGGCTAGCTATCACAGTGGTGGGGATCTGAGGTGCCGGTGGAAATGGAGGTGGTCTGAGCAAGTGGTGGTTATAAAGGGGAGGAGATGAGGTTATAGCCATGGTGATGAGGGGATTAGAGACATGATGCATCCCACTACTCAAGAGGTGAGGTGGTTCTGATGGGAACTAGAGAAATTGAAGAATGATCGATCCGATGCTACTAAACTATTTTTACAGAGATGGTTCTAGTTATCTATTTTAATTTGCTCTATGCATGCTCATTTTATCTATGTCATCGCTGTGTCTTAGAAAACTTGGTGTGTTACTTGGATGAAATCAAAAAAGAAGAAATGTTGAATGAAGTTTTTCTATTAAAAGAAAACCAAAACCCTAAACTAAACCAAAACCTATACCTAAAACCTAAATCCTAAACCCTAAATAAACCATAAACCAAACCCTAAACCCTAAACTAAACCCTAAATCCTAATCCTAAACCCTAAACCCTAAACAAAGGCATAAACAATAAAACCCTAAACTAAACAATAAAACCCTAAACCCTACATGCTAAACTCAAACCCTAAACTAACCTAAACCCAAAACCCTAAATGCCAAACCCTAAACCTAAACCTAAAGTATTAAATAAATTAAAAAAATAAAAAACCTAAAACCTAATAAACCTAAACATAAACCTAAACACTAAGAACCTTCATGGCAGAACATCATCCGCCTGATCCGCAAGGTGGTGGCAAAGAAGATAGTTATCGAAGTGGTGGTGAATCTAAGGGTGATGGTGGATATGGAGGTGGTGGTTGGAGTGGTAGTGGTTATGAAGGAGGATATGGAGGTTATAACCATGGTGGTGGTGAGAGAGATGGATGATGGTGGATCCGCTACTCAAGAGGCTGGGTTATTTTGGGAACCGAGAAACTAAGAATGGTCGATCCATCTGCTATGGAACCGTCTTACAAGAGAGATGGTTCTAGTTATTTGGTTTTGATTTGCTCATGTCATTTTTATCTATGTCATCCCTTATGTCTTAGAAAATTTGTTACTTGGTTGATGAAATCAAAAGAAGTGTTGAATATGAATTTGTTCTAAAAAAAATTCAAAACCTAAACCCTAAACCAAACTTGAATAAACCTAAAACCCAAAACCCTAAAACCTAAACTTTAAATCCTAAACCCTAATCCCTAAACCTAAAACCCTAAATCATAAACCCTAAACCTAAACCTAAACCCTAACCCTAAACCCTAAACCTCAACTAACCCTAAACCATAAACCCTAAACCCTAAACCCTAAAAAAGCTAACAACCTAAACCTAAACTAAATAAAAAAAATAAAATAAATAAAAACCTAAACCAAAATAAAATAAAATAAAATAAAATAAAACCTAAATTAAAAAAACCTAAACCTAAACCTAAAAGGAAAATAAAATAAAAAAAAAACTAAATTGTAAAATAAATAAAAACCTAAACTAAAGTAAAAAAATAAAAAATCTAAATAAAATAAAATTAAACCTAAAATAAAAATAAAATAAACCTAAAATAAAAATTAAATATAAATCTAAACCTAAAATAATTAAAAAATTTAACCTAAACCCTAAATTAAAAAACAAAAACCTAAACCTAAAAGAAAAATAAAATAAAAATAAACCTAAACTAAAATAAACTAAAATAAACTAAACTAAAATAAACAAAACCTAAACCTAAACCTATAATAAAGTAAACCTAAACCTAAACCTAAAGCCTAAATAAAATAAAATAAACTAAACCTAAACCTAAACTAAAAAATAAACCTAAAAAATAAACCTAAAATAAAACCTAAAACCTAAACCCAAAAAAAAAAATAAATAAAAAACCTAAACTTAAACTAAAAGAAAAATAAAATCTAAGCATAAAAAAAAAAAATAAAACTAAACTTAAAAATAAAACTAAACTTAAACTTCAAAAATTAACTAAAATAAAAAACCTAAACTAAAATAAATAAAACTAAAATAATTAAACTAAACTAAATAAAAATAAAAATAAAAAATAAATTAAACTACACTAAATAAATAAAAACTAAATAAACCTAAAACTACTAGTTTAATTAGTTAAAAATAATAATAACACTAATCCCTAAACCCTGAACCCTAAGCCTACAACCCTAAACCTAAACCCTAAACCTTAAAACCCTAAACCTAAACCCTAAAACCCTAATCCCTAAACCCTAAACCCTAAACCCTAAATCCTAAACCCTAAACACTAAACCTTAAAAACCTAAAATCTTAAAAGCCTAAACCTAAACAAAATAAAACTTAAAAATAAAATAAATATATAACCCAAACCAAAATATAATAAAAAGTAAAGTAAAATAAAAACCTAAACTAAAACCTAAACCTAAACCTAAACCTAAACATAAAATAAAAAATTAAAAAATAAAAAAATTAAACTAAAATAAAATAAATAAAACCTAAGTTAAAAAAAATAAAATAAACCTGAAAATAAAAAAATCTAATATAAAAACCTAAAACCCAAACCTAAAAAATAAAATAAAAAATAAAACCTAAACATAAAACTAAAAAATAAAATAAAAATACAACTAAACTAAAAAATATGCATAAACATAAACCTAAACCTAAAAAATAAACTAAAATAAAAAACCTAAACTAAAATAAATAAACCTAAAATAAATAAACTAAACTAAAAAAAATAAAAATTAAACCTAAATAAAAAAATAAATTAAATTAAATAAAAAATAATATAAATAAACTAAATAAACCTAACTCTACCTATTTACTTAATTTTGTTTTTTTAAAAAACCCTACACCCTAGTCCCTAAATATTAAACACTATATCCTAAGCCCTAAACCCTAAACCCTAAACAATAAAGCTAATCCTAAATCCTAAATCTACAACCCTAAACCCTAATCAATAAATGATAAATGCTAAATTAAACCCTAAACTTATCCCTAAATGCTAAACACTAAATCAAACCTAACCCTAAACCCTAAATAAAACTAACCTAAACCCTAAACTAAACCTAAACCTAAACCTCAAACCTAAAACCCTAAACTAAAACCCTAAAACCTAAACTAAACCCTAAACCTAACCATAAACCATATACCTTAAAAGCATAAACCCTAAACTAAACCATAAACCCTAAAACATAAACTAAACCCAAAATCCCAAACCTAAACCTAAAGTAGCTAAATAAATTAAAAAATAAACCTAAACCATAAAACCTAATAAACCTAAACCCAAAGAATGGGTAGAACCTGACGGTAGAATATCACCGCTAACTAGCTCAATCAAGATTTCATGGGGTGAAGGTGGAGGCGCAACTGCAGAGTGGTGGGGATCTAGTGTGGGAGGTGAGTAGTGGGAGGAGGATAAATGGTTGGTGGTGAGAGAGGATAATGCGGTTCTACTGAGAGGCGTGGTTCTGATGGGAATTAGAAAAATGAAGAACGATGATCCCACGCTATGGAACTGGTTCTTAGTAGAGATGGTTCTACTTATTTAGTTTTGATTTTCTCTATGGGTGCTCATTTTTATTTATTTCATCACTTGTTCTTAGAAAACTACTTGCTGGTTGACAAATTAAAAAAAGAAGAAATGTTGAATCAATTTGTTCTCTAAAAAAATACTTTAAACCCTAAAGCTAAACTTAAATCTAAACCTAAAACCAAAACCCTAAACCATAAACCCTAACCCTAAATCTAAAACCCTAAACCCTAAACACTAAACCTAAACCTAAAACTAAAACCCTAAGCTCCTAAACCTTAAACCTTAAACCCTAAACCCTAAACCGTAAACCCTAAACCTTAAGCCCTAAACCATAAAACTTTAAACCTTAAATCTTAAACCCTAAAACCTAAAACTAACAACCCTAAACCCTAAACCCCAATCCCTAAACCCTAAACCCTAAACTAACTAAACCCTAAACCCTAAACCCTAAACTAACCCTAAACCTTGAATAAAGATGTCATTAGGAGTAGATCTAAAGAATGACCTAATCCTAACATAGTTATGGTAGCTAAAGAAAATGTCTTCAAGAGACATTCCCTTGACTATTAGAGATTTGAATACCAAAACCATAACCCAAAATCATACTATATATATATATGGTATAATGTAGCATCATATATTTGAGCATGTAGTGATGTGTTTTGGATGTTATAAGATGTTTTGAAATGTTTTGCATATTATGGTATTATGCCCTAGTCTATATTAATATAAATCATCAAAAAATATTGATTTAATAAATCGATGATGAAATTTATTAAATTTGAAGTGGGAATTAGGTTGTATGAAAAATGTTAACGCCACTTGTAGTCTAAAAAAGTAAGATTTTATGTTCAAAATAAATATTATATGTTGTAGTCTAGTATAACATCATACAACATAATATATTATTTACATTTTAAATACTTTAGTATTTTACAATCATGCAAATGCCTACACTAGCATTATTTATTAAAATGTTGATTTATACTTTAAAATGGTGGAATTTGGCCAAATTCATAATAGAGCATGTCATCATAATATATTATTTCAATTTAAACTATGTAAGTGATATGACTAAAATATATAGTTTTTTATTGTTTAGACTAATATTATAATTTTTATCTTAAGCAACCCTCAGATGTGATATGTTAATATAATATAATGTTATAGTGCATTATAATATAGATGCCATAACATAGTGTAGCATCATGCATTATAAAGCATACCATTGTATTACTACTTATTTTTAGCATATTTTAGTTTGTTATAGTATGATGAGAGTTCGAATAATTCATAAAAAAAAATATTTATAGAGATGGTGATGATTTGGCCAAATTTAAGTTAAGTTTTAGGGGACATATGGTGTGTCAATCAAAAGAATGGAATTTTATATCCAAAATAAATGTTCAATTTTCAACCAAATATTTTAAATTTTTGCTTTGAAGTGATTCATTTTAAGGTGTAATGTAAGATAAGATATATTATATGATGAAACATATTAAAATATAATGTACATAACAATATAACTTCATATATATGAATGTGGTGGTGTGTTACTAAAATTAGTATGTTTCCTTTTGTTATAATACATTGGTAAAACTCACAAAAAATGTTAATTTTAAGGTTGGATTGAAGAATTTGGCTAAATTCATGGCTCACACCAAGAAGTTTACACCAAAATTATGCTATTTTGTACCATTTCTAATAGAAAAATAACAATTTTACATTCAATATGAACATTATTCATATTTTGAAACAATTTTTGTTCCCTTTAAGTGATTCTAATGAGGTGTAATGTTAGAAAATATATATTATATTAAAATATAACATCATATATTATAATCTAATATAGTGTGTTAATTCACACTATAATATGTTTACCATGATACTATATAGGTTGTTTGAGCTTGCATCATCATAAATCATAAAATGTTAATTACAATGTTAAGATGATGTAATTTGAATGAACACATTGTTTTTTTGGTTGAAGTATTAAAGGTGTGCATAAGTGAAGAAATAAGATTTGATGAGAATTCCATGTCAATTACATGGAGAGGAGATCACACATACATGGACAACATGTGAGGGTCTATGTCAAGGGCATAGAAGAAGAAAAATCTACCGGGATAAGGTTTGAATTTAATTTGATTATATGATTTATTGAAAGAAGATCCACTGGGATAAGAATCTATAATCCACTAGGGATTAAGATCAAATCAACTTTAAGTTATTTTGTTTTAATGAGGCATATCCAGAGATATATGAGTCTGTGGGTATATGAACCTTCCACTAGGGAAGTAGGTTTGGGCTATCAGCTAGGAATTGGGATTAGAGTTTGATTTCATAGATTTGTTTGGGGATGTATCCACTGGGGATAAGAGTTTGTTTGGATTTCTTTGATTTAGACTCTACTGGGGAGTTGGTTTAATTTGGCTCCACTAGAGGTTGGTTTTGAATTTGAATTGTTTTGACTTGTTTATATATGATTTAGGGCTCCACAGAGAGAAGGGTATGATTTAACTACTGGGAAAATCAAAATGGGTTTAATTTAATCAGTTAATGTATGGACCCTCATTCCATGATGGACCCACCAAGGGGCTATATCGCCTCCCTCGTTTACAAAGGATAGTCTACCATCTGGGTAAAGCTAACCAACATAAGGGTTGCCTTGTACAGAAGAAGGCGTAGCATACTTACATCTTCCAAAGCAAGGAACAACTGCTGGGTGACCTATTGAATGCACAATAAATCAAACCTAACCTACGGAGACTACTTAGTGAATGTCGTTGGGGACTTCTATCAACTCAAAAGTAGTCAAGATTAATTTTAACTTAATTTGAAGTGATTTTATATGGTTTAGTTTAGTTTGAAATTGAGGGCATATCCAAGGGATGAGCCAAATTTGATAGATTTAATTTATGGACCATGTGGACCCACCGAGATATATACTTATCCTATCTTAGATTTACAAACCAATGGGATAGTCATGCCATGGTAGAGCTAGCCAACCTAAGGGGTTGCCTTTAGTGCAAGTAGGAAGAAGCATAGACTTACATCTTCTAAAGTGGGAACAATCACGTGACTTGTTGGTAGCACAACAAATCGAACCCTACTCAGGGAAGACTACTGAGTGAATGTTTTTGGGGACTTATATCAACTCAAGAGTAGTTAGATGATTCCTATAGGGAGTTTTGTTGACACTTTCCTAAAGATAGGATATCTTCTTGGGAAAAGGTACCAGGGGTGTCCTCCTAATCCACAAGTGAATATATATTTTATTTATATGTGGATCCTGGTGTGAGGGACCACACTAAGAAGAGGCTATGTCGATTGACCTATCTCAAATTTGAGACCAAGTGAGAATCGACATCCACAGATGGATTCTCCAACCATGTGGTGTGGTGTGAAAGGGAAACCCAATTCAATAGTAACCTGTAGTGTCTAAATGGAGTAAAAGGAAGATCCAAATCCATAGTGACCACAGGGGAGGTGCTACTAGGGTTGTTATCTTGAACCCTAGAAAAGAAAGCCTATAGGTGTATGATGGCTAATTCAAGGATAAAGCATAGCAGACTTATATCTGCCATGAGTGGCCAATCCTAAGGTGCGAGAACCAAAAAAACCTAAGGTGTACATCAATATAGTGAGAACAAACCAACCTAAAGTGCTTGCACAATCAATCTGGAAAGAAAGCATGTAGGCTTACAACTCTCAAGAGAAATTATCATCGGATCAAGACAGATGTTATCCCACCAAGAGCGACAACTACGGGAGCCCAGGAAGGACTGGACCGAGACTTGAAGCAATCAAGAGAGAAGGAGCTGCTAAGGGACTTAACCTAAACCTCAAATATAATCTACCCAATTAGTGTAAGAAGGCTAATCCAATAATAAAGCATAATAGACTCACATCCTCTTAAACGAAGCCAACATGAGGTAGCTTATCGCCATACAAGAAGGCCTACCAAACAAACAAGATGGCCACAAGTAAGGAAGGAAAGCATAGAAGACTTACATCCTCTTGACTGCATAAGAAAGCAAGAACCTGGGTGACACACTAGTAGGCATAGCCCCACCTAGTAGCTAGTGAGTGTTGAGGGTGTTATCTCAACTCGAGCCCGAGATAAAAGATATGTATTTATTTTTATATGTTTAGTTTATGTTTATGTTGTGTCGATGAAGGATGGACACCGCTTCCTTACTAACCTAAATACATCATGGCGATTCAAAACAAGAATACTTTCAACATGGAAGAGATTGAATTCGAAATAGAATTTTCATTGATGATAACTATTTTCTAACAAAATTTATAATATTTCTTTAAGTAGAGCCCATTGATTGGAAGAATTGGGCACTCTCCCTTATAATAAATAAGCTGATAAGATCCTCCTTGGTAGGCCTTCTCTGTGGCAAAAGGGACTTCCCAAGGGAGTTTAAACATGCCTCCCATCTTACGACGGGCAATAATCAGTCTCCTCGAAACTAAAATAAGCTCTCCTACTTGAATAGCTCAGGGACGGACCAACTTGTTGTGATCTTCAATCATTTTATCTTTGTACAAGTTGAGATTTTGGCATGCCCGCAGGTGTCTCTCCTCCAAATCTTCAAGCTCTTCTAACCTTGGCATTCTACTCACAGGATCTTGCTACCCATAGCTATCTTTAGTGATGGGAGTTAATAGTAGAATAGCTTTGGACCCATACACTAAAGAGAAAGGAGTAGTTGGAGTCCTATGTGATGTGAGCCCACAAGGCTTCAACTAACCTCATTCCACTATCGCCTCCTTATTGTTGAATGTCTTCTTTAGTATTTGAAGGAGTTTTATTTAAGGCTTCGCTAAGTCGCTTGTCCTCGTAGATGGTAGAATATCTCCAATCTATGTTGTGTCGCAAAGTTGTTGATCTTGGAATGTAGTACCATTATCCATATAATAAGGCACTATATATGATATGGTTCCTAAAAACTAGAGTACATGTATATGCCACCTCTCGAGCAAAATCAATTTCACCCATTTAGAAAAGTAGTAGTGCCTAAGTTGAAATGAACCTGAAGAAGGAGGATCAATCGACCCACTATGTAATCCCAACACTGAATGGCCATGAGGCCAATGTAGGATGTAGAATGTTGGGTGGTTGGTGTAGGACCACACTGTGTATTTGACATTGGTGGTTCGCCTAACCGTATCCATGTAATCTTTGATCATTGATGGCCAGTAGTATCATATTCTTTTGATCTTGGCTTTCATCTTCGAACTAGATTGGTTAGCTTTACATAATCCTAAGTGTACCTCGATCAAGATCTTATAGGCTTCATGCTTGTCTAAACAACATAACCACATATGATCAAAAGAAAATCAGTACAAGACACTATCCACAAAAGTGTAAGAATGTGCTCTTTACTTCATCCGATGGACTTCTTTGAGCTAGTTTTATTTAGGTAATCAATGAATGTTTTCCTCTAATCTAACTCCTCATCATTCTTGGCAATGGCAACCTCCCCTTCAAGAGATTTTTTGATGAGTTCAATATCAATAAAAGATAAGACTTGTCTATTTTGGACCTTATTGATATGGACTCATCCTCCGACATGTTAATTCCTGGCAAGTTTGATAAAGCATATATGACATTCTCTACGAGGAATCTATGGTGTATCGTAGTGATGGAGCTCTATAGCTTATAGGACCTAGTGATTTGGTTGATAATTAGTTGAGAAGAATCAAGATGTTGATGGGATTCTTAAAGTAACGACTAACTACCGGCAAAGCCTTATATTTCATTTTGCAAGGATTGGATGATATGAGAATCTCATCATCGTGGTCCGGAGTTAAGAGAACTATTCTTACATTAAGCAAAGAGTCAGCAAGAACTAGGTGTGATGCTAAGAAATTTGCTAGTGCTTGTCCCATCACTGCATGAAGGGGTACGAAGGTAATGTCAAACTGCGAGAGGATCAAGGACTATCGTGCCAATCATTTAGATAGTGTCTGCTGTGTCATAAGATACTGTAGTGGATTGATCTTGGAGATTAAGTTCACCTTATGAGGAAGCAAGTAGTGTTATAGCTTTTAGGATGCAAAGATTAAGCTAGGCAATGCTTCTCAATGAGTGGATAATTAGCCTCGAGGGATTAAATGACCGAGGTAGTAGAGTGTTTTTCTTCCTTCATCATTGGCTTGGGCCAATAAAGCACCAAGGAGTTGTGTAATGCAAATGTAAAGTATGAGTGGTTTGCCGTGATAAGGGTAGAACCGCACGCCATCGTAATGCTTGATGTCTTCGAAGGAATGCTCATACTTGTCATCCCACTTAAACTTGGCATCCCTTTTGTCAAGTACTGAGAATGGCTGACATCTTCTCGATAGGTTGGATATAAAGCATCTTAGATATGCCAACCACCCTGAATGACTCGAGTTGAGTTAAACTTTCACGGGGTGGCATTTCTAATATCGCCTTGATCTTCTCTAGATCGATTTTGATTCTGTGTCGATAAAGAAACCCAAGGAATTTCTTACCGTGAATGCAATTTTAGGGCTTCATTTTGAGTTAAATTGTCTTAACTATTTGAAAACTACTCTCAAGTCAAAGAGATGACCCTTCCTTTCTACTTTGACCAGAGATCAACAATATAGCACTCAACTTGATGAAAGAGTTCGTCGAAGATTCGAGTCCAAAATAAAATAAAATTCTAAACTAAAACCTAAATCTAAAACTAAAAATAAATTAAACTAATTAAAACAAACTAAAATAAAATAAATAAGAACTTAAAATAAACTAAATAATAAAATAAACCTAATAATAAAAAACTAAAATAAAATAAAAACTAAACATAAAATAAAAATAAAATAAAGCTAAAATAAACTTAAAATAAAATAAAATAAAAACTAAATAAAAACCAAAACCTAAAAAATAAACCTAAAAATAAATAAAAAATAAAACATAAACCCTCAACTAAAAAAAAACTAAACCTAAAATAAAAATAAAATAAACAAAATAAAATAAACCTAGACTTAAACTAATATAAATAAAACTAAAAAAATAAAACCTAAACTTAAAACTAAACTAAATAAAATAAACTAAACTAAAAATAAACCTAAACCTAACCTAAAAAATAAAACCTAAAAATAAACCTAAAATTAAAGCCTAAAACCTAAACCTAAAAAAATAAAATAAAAACCAAGACCTAAACCTAAAAATAAAAAATAAAAACTAAACCTAAGAATAAAATAAAAAAAAACTCAACTAAAAATTAAACCTAAACCTAAAAAATAAACTAAAATAAAAAACTTAAACTAAAATAAATAAACATAAAATAAAAAAATGAAACTAAATAAAAATAAAAATAAAAACTAAATAAAAGTAAAAAATAAAATAAACTAAACTAAACTAAATAAACTTAAACCTACCAGTTTACTTAATTAAAATAAAAACCACATAAACCCTAAATCCTAAACCCTAAACCCTAAAACTAACCCTAAACCCTAAACCCTGAAAAACCTTAAACCTTAAATAAACTAAATAAACCTAAACCTACCGGTTTAATTAATTTTAAAAAAAATCCCTAAACCCTAAATGCTAAAACTAACTCTAAACTCTAAACCTTCAACCTAAACCTACAACCTTAAACCTAAAACCCTAAATCCTAACCCCTAAAAAACCCTAAATCCTAAACCCTAAACCTTATACACTAAACCCTAATCATTAATCCCTAAACCTTAAAATCATAAACCCTAAAACCCTAAACCCTACACCGTGAACCATAAACGCTAAACCCTAAACCTTAACCCTAAACCCTAAACCCTAAACCCTAAAACCCAAATCCTAAACCTAAACCTAAAGTAACTAAATAATATAAAAAATAAACCTAAACCCTAAAACCTAATAAACCTAAACCTAAATGGGCATAACCTTGACTAAGGAACATCACAACCGTGCTTAGTCTAGATCGGTGGAGGGCAGAGGAGGTTATCGCAAAGGGTGGAGGGAACTGAGGTGTTGGTGGATATGTAGGTGGTGGTCGGAGCAGTGGTGGTTATTAAAGAAACAGAGGTTACAGTGGTGGTGGTGGTGGAGGGAGAGATTGGGGATATGATGGTGGATCTAACTACTCGAGAGGCCAGAGTGGTTCTGATGGGAACTGGAGAAACTGGAGAATGGCGATCTGATCTGCTGCTTATGAAATTGTCTTTATAGTAGAGATGGTTATAGTTATCTAGGGTTTTTGATTTGCTCTATGCATGCTCATGTTTTATCTATGTCATCATTTGTATCTTAAAAAACTTGGTGTGTTACTTGGTCGACGAAATTGAAAAGAATAAATGTTCAACTTGAATTTGTTCTCTGTTAAAAAAAATTCTAAACCCTAAACCCTAAACTAAAACGTGAACCCAAGACTTAAAACCTAAACCCTAAACCTAAACCATAAACCCTAAAACCCTTAAATCCTAAACCCTAAACCCTAAACCCTAAACCCTAAACCCTAAATCCTAAAACCTAAAACCCTAAACCCTAAACTCTAAAACCCTAAGCACTAAACCCTACACCCTAAAACTTAAATCAAAACCCTAAACCCTGAACCCTAAACTCTAAACTCTAAACCCCAAACCATATACCCAAAACCTAAACCCTCAACTAACCCCAAACCCAAAACCTTAAACCCTAAACCCTAAAAGCTAAAAACCTAAACCTAAATAAAATAAAACCTAAAAATAAAATAAATAAGAAAACCAAAACAAAAAAAATAAAAAATAAAATAAAAAAAAAATAAAAACAAAAACCTAAACCTAAAAAAATAATATAAAAAATAAAAACTAAACTAAAATAAAATAAATGAAAACTTAAACTAAACAAAAAATAAAAAATCTAAATAAAATAAAAACTAAACCTAAAATAAAACCCTAAACCATAAAATTAACCCTAAACCCTAAACCTTAAACCCTAAAAAATCCTAAACCTTAAACTAAATAAACTAAATAAACCTAAAGCTATCAATTTACTTAATTCTAAAAAATATCCTAAACCCTAAATCCTAAACCCTAAAACTAACCCTAAACCCTGAACCCTAATCCTACAACCTTAAACCTACAACCCTAAACCCTAAACCCTAAACCCTAAATCCTAAATCCTAAACCCTAAAAAACCCTAAACCCTAAAAGCTAATCCTTAACCCTAAACCCTAAAAAGCATAGACCTAAAATACACCTAAACCCTACACCATAAACCCTAAATCATAAACCTGAAATCCCAACCCTAAACTCTAAACCCCAAACCCTATACCTAAACCTAAAGTAATTAAATAAATTAAAAAATAAACCTAAATAATAAAACATAATAAACATAAACCTAAACCTAAACCCTAAGAATGGGCATAACCTTGACGGAAGGATCATCACCGTCAACTAGGCTCACTAGATCACCAATGTAAAGCAAAGCTGATTATCGCAAAGGTGGAGGGGAATTTGGAGGTGCTGGTCAGAGCAAAGGGATGGTTATGGAAGTAGAGGTTATAGTGGTGGTGGTGGGAGAGATCGGGGAGATGATGGTGGACTTAACAACTCAAGAGGCCAGAGTGGTTCTGATGGGAACTAAAGAAACTGAAGAATGGTCGATCCGATCTACTGCTTATGAAACTGTGTCTTTATAGTAGAGATGGTTCTAGTTATCTAGGGTTTCTAATTTGCTCTACGCGTGCTCATTTTTCATCTATGTCGTGACTTGTGTCTTAGAAAACTTGGTGTGTTACTTGGTTGATCAAATTAAAAGAATAAATGTTGAATATAAATTTGTTCTGTGTTAAAAAAAACTCTAAACTAAAATGTGAACCATAGACCTAAAACCTAAAACCTAAACCATAAATCCTAAACCCTAAATATCCTAAACCCTAAACCTTAAACCCTAAATCCTAAACCCTAAACCCTAAAACCCTAAACCCTAAACCTTAAATTCTAAAACCATAAACCATAAATCCTACACCTTAAAACCTAAACCAAAAACCCAAAACCCAAAACCCTAAATCCTAAACTCTAAACCCAAACCGTAAACCCTAAACCCTCAACTAACCCCAAACCCTAAACCCTAAACCCTAAACCCTAAACCCTAAAAGCTAAAAACCTATACATAAATAAAATAAAACCTAAAAATAAAATAAATAAAAAACCTAAACCAAAATAAAATAAAATAAAATAAAAACATAAACTAAAACCTAAACCTAAACCTAAACCTAAAAAGGAAAATAAAAGTAAAAATAAAAACTAAACTAAAATAAAATAAGTAAAAACCTAAACTAAACTCAAAAATTAATAATCTCAATAAAATAAAAACTAAACCTTAAATAAAACCAAAAACCCTAAACCCTAAATCCTGAACCCTAAACCCTAAACTCTAAACCATAAAATTAACCCTAAACCCTAAACCCTAAAAACCATAAACCCTAACTAAATTAACTAAATAAACTTAAACCTATCGGTTTACTTAATTCTAAGAATAAAGGCTAAACCTAAATCTTAAACCCTAAACCTTAAAACCTAAACCATAATCCCTAAACCTTAAAACTAACCCTAAAAACCCTAAACCTACAACCTTAAACCTACAACCCTAAACCCTAAAACCCTAAACCATAAACCCTACACCCTAAAACCTAAAATCTAAACCCTAAACCCTAAACCCTAAACATAAACCCTAAACCCTAAACCCTAAACCTTAACAACTAATCTTAAACCCTAAACCCTAAAAAGCTAAAAACCTAAACCAAAACTAAATAAAACCTACAAATAAAATAAATAAAAAAACCTAACCAAAATAAAGTAAAAAATAAAATAAAATAAAAACTTAAACTAAAACCAAAACTTAAATAAATAAAACCTAAACCTAAACCTAAAATAAATTACACCTAAACCTAAACACTAAATAAAATATAATAAACTAAAAATAAACCTAAACCTAAACTAGAAATAATACCTAAAAATAAACCTAAAATAATACCCTAATCCCTAAACCTAAGAAAAATATAATGAAAACCTAAACCTAAAATTAAAAAAATAAAATTAAACCTAAACCTAAAATATAAAATAAAATAAAACTAAACTAAACTATAAACCTAAACCTAAACCTAAAAAATAAACTAAAATAAATAAACCTTAAATAAATAAACTATACTAAATAAAAATAAAAGTAAACCTAAATAAAAATAAAAAATAAAACTAAAATAAATAAAATAAATAAACTAAATAAACCAAAACCTAGCAATTTACCTAATTTTAAAAAAAACCTACAACCCTAAACCCTAAACCCTAAAACCATAAACCCTAAACCTAAACCCTAAATACTAAATCCTAAAATCATAAACCCTAAACCCTAAATCCTAAACCTAAACCTTAAACCCTAAAACCTATAACCCTAAACCATAAACCCTAAACCCTAAAAACCTAAAAACTTAAACCTAAACTAAATAATACCTAAATATAAAATAAATAAAAAAACCTAAACTTAAATAAAATAAAATAAAATAAAAACCAAAACTAAAACTTAAACCAAAACCTAAACCTAAACCTCAACCTAAAATAAAATACAAAATAAAAACTAAACAAAAATAAATAAATAAAAACCTAAGCTAAACTAAAAAAATTAAATAAACCTAAAAATCAGTAACCTAAATAAATTAAAAATTAGACATAATATAAAAATAAAATAAACTTACAATAAAATAAAATAAAAACTAAATAAAAACCTAAACCTAAAAAATAATAAATCAAAAAATAAAAAAAATAAAATCAAAACCCTAAACTAAAAAAAACTTAACCTAAAATAAAAAAAATCTAAACTTGAACTAAAATGAACTAAACTAAAATAAATAAAACATAAACCTAAATCCTAAACTAAATAAAATAAAATAAACTAAAAATGAACCTAAACATAAACTAAAAAATAAAACATAAAAATAAACCCAAAATAAAATCCTAAAACCTAAACCTAAAAAATATAAAATTGAAACCTAAACCTAAACCTAAAAATAAAAAATAAAATCGAATTCTAAAATAACTAAATAAACTGAAGTAAAAAAAACCTAAACCTAAACCTAAAATAAATAAACCAAACTAAATAAAAATAAAAAATAAAAAAATAAAAATAAAAAAATAAAATAAACAAAAATAAATTAAAAATAAAATAAATAAACTAAATAAACCTAAACCTAATGGTTTACTTAATTTTTTTTATTTAAAAAAACCCCTAAACCCTAAACCCTAAACCCAAAAACTAACCCTAAACCCTAAACCCTAAATCAACAATCCTAAACCCTAAACCTAAATCTACAACCTAAACCTAAACCCCTAAACTAAACCCTAACCCTAAACCCTAAACTAACCCTAAATCCAAACCCTAAACTAATCCCTAAACCCTAAACTCTAACTAACTAAACTAAACTGACCATAAAACCCTAAACTATAAACTAAATAAACCAACCTAAACCCAACCTAAACCTAAACCTAAACCTAAACCTAAAGTTTAAACTATAAACTACTAAACAAACCTGCTAACCTAAACCCTAAACTAAAACTATAAACCCTCTAAAACCCTAAACCTACTAATCCTAAACCTTAAACCTTAAACACTAAAACCTTAAACCCTAAACCCTAAACCCTAAACCCTAAACCCTAAACCCTTAACCCTAAAAACTTAAAATCCTAAATCTAAACTAAAAAAAACCTAAAAATAAAATAAATAAATAAAACCTAAGCTTAAAAAAAATAAAAAATTAAAATAAAATAAAAACCTAAACTAAAACCTAAACTTAAACCTAAAAATGAAATAAAATAATAAAATAAAAATAAAATAAACTAAAATAAATAAAAAACTTAACTAATCTAAAAAAATAAAACAAACCTAAGAATAAAAAACATAAATAAAATAAAAATTACAAATAAAATAAAACTAAAAAAATAAAATAAAAACTAAATAAAAACCTAAACCTAAAAAAAGAATAAAATAAACTTAAGCCTAAACTAAAATAAAAACAACCTAAACATAAACATAAAATAAACTAAACCTAAACATAAACCTAAAGTAAATAAAATAAAACTAAAAATAAACCTAAACTTGCATTAAAAAATTAAACCTAAAAATAAACCTCAAATAAAAACCTAAAACCTAAACCTAAAAAAATAAATTAAAAAGCTAAAACTAAACCTAAAAAATAAAAATAAAACCTAAACCTAAAAAAATAAAATAAATAAAACTTAACTAAAAAATTAAACTAAACCTAAAAATAAACTAAAATAAAAACATAAACAAATAAATAATCCTAAAATAAATAAACTAAACTAAAAATAAAAATAGACCTAAATAAAAATAAAAAATAAAAGAAACTAAAATGAACTCAAATAAAGAAAAAATAAACTAAATAAACTTAAACCTACCAGTTGACTTAATTTAAAAAACCCTAAACCCTAAATCCTAAACCCTAAACCCTAAAACTAACCCTAAACCCCATACCCTAAACCTACAACCCTAATCCTATAACCCTAAAACTACAACCCTTAACCCTAAAACCCTATACCCTAAACCCTAAATAAACCTAAACCCTAAACACTAAACTATAAAACCATAAACCCTAAACCCTAAATGCTAAACCCTAAACTGTAAAACCTACAACCCTAAACCTTAAACTCCAAACCCTAAACCCTAAACACTAAACCCTTAACAATCCATAAACCCTAAGAATGGGCAGAACTTTGATGACAGGAACATCACCACAACTAGATCTAGAGGTGGAGGTGAAGGCGTAAGTAGCTTATCACAAGTGGGTGGGGATCTGGAGGTGTTGATGGATATGGAGGTTGTGGTCAGAGTAGTGATGGTTTTGGAGCCGGGAGGAGCGACGGAGGTTATAGCTGTGGTGGTGGCAAAGGCAGAGATCATGGATATGATGGCGGATTCCACTACTCGAGAGGCGGTGGTGGTTCTGATGGAAATTGAAGAAATTGAAGAATAGCTGATCCGATCTACTGCTTATGGAACTGTGTCTTTACTACAAAGATGATTCCCCTTATCTAGGGTTTTTGATTTGTTCTATGGGTGCTCATTTCTTATCTATGTCGTCGCTTATCTCTTAGAAAACTTGGGGTGCTACTTGGTTGATGAAATCAAAAAAAAGAAATGTTGAATCTCAATTTATTTTGTGTTAAAAAAAATTCTTAAACCCTAAACCCTAAATCTTAAACTAAAACATAAACCATAAACCTAAAACCAAAATCCTAAACCATAAACACTAACCTGAAACCCTAAACCCTAAACCCTAAAGCATAAACCATAAACCCTAAACCCTAAACCCCAAACCCTAAACCCTAAAACCTACAACCTTAAACCTTAAACCCTAAACCCCAAACCTTAAACAATAAACACTAAATCCTAAACTAACCCTAAACCCTAGACCCTAAACTAACCCTAAACCCTAAACCTTGAATAAAGATGTCATTAGGAGTAGATCTATAGAATGACCGAATCCTAACATAGTTATGGTAGCTAAAGAAAATGTCTTCAAGAGACTTTCCTTTATTAGAGAGATTGGAATACCCTAAACCCTAAACCTAAATCATATTTTAATATTGTATATTATAGTATAATGTAGCATCATATATTTAAGCATGTAGTGATGTGTTTATGGATGTTATAAGATGTTTTGAAATGTTTTAGTATATTATGGTATTATGCCCTATAGTATATATTATTATAAATCATAAAAATATTGATTAATTAAATGAGATGATGAAATTTGTTAAATTTGAAGTGGGAATTAGGTTGTAGTACCAAAGGTGTATGCCACTTTTAGTCTAAAAAAGTAAGATTTTATGTTCAAATTAAATATTATATGTTTTAGCATAGTATAGCATCATATATCATAATATATTGTTCTATGCATTTTAAATTCTTTTAGTATTTTACAATCATGCAGTTGAGCCTACAATATCATTATTTATAAAAATGTTGATTTAGACTTTAAAATGGTGGAATTTGGCCAAATTCATAATAGGTTGAGCATGGCATCATAATATATGGTTTCAATTTAAAATATGTAAGTGATATGTCTAAAATATATAGTTTTTTATTGTTTAGACTAATATTATGATTTTTTATCTTAAGAAATCCCTTGTGATGTGATATGCAATATAATATAATATAATATGGTATAGTGTGTTATAATATAGGATTCCATAACATAGTGTAGCATCATGCATTATAGCATATTATTATGCATTACTACTTATTGGTTAGAATATTTTAGCTTGTTATAGTATGATGTAGTAGAGTTTGTACTGGTATAATTCATAAAAATATTGATTTATAAGCTGCGATGATGGGATTTGGAAAAATTTAAGGTAAGCTTTAAGGAACATCATTGGGGGTGTGCTATGTTGTGTCATTTAATCAAATGAATGGAATTTTGCATCCAAAATAAATGTTCATTTTTCAACCAAATTTGATAAATTTTTTGCTTAAAGTGATTCATTTTAAGGTGTAATGTAAGATAATATATTATATGAAAGCATATCAAAATATAATGAACATATCAAAATAACTTCACAAATATATGAATGTGGTGGTGTGTTACTAAATGCTATTGTACATTTTAGTATGTTTTACTTTGTTATAATACATTGGGTCAAAACTCACAAAAATGTTAATTTGAAGGTTCAGATGGAAGAATTTGGCCAATTTCATGGCACACACCAAGAAGCAATGCCAAAATTAAGCTATTTTGTAGCATTTCTAATAGAAAAATAATAATTGTACATCCAAAATGAACATTATTCATATTTTGATAAAGTTTTATTATTTGTTCTTTTTGAGTTATTATAATGAGATTTAATGTTAGACAATAGATTATATTATAGTAAATTAAAATATAACATCATATATTATAATGTAATATAGTGTGTTAATTCACAATATAATATGTTTAGCATGATATTGTATAGTTAGTTTGAGCTTGCACCATCACATAAACATAAAATGCTGATTACAATGTTAGGATGATGTAATTTGAATGAATAAATTATTAGGCTTTTGGTTGAAGAATTAAAAGTGTGCATAAGAGAATAAATAAGATTTGATGAGAATTCCATGTCAACGAGATGGAGGGAGATCTGCTAGCGGATCACACATGCACTGGACATGACATCTGAGGTGCCTATGTTAAGGGAATAGAAAAAGAAAATCTACTGGGTATAAGGTTTGAAGTTGATTTGATTATATGATTTGTCGAAAGAAGATCCGTTGGGGATAAGAACCTACAATCCACTAGGGATTAAGATCGAATTGACTTTAATTTATTTTGTTTTAATTTATGTGGAGGCATATTTGCTAGAGATATGGGCTTGTGTTCGCTGGGAAACGGGTAAATGAACCTTCCACTAAGGGAGGAGCCACTAGGGGACTTATCCTAAACCTCAAATATACTCGACCAAGTCAGTACATGAAGGCTAATCCAAGAAGAAAGCATAGCAGACTCACATCCTCTTAAACGAAGCCAACATGAGGTAGCTTACCGGCCACGTAGTAAGGCCTACAAACCTAACAAGGCACTCGTCAGTGAGCAGTGGCCAAGTAAGGAAGGAAAGCGTAGAATACTTACATCATCCAATGAAAGAAGAGGGGCGACACACCAATGGTGTAAGACGCCCTTATCTAGAGCAACTCTTTGAGTGCCACTGGGTGGTATCTCTAGATAATAGATATCTATTTATTTTATATTTTTTTGTAGTTTGTATTTGTGTTGTGTCAATGAAGGATAGGATGCCACTCGGGTTCCTTACACCTACCATAAACACATCATGGGCGATTCACAAACAAGAACACTTTCAACATGGAAGGGATTGAATTCAAAATAAAATTTTTATTGATGATAATTATTTTCAAACATGATTTATAATATTTCTTTAAGTAGAGCTCATTGATTGAAAGCATTGGGCACTCTCCCTTATGATTAATAAGCTGAAAAAATCCTCCTTGGTAGGCCATCTCTATGGCAAAAGGGTCATCTTAAGTGGGTTCAAACTTGCCTCCCATCTTGCGATGGCCAACAATCAGTCTCCTTAGAACTAAAATAAGCCTTGAAAAGCTCTAGGATGAACCAACTTGTTGTGAGCTTGAATCATTTTAGCTTTGTACAACTCAACATTGTGGCATGCCCTCAAGCGTCTCTTCTCCAAACCTTCGACCTATTCTAACTGTAACTTGGCATTCTGCTCTATTGTGATCTTATTACCTACAGCTATCTTTAGTGATGAGAGTTGGACTTCTAATGGTACAATGGCTTCAGACTTATACACTAAGGAGAAAAGAGTAGACTGAGTTGGAGTTCTATATGTGGTGTGGTAAGCCCACAAGGCTACAACTAACTTCTCATGCTACTGTCGCTTATTATTGTTGAGTGTCTTCTTCAGTTTGTGGATGAAAGTTTTGTTGATGGATTCTGCTCTGATGTTTTCCCTTGGGTAGTTGATGGTAGAATATCTCCAATCTATGCTATGTCTCTGGGCAAAGTTGTTGATCTTAGTTCTCTTGCATGCAGAACCATTATCAGATATAATTCATGGAGGTACTCTGAACCTATATGATATGGTTCTTTAAAAACTAGAGCACATGCTAAGCTGTGTCCTCTCTGAGCATAATCACCTTCGCCCATTTGGAAAAGTAGTTAGTAGCGGCTAAGATGAACTGATGACCCTTGGAAGAAGAAGGATCAATTGGACCCACTATGTCAGTACCCCAACACTCGAATGGCCATGAGGCCAATGTAGGATGTAGAATGTTGGGTGGTTGGTGTAAGACCGCACTGTGTATTTGACATTAGTGGCATTGCCTAGCTATATCCATGTAATCTTTGATCATTGATGACCAGTGGTATCCTAGTCTCACGATCTTACGGGCTTCATGCTTGTCTAAATAATGTAACCACATATGATGAAAAGACCACTGGTACCAGACAACATCCATAAGAGTGTAGGAAAGTGCTTCCTACTTCATTTGATAGGCTTGAGACTTCTCTTAAGGTAGTTTGCCTTTATTTAGGTAATCCATGAATGGTTTCCTCCAATCTAACTCCTCTCCCATCTTGGCAATGGCAACCTCCCCTTCAAGAGAGTACTTTTTGATGAGTTCAATATCATTAAGGGATAAGACTTGTCTATTTTGGACCTTTGTTGATATGGACTCATCCTCCAGACATACCAACTCCTCAAGCTTGGCTAAAGCATACGCTATGACATTCTCTCCTCAAAGAATCTTATAAATGATAATCTCTAAGATTTGGGCCAATAACTCTATGGTGTACTTATGGCAGTGATAGAGCTTTATAACCTTATAAGACCTAGTTATTTGGTTGATAACTAGCTAAGAATCCCCGAAGATGTTGATGTTCTAGATGCTTAGAGTAACGGCTAACTCTAGACCAATAATTAGAGCCTTATATTCATTTCTTAAGGATTGGATGATGATATGAGAATCTCATTACATCACGGCCTAGAGTTAAGAGACCTATTCCTACCCTTGCCTTTCCTGGAATTATAAATTATGGTTCTTGTCCTCTTTGAGAGGAAGCCGCGCCATCAAAGTACATCTCCTAGCGGTGAATGCTAGTATCCCTTAAGTTTAATATTTGTTCATCGGGGAGATTATCAGTAAGTGAAGAGTCAATAGGAAGTGGGTGTGCTGCTAAGAAATCTGCTAGTGCTTATCCTTTCACCGCTCAGGTGTGTACGAAGGTAATGTCAAACTACAAGAGGATCATGGACCATCATGCCAACCGTCTGCATAGCATCGATCGTATCATGAGATATGATAGTGGATTGATCCTAGAGATTAAATTCATCTTATGAGGAAGCATGTAGTGCTATATCTTTTGGGATGCAAAGAATAAAGCAAGGCAATGCTTCTTAATGGGTGGAAATGGGTGGATAATTAGCCTCAGTAGGGATTAGGTGATGGCTGAGGTTGTAGAGTGCATTTTCCTTCTCTTCATCATTAGCTTGGGCCAACAAAGAACCAAAGGAGTCATCTGACGCATTAGTGTAAAGTATGAGAAGCTTGCTTGAGATATGGGTTGCTAGAACCAGCGGCGTCATCATGTAATGCTTGATGTCTTTGAAGGCATGTACACACTTGTCATCCTACTTGAACTAGGCATCCTTTTTGATAAGTGCTGAGAATGGCTGACATCTTCCTGATAGGTTGGATATAAAGCTTCTAATCCTACCTAAATTGGATTGAACCAAGCTCATCAAAACCTCCCATCATGATTATTGATCACCCTAGGTTGATCAATTGTCACAAATTATGTCAAACCAAGTTAACTTGGTCATTTGACCAAGTTAACCCCTTAACCTATATGAACCCAAACTAGCCAAATTGCAACCTAAGCCAAATCCCTTGAAACCAATGATTCATACCAAATCAAAATCAATTTTTGAATATAACTTGACCTTCAATTGAGTCAAACCTAACCCACTTGGCCCACTTGGCCCACTTGGCCCACTTGACCCAAGTTGACCCAAATTGATTGCAACCAATGGCTTAAGTTCATTCCAAATTAATTGTTGAATTTTACCAAAGCCATGATTGGACCCAATTGAACCTAATTAAACCCAATTGACTCTAAAATGACCTAAAGCTAAAGTTTAAATAAAACCAAATCCAAATTAATTGAAACCAAAGCTATAATTATCTTAAATTTAACTAAACCTAAAACCTGCTAACCTAAACTTAATCCTAAAACTATAAATCTAAATCAAACACTAAACCCCTAAACCTAAACCTAAAACCTAACCTAAACCTAAACCTAAATAATAAACCTAAAACCTTAAACCTAAACCCTAAACCTTCAACTAAACCTAAATGCTAAACCTAAACCCTAAACCTAAATAAACTAAACCCTAAACCCTAAAACCCTAAACCTAAACCCTAAATCTAAATTAAACTCTAAACCTAAACCAAAACCTAACTAAAACCCTAAACTAAACCTAAAACTAAACCTTAAACCCATAACCCTAAACCTAAACCCTAAACCCCTAAACCCTAAACCTTAACCCTAGACCCTAAACCCTAAACCCAAAACCCTAAACTTAAACCTAAAGTTACTAAATAAATTAAAAAATAAACCTAAACCCTACAACCTAACAAACCTAAATCTAAATCCTAAGAATGGGCAGAACTTTGTTGGGAACATCACAACCGTGCCTGCCTAGATTTGGATGTGGAGGTGAAGGCAAAGATGGTGGTTTGCAGGGTGGTGGGGGGATCAGGTGCCGGTGGATATGGAGGGTGGTCGAGGGTGGTTATGGAGGTGGGAGGAGACAAAAGCCCATGGTGGTGGTGGAGGGAGAGATCGGGGATATTATGGTGGATCCCGCAACTCGAGAGGCCGGGGAGGTTCTGATGGGTACTAGAGAAACTAAAGAATGCTCGATTCAATCTACTGCTTATGGAATTGTGTCTTTATAGTAGAGATGACTCTAGTTGTTTAAGGATTTTTATTTGCTCTATTCATGCTCATTTTTTATCTATGTCGTCTCTTGTGTATTAGAATACTTGATGCGTTACTTGGTTGATGAAATCGAAAAGAAGTGTTGAATACGAATTTATTCTCTGTTAAAAAAACTAAAAACCCTAAACCTAAAACCTAAACCCCAAACCCTAAACCCTAAACCCTAAACACTAAAACCCCAAACCCTAAATAGTAAACCCTAAAACCTAAACCCCTCACCCTAAACCCAGAAAAAAGAAAACCCTAAACTAACCCTAAACCCTAAACCCAAAAAAGCTAAAAACCTAAACCTAAACAAAATAAAACCTAAAAATAAAATAAATAAATATATCTAAACTAAACTAAAATAAAATAAATAAAAACCTAAACTAAACTAAAAACCAAACAAAAACCTAAACCTAAATAATAAACCTAAAAATAAATTAAAAATAAAACTTAAACCCTAAGCTAAGAAAAACCTAAACCTAAAATAAAAATAAAATAAAACTAAACCTAAACTAAAATAAACTATACTAAAATATATAAAACCTAAAACTAAAACTAAAATAAACTAAACCTAATCCTAAACATAAAATAAATAAAATAAAATAAACTAAAAATAAACCTAAACCTAAATTAAGAAATAAAACCTAAAAATAAACCTAAAATAAAAACCAAAAACCTAAACCTAAAAAAATAAAATAAAAAGCTAAACCTAAACCTAAAAATAAAAAATAGAACTAAACCTAAAAAACAAAATAAAAATAAAACTAAACTAAAAATTAAACCTAAACCTAAACCTCAACCTAAAAAATAAAAACCTAAACTAAAATAAATAAACCTAAAATAAATAAACTAAACTAAATAAAAATAAAAATAAAACTAAATCAAAATAAAATAAAAACCAAAATAAAAAAAGATAAACTAAATAAACCTAACGGGTTGACCATTTAAAAAAAATATAAAATAAAAACCTAACCCTAAACCCTAAAACTAACCCTAAACCCTAAACCTACAACCCTAAACCCTAAACCATAAACCCTAAAACTTTAAACCCTAAATCCCTAAACCCTAAACCCTATACCCTAAAACCCTAAACCCTATACCCTAAACCATAAATCATAAACCCAAAAAAAATCAAAACCCTAAACCCTAAACCTAAAATACTAAACCTAAACCTAAAACCTAAACTAAACTAAACTATAAACTAACCCTAAACCTAAACCTAAACCCTAAACTTAAAACTCTAAACCATAAACCCTAAACCCTAAACCTAAACCCTAAACCTTAAACCCTAAACAAAAACCTAAACTTAAACCCTAAACCTAAACCTAAACTCTAAACCTAAACCCTAAACCTAAACCTAAAAGCATTACTAAAACCCTAAACCCTAAACCATAAAACCATAAACCTAAACCCTAAACCCTAAACCCAACCCTAACCCTAAACCTAAACCCTAAACCCTAAACCTAAACCTAAACCTAAATCTAAAGTAACTAAATAAATTAAAAAATTAACTGAAACATAAACCTAAACCCTAAGAATGGGTAGAAGCATGACGATAGGAACATCACCGTCAACCAAGCTCAGTCAAGATTTGGTGGTGGAGGCGAAGGTAGAGGCAACAATTATCACAATGGTGGTGGGGGATCTGAAGATGCTCGTGGATATTGAGGTGGTGGTCCGAGCTGTGGTGGTTATGGAGGTGGGAGGAGCACAGGTTACAAAGTGGTGGCAGGGAGAGATTGGGGATATGATGGTGGATCTTGCTACTGGAGGTGGTTGATGGGAACTAAAATAAGAATGATCGACTGATCTATTGCTTAGAACCATGTCTTTCTAAAGATGGTTCTAATTATCTAGGGTTTTGATTTGTTCTATGAGCTCATTTTTTATTTATGTCTCGCTATGTCATAAAAGTTTGTGTTACTTGGTTGATGAAATCAAAAGAAGAAATGTTGAATCTAAATTTATTCTCTTCTAAAAAAAACCCAAAAACCCAAAACCCTAAACTAAAACTTGAACCGTAAACCTAAAACCTAAACCCTAAATCATAAACCCTAAAGCTTAAACCCTAAAAATAAAAAATAATACAAAAAAATTAAAAAAACCCTAACCCTAAACACTAAACACTAAACCCAAAACCCAAAACCTAAAGCCCTAAACCCTAAAACCCTAAACCCTATATCCCTAAACCCTAAACCCTTAACCCTAAACCCTAAACCCTAAAAACCTAAAAACCTAAACCTAAGCAAAATAAAACATAAAAATAAAAAAAATAAAAAAACATAAACCTAAATAAAGTGATAAAAAAAACATAAACTAAAACCTAAATGTAAACCTAAACCTAAAAAGAAATAAAATAAAAATGTAAACTAAACTAAAATAAAATAAATAAAAACCTAAACTAAACAAAAAAATGAAAAACTAAAATAAAATAAAAACTAAACCTAAAATAAAAAATTAAATAGACCTAAATTAAATAAAATTAAAACTAAATAAAAACCTAATCCGAAAAAATAAACCTAAAGATAGATAAAAGTTAAAACCTAATCCATAAACTAAAAAAAAACTAAACCTAAAATAAAAACAAAATAAACTAAAACTTTAACTAAAATAAACTAAACTAAAATATATAAAAGCAATAAACCTAAAATAAACTAAACCTAAACCTAAACCCTAAATAAAATAAAATGAAACAAAAATAAACCAAAAACTAAACTAAAAAATAATACCTAAAAATAAACCTACAATAAAATCCTAAATCCTAAACCTAAGAAAAATAAAATAAAAACCTTAACCTAAACTTAAAATAAAAAATAAAACCTAAACCTAAAATATAAAATAAAAATAAAACTAAACTAAAAAATAAACCTAAACCTAAAGCTAAAAAATAAATTAAAATAAATAAACTTAAAATAAATTAACTAAACTAAATAAAATAAAAGTAAAGCTAAATAAAAATAAAGAATAAATAAACTAAATAAACCTAAACCCAGTAGTTTACCTAATTTAAAAAAATAAAAAAAATAGAAAAAATAATAACAAATAAAAAAACCAACAACCCTAAACCCTAAACCCTAAAACTACAACCCTAAACCCTAAACCTTAAAACCCTAAAACCTAAACCCTAAACCCTAAACCCTAAACAATAAACACTAAAACCCTAAACCCTAAATCTTAAACCCTAAAACCTACAACCCTAAGCGGTAAACCCTAAACCACAAACCTTAAACCATAAACCATGAACCCTAAACCCTAAACCCCAAAAACCTAAAAACCTAAACCTAAACTAAATAAGACCTAAAAATAAAATAAATAAATAAAACTTAAACTCAAATAAAATAAAACAAAATAAAAACCAACTAAAACCTAAACCTAAACCTCAACCTAAACTTAAATATAAAAATAAAATAAAATAAAAAATTAAACTAAACTAAAATAAAATAAAAAATAAAAACCCTAAACTATAAACTAGCCCTAAACCCTAAACCCTAAACACTAAACCCTAAAAACCCTAAACTTTAAACCTTAAAGCCTAAATCCTAAACCTGAAAATAACCCTAAACCCTAAAAACCCTAAACCAGAAAGCTTAAATAATAAACCCTAAACCATAAACCCTACACCTAAACCCTAAACCCAAAATCCTAAACCCTAAACCCTAAACTCTAAACCCTAAAATTCTAAATCTAAACTAAATAAAACCTAAAAGATAAAATTATTAAGAAAACTTAAGCGTAAATAAAAAAATGAAAAAGAAAAAAAAATCCTAAACTAAAACCATAACCTAAACCTACAAATGGAATAAAATAATAAATAAAAATAAACTAAAATAAAATAAATAAAAACCAAAACTAAACTAAAAAATTAAGATAAACCTAAGAAAAAAAACCTAAATAAAATAAAATCTAAAAATAAAATAAACCTAAAATAATAAAATAAAAACTAAATAAAAACCTAAACCTAAAAAATAAACCTAAAAATAAAACAAAAATAAATAAAAAAAAGAAAACCTAAACCCTAAATTAAAAAAACTAAACCTAAAATAGAAATAAAATAAACAAAATAAAATAAACCTAAACCTAAACAAAAATAAACTAAACTAAAATAAATAAAACATAAATCTAAACCTAAAATAAACTAAATGTAAACCTAAACTAAATACAATAAAATAAGCTAAAAATAAACCTAAACCTAAACTAAAAAATAAAACCTAAAACTAAACCTAAAATAAAAACCAAAAACATAAACCTAAAAATAAAAAATAAAACCTAAACCTAAAAAATAAAATAAAAATAAAACTCAACTAAAAAATAAACTTAAACCTAAAAAATAAAATAAAATAGAAAAACAACACTGAAATAAATATACCTAAATTAAATAAACTAAACTAAATAAAAATAAAAAAATAAACCTAATTAAAAATAAAAAATAAAATAAGCTGAAATGAACTCAAATAAATAAAAAATAAACTAAATAAACTTAAACCTACCAGTTTAAAATTTTTTTTTAAAAATCCTAAACCCTAAACCCTCAACCCTAAAACTAACCCAAAACCCCAAACACTAATCCTACAACCCTAAACCAACAACCCTAAACCCTAAACCCTAACCCAAAAACCAAAAAACCCTAAACCCTAAACCCTAAACCCTAAACTCTAAACCCTAAACTCTAAACTCTTAAACCTACAACCCTAAATCTTAAACCCCAAACCTTAAACCATAAACTCTAAATCCTAAACTAACCCTAAACCCTAAACCCTAAACCATAAACTAACTATAAATCATAAGAATGGGTAGAACTTTGAGAGTAGGAACATCACCGTCAACTAAGCTCAGTCTAGATCTAGTGGTAGTGGAGAAGGTAGAGGCAACGATTATCGTCATGCTGGTGGGTGATTTGGAGGTGCTGGTGGATATGGAGGTGGTGGTCAGAGTAGTGTTGGTTATGGAGTTGGGAGGAGCGACAGAAGTTACAACCATGGTGGTGGTAGAGGGAGAGATAATGGATATGATGGTGGATCCCTCTACTCGAGAGGGGGTGGTGGTTCTGATGGAAATTGGAGAAACTGAAGAACTGCCGATCCGATCTACTACTTTCAAAACTATGTCTTTCCACTAGAGATGGTTCTACTTATCTAGGGTTTTTGATTTGCTCTATGGGAACTCATTTTTTATTTATGTCATCGTTTGTGTCTTAGAAAACATGGGGTGCTACTTGGTTGATGAAATCAAAAAGAAGAAATGTTGAATATGAATTTGTTCTCTGTTAAAAAAAACCTTAAACCCTAAACCCTAAACTAAAACTTAAAGCCTAAATCTAAAATGAAAACCCTATACCCTAAACCCTAAACCCTAAACCCTAAACCTAAACCTAAACACTAAACCCTAAACCTAAACCTAAAACCCTAAACCCTAAAACCTAAACCCTAAACCTAAACCCTAAACTAAACCTAAACCTAAACCTAAACCCTAAACCCTAAACCATGAAACCCTAAACCTTAAACCCTAAAACCTACAACCCTAAACCCTAAACCCTAAACACCAAACCTTAAACCCTAAACCCTAAACACTAAACTAACCCTAAACCCTAGACCCTAAACTAACCTTAAACCCTAACCCTAAACCCTAAATCCTAAATCTTGAATAAAGATGTCATTAGGAGTAAACCTAAAGAATGACCTAATCTTAACATAGTTATGGTAGCTAAAGCAAACGTCTTCAAGAGACTTTCTCTAAATTATTGGGGATTTGAATACCCTAAACCCTAAACCTAAATCATATTGTAATATCATATATTATAGTATAATGTAGCATCATATATTTGAGCATGTAGTGATGTGTTTTTGGAGGTTATAAGATCTTTTGAAATATTTTAGTATATTATGGTATTGTGCCCTATAGTCTATATTAATATAAATCATAAAATATTGATTTAATAAATCGATGATGAAATTTTTTTAAATTTGAAGTGAGAATTAGGTTGTAGTACCAAATGTGTGCTATGCCACTTGTAGTCTAAAAGTAAGATTTTATGTTCAAAATAAATATTATATGTTGTATCATAATATAGCATCATATATCATAAAATATTATTCTGTGCATTTTAAACTCTTTTAGAATTTTACAATCATGCAGTCTAGCTTACACTAGTATTATTTATAAAAATGTTGATTTAGACTTTAAAATGGTGGAATTTGGCCTAATTCATAATATGAAGAGCATGGAATCATACTATATGGTTTCAATTTAAAATATGTAAGTGATACGATAAAAATACATAGTTTTTTATTGTTTAGACTAATTTTATTATTTTTATCTTAAGCAATCCCTTGTGATGTGATATGCAATATAATATAATATAATATGTTATAGTGTATTATAATATAGGAAGCCATAACATAGTGTAGCATCATGTATTATAGCATACTATTGTGTATTACTACTTGTTGTTTAGCACATCTTAGTTTATTATAGTATGATGTAGTAGAGTTTATACTGGTATAATTCATAAAATACTAATTTATAGGCTGAGATGATCAAATTTGGCCAAATTTAAGGTACGCTGAACATCATTGGGGGTGTGCTATGGTGTGTCATTTAATCAAAAGAATAGAATTTTGCATCCAAAATAAATGTTCATTTTCCAACCAAATTTGATAATTTTTTTCTTAAAGTGATTCATTTTAAGGTGTAATGTAAGATAATATATTATACAAAAGTATATTAAAATATAATGAACATAGCAATATAACTTCACAAATATATGAATGTGGTGGTGTGTTACTAAATGTTATTGTACATTTTCGTATGTTTTACTTTTGTTATAATACATTGGGTCAAAACTCACAAAAATGTTAATTTGAAGGTTGAGATGGAAGAATTTGGCCAAATTCACGGCACACACTAAGATGCAACACCAAAATTAAGATATTTTGTAGCATTTCTAATAGAAAAATAATAATTTTACATCCAAAATGAACATTATTCATATTTTGAGAATGTTTTGCTATTTGTTCTTTTTAAGTTGTTCTAATGAGGTGTAATGTTAGATAATATATTATATTATAGCAAATTATAATATAACATCATATATTATAATATAATATAGTGTGTTAATTCACACTATAATATGTTTAGCATGATATTGTATAGTAAGTTTGAGCTTGCTCCATCACAAATCTTAAAATGCTGATTACAATGTTAGGATGATGTAATTTGAACAAATAAATTGTTAGGCTTTTGGTATAAGTATTAAAAGGGTGCATAAGAGAAGGAATAAGATTTGATGAGAATTCCATGTCAAGGACATGGAGGGAGATCCGTTAGGGGATCACACATGCACTAGACATGACATGTGAGGGGTCTATGTCAAGGGAATAGAAGAAGAAAATTATGCTGGGGATATGGTTTGAAGTTGATTTGATTATATGATTTGTGGAAAGAAGATCTGCTAGGGATAAAATCTATAATCCATTGGGGATTAAGATCCAATCGACTTTAATTTGTTTTCTTAATTTATGTAGAGGCATATCTGCTAGAGATATGGGCTTGAGTTCGCTAGGGATCAGATATATGAACCTTCCATTAGGGAAGTAGGTTCGGGCTATCTGCTCGAGAATGGGATTTGAGTTTGATTTCATAGATTTTTTTGGGGATGTATCCGTTGGGGATAAGTGTTTGGTTGGATTTTTTTTGATTTAGACTCTTTTGGGGGACTTGGTTTAATTTGGCTCCACTGGGGAGGTTGGTTTTGAATTTAATTTGTTTATTTGACTTGTTTATATATGATTTAGGGCTCCACCAAGGAGAAGGATGTGATTTAACTCCAGGAAAATTAGATTGAGTTTAATTTAATCTAAGTAGTGTATGGATCTTATGTGAGATGGAACCATGCTATATCGCCTTAACCTACCTCAGGTTTACAAATCCAAAGGGTTAGTCTGCCAGTTGTGGGGTAGAGCTAGGCAACCTAAGGGGTTGCCTTTTGGAGTGCAATGGTTGTGCTAGGAAGAAGGGGTAGTAGAATTACATCATCCAAAGCAAGGAACAACCGTTGGGGTTACCTGTTGGATGCATAACAAATCAAACCTGACCTAGAGAGACTACTGAGGGAATGCTACTGGGGGCTTATGCCAACTCAAAAGTAGTCAGGATTAATTTTATCTTAATTTCATGTGATTTCATATAGTTTGCTTGGTATAGTTTGATTTTGAATTGGGAAAATCCATGGGATGTGAGCTGATCGATTTGATAGATTTAATTTTGGACCATGTTGGTGTGTGTTGGACCCATTGAGAAGGTGCTATATCGCATATATCCTATCTCAATTTAAAAATCCAAAGGGATAGTTATCAATGTTAGAAGAAGGCTTAGCATACTTACATCTTCTAAATCAGAGAAAAACTGCTGGGGTGACCTGTTGATAGCACAATAAATTGAACCTAACTTAAGGGTGACTACTAAGTGAATGTTGCTGGGGACTTATATCAACTCAAGAGTAGTTCGGTGATTCCTATAGGGAGTTTTGCTGACACTACCCTAAAGATAGGATACATGTTTGGGAAAAGGTACCGCTAAGGGTGTCCTCCTAATCAACAAGTGAATATATATTTGGTTTAGATGTTTGTGTGGACCCTGTTTATGTGCGAGGGACCACACTAAGAAGGGGCTATGTCAGCCTTGACCTATCTCAGGTTTACTGGACCTAGGGAGAATTTGCACATCTACACGATGGATTCTCCAACCACAAGGATAGTTACTAGGAAAGGGGAACTGCCTAATTTGACAGTAACCTGGGTAGTGTTTAAATGGGGTCACAAAGGACATGATCCAAATATAGTGCCCATAGGTGAGGTTCTATTAGGGGTGTTATCCTGAGCCCTAGAAAAGAAAGACTATAGGTGTATGATGGCCAACTCAAGGAGAAAGCGTAGCATACTTACATCTGCCATGAGTTATGTATTCTAAGGTACGAGAACTAAACAAACCTAAGGTGTATCCATCAAAATAGTGAGAACTAACCAACCAAAGGTGTTCGTCCATATGAAAGAATAAATCTGGAAAGAAAGTGTGTAGGCTTACAACTTTTCAACCAGAACTGATCATTATAATAGTTTATCATCGGCAGGATAGATGCTATCTGACCTAGAGTGACTACTAAGTGGGGAGCCCCGAGGAAGGACTGGACCCAGACTTGAAGCAGTCAGGAGGGAAGGAGCCACTAGGGGACTTATCCTAACCTCAAAAATACTTGACCCAGTCAATGCACGAAGGCTAATCCAAGAAGAATGTGTAGCAGACTCACATCTTCATAAATGAAGCCAACATGAGGTAGCTTATCGGTAACGCAGTAAGGCATACAAACCTAATGAGGCACTCATTGATGTGTAGTGGCCAAGTAAGGAAGGAAAGCATAGCAGACTTACATACTCCAAAGCAAGATGACCAATAAGGTGACACACTAGTAAGGTAGGATGTCAGCCCGACCTAGAGTAGGTACTAAGTGAGTGCTATTGGGAGCGATATCTCAACTCAGAGTAACCTGAGATAAAAGATATGTGTTTTTGTAGTTTGTGTTTGTGTTGTGTCGATGAAGGATAGGATGCCACTTGGGTTCTTTACACCTACCCTAAACACATCATGGAGGATTCAAAAATAAAAATACTTTCAAAATGGAAGAGATTGAATTCAAAATAAAATTTTCATTAATGACAATTATTTTCAAACATGATTTATAATATATTTTTTTAAGTGGAGCCTATTGATTAGAAGTAGTGGGCACTCTTCCTTATGATTAATAAGCTGATAAGATTTTCCTTGGTAGGCATTCTCTATGGCAAAAGGGCTTTCCCAACTGAGTTCAAACTTACATCCCATCTTGCGACGAGCAACAATCGGTCTCCTCAGAACTAAAATAAGCTCTCCTACTTGAAAAGTTCTAGGAAGGACCAACTTGTTCTAAGCTTGAATCATTTTAGCTTTGTACAACTCAAGGTTTTGGCATGCCCGTAAGTGTCTCTCCTCCAAACCTGCAAGCTCTTCTAACTGCATCTTGGCACTCTACTCTATTGTCATCTTGCTGCCCACAACTATCCTTAGTGATGGGAGTTAAAATTTTAATGGTAGAACGACTTCAAACCCATACACTAAGAAGAAAGGAGTAGACTAAGTTGGAGTTCTACATGTGCAAGGCTTCAACTAACTTCTCATGCTATTGTCGCTTGTTGTTGTCAAGTGTCTTCTTTAGTATTTGGATGAGAGTTTTGTTGATGGCTTCTACTATGCTGTTTTCCCTCGGGTAGTTGATGGTAGAATATCTCCAATCTATGCTCCATCTCTGGGCAAAGTTGTTGATCTTAGTGCTCTTGAATGTAGTACCATGATCAGATATAATTCATCAAGGCACTTCGAACCTATATACGATATGGTTCCTAAAAAATTGGAGCACATGCTAAGTGACCTCTGGCGTAATCACCTTCCCCATTTGGAAAAGTAGCGAGGCCTAAGATGAATGATGACCCTTGGAAGAAGGAAAATCAATCGGACCCACTATGTCGATACCCCAACACTCGAATGTCCATGAGACCAATATAGGATGTAGAATGTTGGGTGATTGGTGTAGGATCACACCGTGTATTTGACATTGGTGGCATCGCTTAGCCTTATCCATGCTTGATCATCGGCCACGGTATCCTAGTCTCACAATCTTATAGGCTTCGTGCTTGTCTAAATAATGTAACTACATATGATCGAAAGATCGTTGGTACAAGACACCATCCACAAGAGTGTAGGAAAGTGCTCTCTACTTCATATGATAGGCTTGGGAATTCTCTTGAGGTAGTTTTCCTTTATTTAGGTAATCCCTGAATGGTTGCCTCCAATCTAACTCCTTATCCTTCTTGGAAAAGGCAACCTCCCCTTCAAGAGAGTACTTTTTGATGAGTTCAATATCATTAAGGGATAAGACTTATCTATTTTAGACCTTTATTGAAATGGACTCATCCTCCGGACATGCCAACTCATTGACAAGTTTGGCAAAAGCATACACTACAACATTCTCCCCTTGAAGAATCTTATAAATGGTAACCTCTGTGATTTGGCCGAACAATTCTATGGTGTACTTATGATAATGATAGAGCTTGGGCTTTATAACCTTATAAGACCCAATGATTTGGTTGATAACTAGCTGAGAATCTCTGAAGATGTTGATATTTTGGATGCTTAGAGTAATGTATAACTCCAGACAGCTATTAGAGCCTCATATTCAGCTTCATTATTGGTGCAAGGATTGGACAGATGATATGAAAACCTCATCACATCACGGTCTAGAGTTAAGAGACCTATTCCTACCCCTGCCTTTCCTGAAATTGTAGATTATGGTTCTTGTCCTCTTCGAGAGGAAGCCGCACCATCAAAGTACATCTCCCAGTGGTGAATGCTAGTATCCCCTAAGTTCATGATTTGTTCATTAAAGAGATTATTACTAAATGAAGAGTCTTGAAGAAGTGGGTGTGCTACTAAGAAATCCACTAGCGCATGTCCTTTCACCGTATGGAGGGAGACAAAGGTAATGTTAAACTGCGAGAGGATCATGGACTATCAAGCCAATCGTCTAGATAGCATTGGCCATTTCATGAGGTACTCTAGTGGTTTGATCCTAGAGATTAAGTTCAACTTATGAGGAAACATGTAGTGTTGTATTTTTTAAGATGCAAAGATTAAAGCTAGGAAATTTCAATGGGTGGATAATTAGCCTTATAGGATTAGCATGAGGTAGTAGAGTGCATTTTCCTTCCCTTCATCACTGGCTTGGGCCAACAAAGCACCAAAAGAGTTATCTAACATAGTAGTGTAAAGTATGAGTGGCTTGCTCGGGATAGAGGCTGCTAGAATCAGCGGTGTCTTCAGGTAATGCTTGATGTCTTCGAAGGCATGCTCACACTTTTCATCCTACTTGAACTTGGTGTCATTTTTGACAAGTGCTGAGAATGACTGACATCTTTCCAATATGTTGGATATTAAGCTTCTTAGATATGCCAACTTCCCTTGGAATGATCTATATTGAGTTAAACTTTTAGGGGGTGACATTACTAATATTGCCTTGATTATCTCTGGAGCGATTTTGATTACATGGTGTCAGACAACAAACCCAAGGAATTTCCATGAAGCTACTCTGAATGCACACTTCAGGGGATTCATTTTGAGGTTAAATTATCTTAACTATTAGAAAACTACTCTTAAGTCAAAGAGATGGTCTTCCTTTTCTCTACTTTTGACCACAAGATCATTGACATAGCACTCGACTTGATGATGAATGAGTTTGTCAAAGATTCAAGTCATATTCAAGTAGCACCAATATTTTAAGGCGAAAGGCATGACCTTATAGCAATAGATTTGATCGGGTTCTAAAAGAAGTGTTTCTTTCATCTTCAAGGGCCATCTTTATTTGGTTATATCGATGAGCCATCCATGAAAGAGAAGACTGCATAAGATGAGGCAATGTCCACCATCAGCTCCGGGATTAGTAGTAGAAATTTGTCTTTTGGTCATGCCTTATATAAACTCCTAAAATTGATGCATATGTGAATTTGACCATTCTTTTTCTTAATTAGGACAATGCTAGCTAATCAGGTAAGGTATTTTTCTTCTTGGATGAGCCAACAACGATCAATTTCTTGACTTTAGAAATGACCTACTATTCTATGTCTAATCGCATGCATCTAGGAGCTTACTTGATAGGGTTAGCAGTAGGCTCTATTGCTAGTTTATCGACCACGACATCAGGAGCTAATCCAGGAAACTCTTCATAACTCCATGCAAAATAGTCCTTAAACTCAGTCAATAGCCTAACTAAGTCATTAGTTTCAATTTCATTCAATAAAGAATTTGATGTATGTCTAGAATCTTCGCCTAAGTTGATTTCCTTGAGCTTGTCGATGGTTGACTTAATCTCTTCTTTGAACTCTAGTGGTTCATCTTTGACATCAAAATCATCTAGATCATCTGAAGTTTCTAAACACAGCTCCTCATATAAGTTAATGTGATTTCAAAAGAACCTATCAGATTCTAAATGATTGGTGATGACTAAGCAGTAATCATCATCATCGACTGGACCCACTGTACCGAATCCTAGTCCTAGTCTTGATTGAGAGCTTTTGCATTTATTCTTTTATATTCTTTCAAAGTAGTCTGACCTGTGCTTTGGCAAAGTATGTAGGATTAACTCTTTTTCTGCTAAATTATGAACACAAGGCAAGTACCAATCAAAAGGTAATTCTATTAAATCTTTATAAGAATCATCCTTAAGTTCTACATCAACTTCTTGACTTGAGGATGATGCTCCCAAAAGAACCTCTAAGTCTCACAATGTGGATGACTTAGGGCTTCCTTAACTACCAAACCTTAGCTTTTGAGAGATAAGTGGGATTAGAGCTAAGGTTCCCAACTGATGCCTAACTATTTCACATATAGACTTGAATACACTTATGATTTTCTTTGGAGCCCGATCTTCATCGCTATCTAGCTCAAGTCTCACCTCCAAGAAAATCTAATGCTGAGAAGAGCTGGCTGGTGTACTAAACATATAATACTCATATTATGAACTAGATTTTAAGTCTATATGGATAGCAGGTGTACTCCTGGTATCTAGGACATATCTTCTATTAGGTGGCCAATAAGGAGATTTTTCACCCCAAGGACTTCCTCAACCCGCTCTTCCTTGCTTGGTGTCGCCCCTACCCATATGTTTGAATGGAGTAACGAACTATGGCTAGAATCTAATGTCATTCTCCAATTCCTCCTCCAAGCCTATTTCCGCTCCCTTTTATTTTCTTTTTCATTTTCTCTTTTCTTTTCTCTTTCTTTTTCTCTTTCTTTTTTTATTTTTCATTTTATTTTTTATTTTTAAACTTTGGCCAAGTTCGCAAGAATTTACTTGTTGATTTTGAGGGAGGTAGTAAGCCACATCCTTATATATTCCAACCTCCTGAACTGTAAATGGCTTGAGATCTCCTTTGGCACACTAGACGATCCCACCTCTCAAAAACTTCATACATGTAGAGAGGATGGAACTATGTTGTTCTCATATATCCATGGTCTCCCAAGCAATGTGTTGAAAATTGTATCCGAGTCTATATTGTGAAACTTGGCTTTGGTCTTCCAATCATCTATCTCTAAGGGCAACACTATGGAGCCTAAGGCACTTGACCTCACTTTGGAGTGGATTCAATCTTCTTAGACTTAGAGTCTTATACACAAGACTTCCTAGTCATAAGACACTTAGGTAAACTAAGCCTAAAGAGTTAGAAGGGTTAACCATAGGATTAGGTTATGCTTTAAGGATTAGGATAATCCACCTACCCTACAACCCAAATCCAATACATGTTCACCTTCTTAAACCAAACCTCAAGTTTAATTCAAACATCAAATTCAAATCTAAATCCAAACCCAAATTCCAAAACCAAATGATTGAAGCCCATGATCAAATCCAAACATGAAACCCTTCCTATGTCATTGACCTATCCCATCTTAGCCAAATCTTAATCCAAATCAATCCAAAAATTAATTAATTTTCTCATAATCAAATTATATCTTCAATCATCTTTCTAAATATAAATCAAATCTACATCCAAATGGTCAAAACTAAATTAAATTAAATCAAAACCCTTCCTAAGCCATAAGACCTATCCCATACACTTAGCTAAATCTTAATCCAAATCAAGTCAATCTCAATTGATTTTCTCACCAATCAATCATATTTTAGATCATCTTCACAAATTTAAATGAAATATACATTTAAATCATCAAAACTAAATCAAACCAAATCAAAATACAAACCTAAGCCACATGACCCAACTCCATGGACTTAGCCAAATTCCTTCATTCCAGAACCCAAATTCAATTGATTTTCTCATGAATCAATCATACCTTTAATCATATTCACAAATATAAATAAAATCTACAATCATCTAGCCAAATTAAAATCAACCCAAGTCAAGCCGAACTTAACTCTTTTGACTTGAAATGTTCAAATGAATGAAACCCATTTGAACCCAAGCCAATTGCAATTGAATTTATATATCAATCCCAAATTCATATATAAACTCAACTAAATCAAACTCAACCCAAAATCAAGCCAACTAAACCCAATTGGTCCACTTGACCCAAAGTGGCCAATTTGAGCTATTTGATCCAAGTTCTAATCCTACTCAAATTGGACTGAACCAAGCCCATCAAAACCTCTCATCATGATTGTTGATCACCCTAGGTTGATCAATTGTCACAAATTGGATCAAACCATGTTAACTTGGTCATTTGACCTAGTCAACCCCTTAACCCATATTAACTCAAATTAGCCAAATTGCAACCAAAGCCAAATCCCTTGAAACCAACAATTCATACCAAATCAAAATCAATATTTGAATATGACTTGACCTTCAATTGAGTCAAACCAAACATAATTGGCCCTATTGACCCAAGTTGACCCAGATATAACTAAAAGACTAAATTGTGTCAAATCAAAATATAAACCAAATTGATTGCAACCAATGACTCAAGTTCATTCCAAATTGATTGTTGAACTTGACCAAAGCCATGATTTCACCCAATTGAACCCAATTGAACCAAATTGACCTACTTAGCCTAAATTGACCTAAAGGTTCAAGTTGGCCTAAATAAAACCAAATCCAAAATAATTGAAGCCAAAGTTTACAATCATCTTCAATTGGTCAACTAAACCCTAAACCCTAATCCTAAACCCTAAGCTAACCCTAAACCCTAAAAACCCTAAACCCTAAAGATTAAACACTAAACCCTAAACCCTAACACTAAACCCTAAACCCTAAATCATAAACCCTAAAACTAAACCACAAACCCTAATCTCCTATAAACCCTAAACGAAACCTAAAACCCTAAACCTAAACCTAAACCCTAAAACCTTAAAATTTATAACCTAATCCTAAACTTAAACTCTAAACTTAAACCTAAACCTTAAACCTAAACTTAACACTAAACCTTAAACCCTAAAAGCATAAACCCTAAAACCATAAACCCTAAACCCTAAATCCTAAACCCTAAACCCTAAACCCTAAACTACAAACCATAAACCCTAAACTTGAAAGCCTGAGTCCTAAAACATAAACCCTAAACCCTAACCCTAAACCCTAAACCCTAAAAGCATAACTAAACCCTAAACCTTAAACCATTAACTAAGCTCTAGACTAATCCTAAACTAAACCCTAAATCCCAAACCTAAACTTAAAGTAACTAAATAAATTAAAAAATAAACCTAAACCTAAAACCTAATAAACCTAAATATAAATCTACAACCCTAAGAATGGGCAGAACCTTGACGGGAGAACATCACCGCCAACCGTGTTCAATCTAGATCCGACAAGGAGGGAAAGGTCGAGGTGGATTATCGGTGGTGGGGATGTGGAGGTGTTGGGGATATGGAGGGTGGTGGAGTAAAGGGTGGTTATAGAGGCTGAGGAGCAATGGAGGTTACGCCTTGGTGATCAGAGGAGAGATCAAGGATATGATGGATCCCTCAACCGAGAGGCCGAGGAGGTTTGGGGGAGAAACTAAAGAACGCCGATCTACCTATGAAACTATCACAATAGACGGTTCTAATAATCTAAGGTTTTTTATTTACTCTATGTGTGCTCATTTTTTATCTATGTTATCGCTTGGGTCTTAGAATACTTGGTTACTTGGTTGATGAAATCAAAAGAAGAAATATTGAATATGAATTTGTTTACTATTAAAAAAAAACCAAAAATCCTAAATCCTAAACTAAAACTGAACCCTAAATTTAAAACCTAAACCCTAAACCCTAAACCCTAAACCCTAAAACCCTAAACGCTAAACCCTAAACCCATAACCCAAATCCTTAAACACTAAAACCCTAAATTTTAAATCATAATCCCTAAACCCTAAACCCTAAACCCAAAACAAACCCTAAACCCTAAATCATAAAACCCAACCCCTAAACCCTAAACCCTAAATGCTAAACCCTAAAAGCTAAAAACCTAAACATAAACTAAATAAAACCAAAAAGTAAATAAAAAGGTAAAACCAAAACCCTAAACTAAACTAAAAACCTAAACCTAAAATAAAAAGATAATAAAACTAAACCTAAACTAAAATAAATAAAACCTAAACCTAAACCTAAAATAAACTAAACCTAAACCTAAATAAATTAAATAAAATAAACAAAAATAAACCTAAACAAAACAAAAAAATAAAATTTAAAAATAAACCTAAATAAAAAAACTTAAACCTAAACCTAAAAAACAAAATAAAAGCTAAACCTAAACCTAAAAATAAAAAAAATAAACCTAAACCTAAAAGTAAAATAAAATAAAACTTAACTAAAAATAAACCTAAACCTAAACCTAAACATAAAAAAAATAAACTAAAATAAAACCTAAACTAAAATAAATAAACAAAACTAAATAAAATAAAATAAACCTAAAAAAATAAAATAAATTAAAGTATAAAAAATAAACTAAATAAACTTAAACCTAATCTTATTTTAAAATAAAATTAAAAAAATAAAAAATAAAACCTAAACCTAAACCTAATTCTAACCCACAAACCTAAACCCTAACCTAAACCCTACTAAACTTAAACCTAAACCCTAACCTAAATCCTAAACCCTAAACCTAAACCCTAAACCAAAACCCTAACCATAAACCTAAACCAAAAAACTCTAAACTATAAGTCAAAGTTAAAATCTATAAACCCTAAACCTAAATGACCCTAAACTAACCCTAAACCCTAAACCCTAAACTCTATCTATACCCTAAACTCTAAATCCTAAACCCTAAACACTAAACTCTAAACCTAACCTAAACTAAACTTAACTTAAACCTTAAATCTAAAACCTAAACTTTAAACCTAAACCCTAAAATCTAAACTTAAACCTAAACTATAACTAAAAAATCCTAAACCTCCCTAACTAAACCAAACTAACCTAAACCCTAAACCTAAAACCATATACTCCCTAAACCTAAACCCTAAACCCTAAACCCTAACTCTAAACCTTAAACCCTAAAAATATAAACCATAAAACCGTAAACACTAAACTCTAAACCCTGAAACCTAAACCCTAAACCCTAAACCCTAACACTAAACCCTAAACCCTAAACCCCAAAACCTAAACCTAAACTTAAAGTAACTAAATAAATTAAAAAATAAGCCTAAACCCTAAAACCTAATAAACTTAAACTAAACCCAATGAATGAACCTTGACGAAATGATACACGCCTGCATCACTTACTCAGTGAGGAAGGCGAGGTGGGTTACCGCAATGGTTGTGGGAGATCTGGAAGAGCTAGTGGATATGGAGATGGTGGTCGAAGCAGTGATGGTTATGGAAGCCGGGGACTGACAGGTTACGCCATGGTGGTGGAAGAGAGATCGGGGATATGATGGTGCATCCGCTACTGAGAGGTAGATGGTTTAGATGGGAACCAGAGAAATCAAGAATGGCCATCCGATCCGCTAGGGAATTATGTCTTTATAGCAGATTGTCTGAGATTTTGATTTACTCTATGCTCATTTTTTATTTCCATCGCTATGTCATAAAGTGTTGTTACTTAATGAAATCAAAAGAAGAAATGTTGAATCTGAATTTTTTCTTTGTTAAAACCAAAAACTCAAAACCCAAAACCTAAATTAATACTTAAACCCTAAACCTAAAACCTAAACTTTAAACCATAAATTCTACACACTAAACCCTAGAAATAAAAATATTAAAAAAATTAAAACAAAATCTAATCCTAAACCCTAAACCATAAAACTATCCCTAAACCCAAAAGCCAAAAGCCAAAAGCCAAAATCCTAAACCCTAAAACCCTAAACCCTAAACCTTGAACCCTAAACCTAAAACCTAAAAACCTAAACCTAAACTAAATAAAACCTAAAAATAAAATAAATAAAAAACCCAAACCTAAATAAAATAAAAATAATAAAAACCTAAACTAAAACCTAAACCTAAACATAAACCTAAACCTATAAATAAAATAAAATAAAAATAAATAAAACTAAAATAAAAAAAAATAAAAACCTAAACTAAATTAAAAAATAAAATAAACCTAAAAATAAAAAACATAAATAAAATAAATACTAAAAGAAAAATAAAAATTAAATAAAATAAAAACCTACACCAAAAGTATAAACCCAAAAATAAAACCTAAAAATAAATAAAAAATAAAACCTAAAGCTTAAACTAAAAAAGAATTAAACCTAAAATAAAATAAAGAAAACCTAAACTAAAATAAACAAAAGCTAAAAAAACTAAACCTAAACCATAAACTAAATAAAATAGAATAAATTAAAAATAAACCAAAACCTAAACTAAAAAATAAAACCCAAAAATAAAATTAAATTAAAACCTAAAACCTAAACCTAAAAAAAAAAATAAAATAAAACCTAAACCTAACCTAAATAAAAAACCTAAACCTAAAAAAAATAAAATAAAATAAAACTAAACTTAAAAAATAAAATAGTAAAATAAAACCTAAACTAAAATAAATAAACCTAAAATAAATAAATTAATTAAATGAAAATAAAAATAAACATAAATTAAATAAAAATAATATAAATTAAAATAAATAAAAAAACTAAAAAATAAAACCAAACCTATGGTTTACCTAATTTTTTTTAATAAAACCTAAACCTTAAACCCTAAACCCTAAACCCTAAACCTAAACCTTAAACCTAAACCTAACTCTAAAGCAAAACTAACCCTAAACCAAAACCTAAAATCCTAAACCCTAAAGCCTAAACCCTAAAACCTAAACCCTAAACCTAATAAACCCTAAACCTAAATTATAAACTAAACCCTGCCTAAACACTAATCCTAAACACTAAACCCTAAACCCAAATCCTAAAAACTAAACCATAAAACCCTAAACCCTAAAACCCTAAACCCTAAACCCTAAACCATAAAAACTAAACCTTAAACCCTAAACCCTAAAAATCCTAAAAACCTAAAGTAAATAAACCATAAAAAATAAATAAATAAAACTTAAACTTAAATAAAATATAAAAATAAAATAAAATAAAATCTTAAACCTAAAATAAAAATAAAATAAAATAAAATATAATACATAAATAAGAATGTAAGTTAAACTAAAATAAAAAAAACATAAGAATAAAAAAAACCTAGATAAAATAAACTAAACATAAAATAAAAAAAAAATAAATAAACCTAAAATAAAATAAAATAAAATAAAAAAATAAAATAAATATATAAATCTAAAATTAAACATAAAATAAAACCTAAATATGAATAAAAAAACCAAACCCTAAACTAAAATAAAACTAAACTAAAATAAAATAAATGAACAAAATAAAATAAACCTAAACCTCAACTAAAATAAACTAAACTAAAATAAATAAAACCTAAAACTAAACCTTAAATAAACTAAACTTAAACCCTAAACTAAATAAAATAAAATAAACTAAAAATAAACCTAAACTAAAATAAACTTAAAAATAAACCTAAAATAAACCTAAAAGCTAAACCCAAAATCGTAAACCCTAAAATGCTAAACACCTAATCCTAATCTAAATAAAACCTAAAATTATAATAAATAAAAAAACTTAAACAAAAATAAAATGAAAACTAAACGTAAAAATAAAAAATAAAATAAAATAAAAACTAAATAGAACATAATCCCAAAATATAAACCTAAAAATAAAACCTAAAAATAAATAAAAAATTAAACCAAAACCTAAAATAAACAAAATAAAATAAACCTAAACCTAATTTAAAATAAACTAAACTAAAATAAATAAAACCTAAACTTAAACTTATAATAAACTAAATCTAAGCCCTAAACAAAATAAAATAAAATAAACTAAAAATAAACCTAAACCTAAACTAAAAAGTAAAACCAAAAAATAAACCTAAAATAAAAACCTAAAACATAAACTAAAAAAATAAAATAAAAACTAAAGCTAAACCTAAAAATAAAAAATAAAACCTAAACCATAAAAATAAAATAAAAGTAAAACAGAAAAAAATTAAGTAATCTTAAACCTAAACCTAAACCAAAAAAATTAAACTAAAAAAAACCAAAACTAAAATAAATAAACCTAAAATAAGATAGATAAACTAAATAAAAATAATAAACTTAAATAACAATAAAAAATAAAATAAAAAATAAAACTAAAAACTAAAACCTAAACCTACGAGATTACCAAATTATAAAAAAAAAGAAAATAACCCTAAACATTAAACCCTAAACCCTAAACCCTAAATCTAAATCTTAAACCTTAAACCGTAAAGGCTAAACCCTAAAACTAAGCCTAAACCCTAAACCCTAAACTTATAACCCTAAACCCTAAACTCTAAACCCTAAAAAATCTTAAACCCTAAACTAACCTTAAACCTTAATCCCAAACACTAAACCCTAAACCCTAAACCCTAAACCTTAAATAAAACACTAAACCATGACCATAACCCTAAACCCTAAACATTAAACCCTAAACCTAAACTAACCCTAAACCAAAAACCCTAAATCCTAAAAATCCTAAACCGTAAATCCTAAACCCTAAACTAACCGTAAAACCTAACTAAACCATAAACTAAACACTAAACCTAAACCCTAAAACCTAAAACTCTAAACCCTAAACTAACCCTAAACTAGAAACCCTAAACACTAAAAACCCTAAACCCTCAATTAATCCTAACCCTAAACCCTAAACCCTAAACCTAAACTAAAACCCTAAACCCTAAATTCTAAACACTAAACCGTAAACCCTAAACCCTAACCCTAAATAAAAAACCCTAAATCCTAAACTTTAAACACTAAACCCCAAACCTTAAATCCTAAAAACCTAATCCTAAAGTCAATAAACCCTAAAAAATAAAATAAATAAATAAACCTAAAATTAAATAAAATTAAAATAAAACTTAAACCTAAACCTAAAATAAAATAAATAAAAAATAAAATAAAATATAATAAATAAGAACCTAAATTAAACTAAAAAATAAATTAAACCTAAGAATAAAAAACCTAATTAAAATAAAAACTAAAAGTAAAATAAAAATATAATAAACTTAAAATAAAAATATATACCTAAAAAATAAACATAAAAATAAAACCTAAAAATGAATAAAAAATAAAACCAAACCCTAAACTAAAAATAAAAACTAAACCTAAAATAAAAAATTTAACCAAATAAAATAAACATAAATTTACACTTAAATAAACTAAACTAAAATAAATAATACCTAAACCTCAACTTAAAATAAACTAAACCTAAACCCTAAATTAAATAAAATAAAATAAATTAAAAATAAACCTAAACCTAAATTAAAAAATTAAACCTAAAGATAAACCTAAAATAATAACCTAAAAGCTAAACCCTAAACCGTAAACCCTAAAAGGCTAAAAACCTAAACCTAATCTAAATAAAACCTAAAAATATAATAAATAAAAAAACCTAAGCAAAAATAAAATGAAAACTAAACATAAAATAAAAATAAAATAAAATATAAACTAAATAAAAACCTAAACCAAAAACATAAACCTAAAAATAAAACCTAAACCTTAAATTATAAAAAAACCTAAACCCAAAAAAAAAACTAAACCTAATTGAAAATAAAATAAACTAAAATAAATAAAACCTAAACCTAAACTTATAATAAACTAAACCTAAGCCCTAAACTAAATAAAATAAAATAAACTAAAAATAAACTTAAACCTAAACTAAAAAATAAAACCCAAAATACACCTAAATAAAAAAAAACCTAAACCTAAACCTAAAAAAAAATAAAACAAAAAAACCTAAACCTAAACCTAAAAAATAAAATAAAACCTAAACCATATAAATAAAATAAAATATAACAAAAAAATAAAATAAAACCTAAACCTAATCATAAAAATAAATTAAATAAAAAAAACCTAAACTATAATAAATAAACCTAAAATAAGTAAAATAACTAAATAAAAATAATAAACAAAATAAAAAATAAATAAAAAAATAAACTAAATAAAATAAACTAAATAAATAAAACCTAAACCTACTAGTTTAAAACTTAAAAAAAAAGAAACCTAAACTAAAAAAATAAAAATAAATAAACTAAATAAAACCTAAAACTAAGCAAACCTCTTAAAATTAAACCTAAACCTAAACCTAAAAAATCCTAAACCTAAATAAAACCCTAAACCAAAACACTAAACCCTAAACCTAAACCTAAACTCTAAACCTAAACCCTAAACCCTAACTAAACCTAAACTAAACTAAACCCTAACCTAATAATTAAACCTAAACCAAATACTAACCTAAAACTAAACTAACCTAAACTAAAACCCAACTAAAACTAAACCCTAAACTAAACCTAAACCCTAAACTAAACTCTAAACTAAACTAAACCCTAAACCCTAAACCCTAAACTCTAAACCCTAAACTAAACTCTAAACCTAAACTAAACCTAAAATCTAAAACACTAAACCCTAAACCTAAACCTTAACCCTAAACACTAAACCCTAAAACCCCAAACCCTAAAACCCTAAATCCTAAACTCTAAACCCCAAACCCTAAAAACCTAAAAACCTAAACCTAAAGTAAATAAAACCTAAAAGTAAAATAAATAAATAAACCTAAACCTAAAAAAAATATAAAATAAAATAAAATAAAAACCTAAACTAAAACCTAAACCTAAACTTAAAAATAAAAATAAATAAAAAATAAAAATAAAGTTAAATAAAATAAATAAATACCTAAACTAAACTGAAAAAAATAAGAAACCTAAGAATAAAAATAAAAAAATAAACTAAAATAAAATAAAATAAACCTAAAATAAAATAAAATAAAAATAAATAAAACCTAAACCTAAAAATTAACCTAAAATAAAACCTAAAATAAATAAAAAATAAACCCAAACCCTAAACTAAAAATAAAACTAAACCTAAAATAAAATAAAATAAACAAAATAAAATAAACCTAAACCTAAACTATAATAAATAAACTAAACCTAAACCTAAAATACTAAACCTAAAACCTAAACTAAATAAAATAAAATAAACTAAACATAAACCTAAACCTAAACTAAAAATCAATCCAAAAATAAGAAAATAAAAGCTAAAACCTAAACCCTAAAAATAAAAACCTAAACCTAAACTAAATAAAACTAAAAATAAAATAAATAAAACCTAAACAAAATAAAATGAAAAATAAAATAAAATAAAAATAAACTAAACCTAAACCTAAAAAAAAAAATAAAATAAAAATAAAATAAAATAAAAATAAAAAATACTAAACTAAAAAATAAAAACCTAAATAAAATGAAAACTAAACCTAAAAAAAATAAAATAAACCTAAAATAAAATAAAATAAAAACTTAAACCTAAAAAATAAACCAAAAAATAAAACCTAAACCCTAAACTAAAAAAAACCTAAATCTAAACTAAAAATAAAATAAACCTAAACCTAAACTAAGATAAACTAAACTAAAATAAATAAAACTTAAACCTAAACTTAAAATAAACTAAACCAAAACCTAAACCTAAACTAAATAAAATAAACTAAACTAAAAATAAACCTAAACCTAAACTAAACAATAATACTTAAAAATAAACCTAAAATAATAACTAAACCTAAACCTAAAAAAATAAAAATAAAACCTAAACCTAAACCTAAAATAAAAAAATAAACCTAAAAAAATAAAATAAAATAAAATAAACATAAACCTAAACCTAAACCTAGAAAATAAACTAAAATGAATAAACTAAACTAAATAAAATCAAAATAAACTTAAATAAAAAATAAACTAAAATAAATAAAAAATAAATCAAATAAACCTAAACCTACCAGTTTACTTAATTTAAAAAATGAAAAAAAAAATAAGAAAAAACTCTAAACCTATAACCCTAAACCCTAAACCCTCCCTCAAGCCTCATTCTCTAGTAATTTTGAATCCCTCCGGCTGCCCCAATTAAGGATTTTGTGGTTCCATTTCAACCAATTTCTTAAAGGCTTAAATGGCATTTTACTCTATGGATGTTTTATAAATTGACCATGGTTGAGTTCTATTCTTGGTTCCACATCAAAATATGGATGTTTTATTTACCTCAACATTTTGGGATCTACCCCTATTGCTACATCTCTACTAAATCTTTAAATGGCTCTGTGTTTTCCTCATTGATTTGATAATCTCATTTGACACTTTTGGAGGTTTGTTCTAAGGAATGTTCAATTTCTTATTTCTTCTTTAATTATCAATTTTATCATGGTCACCCCTTTTAACATTAAGGAGAATCTCCATTATCCCTGTGGTTATCTCTTCCCAATATGCACATTCATTTGTTGCCCATCATGTGTTTTATGTGGTTTTTTTTGGTCCCTTTCTGAACTCATAATGTTTATCTGTTCATTCTTAATCCTCATGGAATTATACATAACTAAAAAATACCCTAAGAAGTTTGATTGGTTCTAAAAATATAGGTATTCACTGGTTGAATTAGAGAACTTCCGCTTTTTTGTTCCCATTGAACAATGGTCATGATAATCTTGAATGTTTCTCCATCCCCACTTAAAGAAAATAAATTCAAAGAAAATGTTGTCTCTACCCATAACTAATTCTACTTATGTTCAAAAATTAGCTGATCCTAAGATGGTATGAAGGCTATTATGATTGATTTAATGGTTAATCTTGTTGAACATGTTTGACTTCTAATGTTTAATTCTATATTCAAAATGGAAAATGATCACCACTTATTCCTTCTTTAAATTTGAATATTTCATGTGAATAATAAATTCAAGTTATTGATGATCTTATTTCCTCCATCTATTTCTCTACATCTATGCTCCCCTTGATCATGAAAATAAAGCTTTAATGATGATTTAAATGATGTTAAAAAATTTTCGATGGATTTTTACTATTTTGTGCTTTAAATGGTTCTAAATTGTCACCATCTATTTCTAATCTTATATTCATGTTAATCATACTTTCAACTAAATATGGATTTAAAGAAGGTGAACCTCCAAACACTTAGATTTCTTCACATGACCAATACAAATCTTACTCAAATGATGACTTTATGGAAAAGATGGTTTCCAAACTTATCATGCTAAAAAAAAAAAATTTTAAAAAATTCTCTTCTAAATTGTCAAAAAACACTAGATCTTGTTTCACTCTTAATTAACTATTAATCACTTTATTTTTACCTTTAAGTTTAATTTTTTCTCTGAATGTGTTAGAGGATCAACACCTCTATTCATAATCATATTATAAATCTCATTCATAATATTTCTTCTTATTGTTCTGAGCCTCTATGCATGCTAATAAAATTAACTTTGTAGAATGATTTTTTCAATAAGTTTTTCTAATGTTATAATAAGATATTGTTTTTAATAATTTTGTTGAGGTCTATTCTAGATTTAATTTTATGTTCAATGCTCAAATCTCTATTGATTATTAATGTTTTTTATATGATCTTTTAATGTGATTAGAAATCTCTTTGGGATAATTTAAACTTGTTTAAACTTAAACAAAATTTGTTGGAATAAATTTTATTCCCTTTAAAGATATGGATATCTATTAATATTCATTCTAAGATTTCCTTGAGTGAGGCAAAGATAAACTTGTTAACTTCCAAAATATGGAAGAGTCTTATTAACTCCAAAAGTCTAGTAAACATATTATGATGGTGATAGAATACTAAGTATTTCCATGCTTTTAAAAAAAGAGAGCTTTAAATAATATTCAAAAAAATTAAAAATGACAAAGGAGATTGGATTATGAAGAATAATGATATTAAAGAATCAATTATTAATTACTTTAGAAATATGCTTAATAAGAATTGCTCTTATGAAGCTATTTTTCAATCGCACTTGATTCCTTCTTTTATTACTAATGATAATAATGATTTGCTTACCATTGTGCCTAATGAAGATGAAATTTTCAAAGTTATGAATAGCATGAACATAGATTCTGTTGCTGGTCCGAGGGTTTCACTACTCAATGTTTTCAAAAATGTTGGTTTATCATTAAAAATGAATTGAATGAGGTTGTGATTGATTTTTTTAATGGTAACCCTTTCTTAGATATTTTTCTAGTACTTATGTTGTCCTCATACCTAAGAAAGATAATCTAGACTATTGGAGTGATTTTAGACCTATTAGTCTTTGCACCTTCTTTAATAAGTTGATTTCCAATTCTTAATAGACTTAGTCCTTTACTTAATAGAATTATGTCTTTCAACCAAACTGGTTTTCTTATAGGTAGATCCATTTCTGACAATATTTTACTTGCCCAAGAATTAATTCATGATCTTGATGCCAAGACTAGAGGTGGCAACATTCTTTTTAAATTAGATATTACAAAAGCCTTTGATAACATCTCTTGAGATTTCTTTCCATATTATAAATTTATTTGGGTTGATAAATTTATTTATTTTATTAAAAATTATATTAATAATGCTTGGCTTTTTATTTTTCTTTATGGGGAAGCCTTGGGTTTCCTTCCCTCTTCCCATGGCTTACGACAAGGGGATCCTTTATCTCATGCTTTATTTATTATTATTGTTGAGTACTTTTATAGGATCATCAAATATTTATTCTTAAACAATCCTAGTATGTACTATAGAAATCTTGGTGGTCTTCCTATTTCCCATTTAAGTTTTGCAATGCTTCTATTCATCACATCAAGCATCTCAAGTCTTTTTTAAATAAATTTGGTAGAGAAAGTGGCCTTTCTATCAATGATAATAAAAGTTGTTTTATCACTTCCTCTAGTATCTCCAATAATAAAATCAATCAAATCCTAAATATCACTAATTTTAAACATCAACACTTACCTCTTAAGTACTTGGTGCTCATTTTAAAGGCCTAAACATTCCCATCTCTTTGATGAGTTAATTCAAAAATTTCAACTTAAATTTCTTGGGAATTCCATTTACTTTCCTGGTAGGCTCACTATTCTTAAAGGCACTCTCAACTCAATGCTTTATTTTATTCAAACTATTATCCCCAATAATGCTACACTTATCGAATTGATCATTGCTTAACAAATTTTTTTGGGCTCCAATAATTCTACCAAAAGAATGCATTGGACATCTTGGCATAAATGTTGTGGTCCTTTGGGAGAAGGTGATCTTTTGTAAGCCTATTAGTGAAGTTATCATTAACCTTCTCTCATAAGCTGGGTGGAATTTTAGAAAAATGATAGCCTTTAATAATTTATGATGGAAAAATATTGGTAAGGTAAACACCCCTTAACTGTATGCTTATAAAGTTGGTGACTCTCCAATTTGGAAAAGGCTTTGTTCCATTGAATGGGTTGTTAATCATTAATATCTTGGGGTATCGAGTTCTTCCTTCTTTTTGGCAAGATAATTGGATTGAATGACTCTATTGACACCCTTTATCTACCCACTCTACGCTTTATCAAAGTTAATTTTTTTTGGCTTAATAACAATTGGAATGAAAGCAAACTTGAGTATATCCCTATTTCTTTTTTTGACAACTTTAGAAATATCCTCATTTCTTTTAACAAAGCTGAGCAAATTCTTTTTAAGCTTTCTTATAATGGTGACTTATTCTTAAAGAGGTTTGGAATTTTATTAGAGATAAACAGAACCCCTCTAATGTTTTTATTAAACTTTGGAAAAATATCATTCCCATTTCCTATTCAATTTTAGCTTGGAGGATTTTGAATAACTTTATTCCTGTGGACTCTTTTCTCTAGACTAAAGGGTATTACTTGCCTTCAAAGTGCTATTGTTTCATATTGAAAATGTAAATTATGTTTTTATCAATGGTGCTATTGTTTCTAAATTATAGTTTTGGTATGATGATTTATTTAATACCAACTATTTTCGTGGTTCTCTTTCTTTATATCAACTTCTGAAGTCTATTTCAAAATACAAAGGTCATATCAAAGTTTTAATTGATATTACCCTTATCCGTTCATCTCGATGGATAGAAATGATGCTAAATATCATGGTATTCCTATGAACCATAAAAGGATCTCTAGAACTAAAGAAAATATTCATGTTCTTTTAATGCCAATCTTATTAGTAATATTCATTTTATTATAAATTTGTGGCTAAAAAAATTGGGTATCATTCGAGTTTGACTATCAAAGTGTTAGATTATCCATTGGATCAAACCTAAAGAAAATTTGATTAAAGTGAATATTGATGGTTTTATTGCTTCCAATAAATATGGTTGTGGTGACATCCTTAGGGATTTTAAAGGTAATGTCATTTGTGCTTTTGCCTATCCTCTCTCATGTTATTTTTTCTAAGCTTATGGTTATAATAAAGCTATTGAAATTTGTTTGAATAGAGGTTTCCTCAACATATGGATTGAAGTTGATGCTCTTTGCTTCTTGACATGCTTAATTCCAATAGAATGGGAATGTTAAATTATTTTAATCATACTAAAAAATCTTCTTCTCAAGTTTGTTTTAAAATTTCCCACATCCTTCATGGTAATGCTTATAATGCTTTACTTGGCTAACTTTGGTGCCAACTTAACTGAGTTCACTTTATTTGACAACCAAACTTTGCCTAAACTATTAAGAGGTTTGGTTAATTTGGATAATACTGGATTGCTTTTCTTAGATTATAAATTCTTGCATGCTTTTTTGTTGGTATTTTATGATCTTTTGCTTTTGGTTGCCGATTGCTAAACCATCTTTGGGTTGTTGTGATCTACTTATTTTCTCTCTTTGGCCTGAGCTAGGTTATATTTTTGATCTCTTACTTTTGATTGGTCTGGTTTTGTTACTGAGGTTATTGTAAGTGTAGCTTGGGTTGTTTTGGTTTTTTTTTAGCTTGGTGGCTTTTGTCTGTCTGGCTGGGTGTTTACCACAATTTTCCCTTTGCTATTTTTTATATCCTCTTTGGGTTATATGGTTGTTTGTAGGTTTTTCTTCTATATGGGTTTTGCCTCTTTATGCTTGCTAACTTACTTGAGTTGGATCCGCTACTATGTTGGAGGTGGCTTTGGTTATTGTTGGTCATAGTTTTGTGGTTATGGATGGCTATTTTGGCTATTTTTTTCATTTTCTATTTTTGATTGATCTGGGTAGCTATTGGTGGTTTATCTTTGGCTTGATTTTGACAGGGTGGAGGTTATTGGTTAGCTATTATTTTCTTTATTTTGTTGACTGAGACTTTGTGGTTGGTTTTGCTAATTTTGTTTTGTTTCTTTCGGTTATGGTTTTGACCTCCTCAGATTGGCCTTCCTCTCTTGGTCAGTGCCTTTGGGTTTGGGTTCTAGATTCATTGAAGGCTATTTTTGTGGTTAGTTGGCCTGTATTTGGTTGGGGTGCCTTTATTGATGTGATGGTTGGCTTTGTCTTTCCACCGCTTTCTTCTTAGTTTTATTTGATCGCTTTGTTTCTACCCTTTCTAGCCTTGGGTGATTTTGGCTTGATGACTATGTTAGTCTTTACACTTGAGTCTTTTGTTGTGTGGTTGGCTAGAGGATATGTTATCTTGGTTGGTTGGAGGGGTAGTTGTTTTGGCGAGTTTTTCGTGCACTTTTGGTGACTATTCTGGTAATCTGCTAGTGTTCTTTCTATGACCTATAATTTTGGTTTCCTACTTTATTTTTTCTCTCGTGATAGTAGTTGATCCCCTTTTTCCTATGCATTTTTAGTGGCTATTTTTTCTGCTTTGTTGATGGAGGATTTGAGCACTTGTGTTTTTCTTTTTTGCTCTTGTTTGTCTCTAGTTTGTGTTGTTACCCCTATCATGATGCTTGCTCCTTTTGATTTTGTCATTCCTTTTTGGTGGTGACTTTGGTGGTGCTCCTACTATTCTATCCCGATGGTTGGTTGATTATCTTCCTTATTGGGCTTGGTTGTCGTGGCTTGGTGGTTGGCTATGTTTATTGTTTGAGGATTTTGCCCTGCATGATGAACTTTGGATGATGGGCTACATGAGGTATGTGGCTATGATGGCCTTGATGTTTCCCACTCTATTTCTTTTTTGGTAGCTATATGTAATTGTAACCCTTCTCCAAGTTTGATGCTTACATATACCGCTGTTTGAGATGATTGTAACTGAGCCTGAGCCTTTTCTTTACTATACTCCTTTTATTTGCTCTTACTTTTTATGCTTGCTTAATTGTAATCATCCTTTCAAAAGTATGTTGCAGATTTCTTTTATAGGTTGGGATAGTCTTGTAGGTGGATCTTGCTGGTATCAGACGGACCAAAGGATGTTTGTCGCCCGCTGACCTCATTTTGGAGTGAGCTTTCAACTTCTTCATCTTAGACATAGGACCTCTTAGACAAGAGTTCCTTAGTCTTAAGACACTTAGTGATTAGGTGAACACTTAACCTAGCCCTAGAGACTTAGAAGAGTTAAGGAAAAGGTTATGCCTTGGGTGTTAGGAAAACTTGCTACCATATAGCTTAAACCAAATCCTTACTTCCTTCTTTCAAATCAACTCCAAATTCAAATCAACTCTAAATTCAAATCAACTTCAAATCTAAATCAACCTCAAATTCAAATCAACTCAAATTCAAATCAATTCCAAATCAAATCTTAAATCATTCCAACTTAATTGATTTTCTCAAATCAATTCCAAAATCCAAATCATGAATCAATTCATGTAATTTAAATCCATGATCAATTCTAAATCCAAAATCTTTCCTAAGCCATTTTGATTTCATCTTATGGACTTAACCAAATCAAATTAAAATCACTTCAAATTCAAAAGATTTTCTCATAGCCCATTTATATTCTCATTTATATTCACAAATATAAATGAAATATAAATTCAAATGACCAAAACCAAATTCAAAACTCAAATCCAAACTCAATCAAAATCCAACCTAAACTCTTTCAAGTCGAAATCTTGAACTTAGCCAAATCAAACTCAAATCAATTCAAACCTTTGATTTTCTCCAAACAATCAATCCTTAAATCACAAACCAAATACAATCATAAACTTCAATCATAAAATCAAATCAAATCAAACCAAACCAAACCCATGTTCACCCTTTTAAACTTGAAATTGTCAAATGAATCAAAACCCATTTGACTCCAAATCACTTGCAAATGGATTTATATTTCAATCATAAGTCCATATGTGAGTTCAATCAACTTGAATCAAGCCTTCATCAAGTCAATCGACCCACTTAGGCTCACTTGACCCAAAGTGATCTAAAACACCTTTTGAGCCAAATTCTAATCCTACCCAAATTGGATTGAACTAAGCCTCTTCTAAGCCTCACATTATGAGCAACAATCATCATAGGATGATCAATCACTCAAATTGGGTCAAACCAAGTCAAACCTAGCCTTTGACCAAGTCAACACCTAACCCAAATGAAACCCAAACTAGCCAAAATCCACCATAGGCTAAATTGATTGAAACCATTGATCTAAACCAATTCATGATCAATGATTGAACTTAACCAAGTCATCATTTGAGCCAAACCTAGCCAAATTGGCACACCCAAGTTGACCTAAAAGTCAAAATGTGTCAAATATTGATCTAAGCCAAATTGATTGCAACTAATGGGTCAAAATCATTCTAAATCACTTGTTGAACTTGACCAAATTCACTCAACTAGACCCAACCCAGCCCAATTGACCATGAACCCAACTTGACCTAAAAGGTTAAATCAACTTGAAACTTAACCAAATCAATATTAATTAAAACCAAAGCTTGAAAAACATTTCAAATGATCAACCAAGCCTAAACCAATCCAAGACTTAACCCAATTGGGTCAAATGGGTCAAATTGGTCAACTTGACCCATTTGACCTAAGTGAACTCAAATGAACCAAAACCAAATATAAATCAAATCAAACCAAACCAATGATACCAAATCATTACAAATGGTCATTTGAACTTCACCTAACCCATGATTTGACCCAATTTGACCAATTGGTCAACTTGACCCAAGTTGACCCATTTTGACCTAAATGGGTCAACTTGAGCCAAATCATATCAAATCAACACCATGTTCATTGAAAATTAGCACAACCCATTTTTCAATCATTCCAAATATGCTAAAATCAAAATCAAACCCAACTGACCATTTTACCCTTGGGTCAAAGGGTAACTTATGGCCAAATCCACTTGGAATTTGGTCAATTCCTTTTCATGGCCACTTGGCATCCTCCTAGTGGACCATTTGGACACCAAGGAGGTGGTGCACATGACCCAATGGGTTTGGGTCATGACCCAAACCAAGGCCAAATAGACTCTATAATTCTCCACATGGATCACCTCCCACACTCATTTAATACATGTGCACCTCCACACTTCCACTCCTATGCCAAAATTGAACCACATGGCACTCCTAACAACCAAAATAACCCATTCAATCTCCTCAATTTGATCAAAATGGCAAGGTAGGCTTTGATCATCTGGTCCAAGTAGGGGAAGATATACTCCCCCTCATTTCCACTCAAACCAAGTTCCTTGCATTCAATCTCCATGTTTTCCCAAGCATTCCTAAGCTCATTCAAATTTCCCTTTCTTGGATTTTTTCAAAGTCAAAATAGGGGAGGTGAGGGAGATTTCCACTTTTCAATTCTCAATCAAACTCCAATTCTCTGCAAGCACCATCAAGGCACCAAGTCGAGCTTACCCAAAGCTTTTCCCAAGTCTCCAAGCCACCTGAAGGGGAGTTCGATTGAATAAGCCATTGAAGCAAGCTTTGGTCAATTGGAAGATCCACTATAATTGAACCTTGAAACCTTCAACAGCTATCTACTGATAAAGCCTCAACTTGGAAGCACGTGATAGCCTCTAGTGAGGTATGCCTCAAAAAGCTTAAGTTGAAAATGCTTGGTCCTTTATGAAGGGAATTATAATCCCATCAAAATCCAACCATTGGATTTTCTTCTCCTTGCTTCTAGATGGTGAGGGTTGAATTCACCTTATCCAGCTCAAGTGATCAAGCCATGGAGGATGGACATCTCCGCCTCCCAAAGATAGGGATGAATCATGGACCGCCATCCCGCATGTTTTGGATGGATGGTCCATTAATCTAGATCCATTGATTTAATCCTTCATAACCATGGTTTGATCCATCGATCCCGGGAAGCTGTAGCACCGACATGGCGTCGATTTGATAACTTAATAACCAATCCCATCATGCCACATGGAAAGGCATCACGCCGCAGCCCATGTGGTATCGATAAGATTAGTTATATAATTAGGTTATTTAATTACTTATTAGTCAGTAAAACTTCATAAATTCATAATTAAATGTAGAAAATCCAAAAAATGCAAACTTAACTTCATTTTAAAGATAATGCAGAGGGGAATTCAATATAATTATTTCTAATTGATTTTAAATAGTGAATTTTCTTTAATTATTGACTAATTAAAACATTAATAACCTTAATTACTCCCTAATCATTTCAATAATCAATTCCAAACTTCTCATACATGTTTAGGGGGATGAATTCTATCTCCCCTAATTTTCTTGGAATTTATTAATGAGTTAATTAGGGAAATCAATTAATGAATCTCTAATCACCCTCTTAATGTAATTAAGAGTAATTAAGCATGTGAACAATGGTTTAATCACTTAATTAAGATAATTAAGCATTGTTCAAGTGAAGAGGAGGTTTATGGAATGGGTTTGGGGTACATTCCCTAAGTTATTCCCTAAACCCCATTCTTCCTTAATCCAAACATAATTAAGGATTAATCCACTAATGATCTACTTAATTAATCTAATCAAACTTTCAAAACTAATCTAAAATTAATCAATCTCGTTCTGGGTAGATCCTTAGTGTTCAAAAGCCTAAGGTAAGTTTAAGGAAATCAAAACCCACTCACATGTGTGGGAGGTTATGAAAGTACTTAATGAAAACCCTTTAATTTAATTAATCAATTATGAGCTAATTGCATTAGGCCCCTTTCTTTCTTAGGAGCATTGCTGATTTAAATTCCATGTGGTTGCATATCATATGTTGGCTCACAATTGTTTGAATAATTATGTTAAAGTGGTGTAGGTAAGGGGTAATTAATGAATTTAATCTACACCTTAACCTAAACAAAACATAAAATCAATCTAATTATTCTAAAAATTAAACTAAATCAATTCACACATGGGGAAATGGGTTAGGACCAGAAACTCTTTTCACATTTCTAAATCAAATTCAAAACAAAAATAAAAATCTCTTTAGAAATGTTGATTTACTTTAAATGATTTTATTATTTCATAGATTGTCTTTAGGAATTAATTGGTGAATGAAGTTACATGGTTACATCACTTTATCTTTTCCAAGCATGCTAAAATGTTGTATTCCATATGAAATCATGCATTCATATCTTTTGAAAAATCAATAAATGAAATGTTTCCTTATGTCAAATTGCATGTTTTAGCTAAAGTAAGAATATAAGTGGCTATTATCACTATTAAATCAAAAATTTATTTCAAAACTTATGAATCAATTATTATAAATGAAGGTATGCTACTTATAAATACTTATAAGCTTGCATGTGCTTATAGCATAAAATGTGTTATGTGATTTTCTTTTCTTAGCATAGTTTGTATAAGATTTGCAAAGTGTATAGTTCATTTGAAAAGAACATAACACTTGCTTAAGTCCATTCCTATACACTTCTATGTTATGGCTTAAGAAGGATCTTCACATTGCACATGTAAATTAAACAACCAAAATCAAACAAACAAACATAAACCTTTTGCATGATTCTTCATCCATTTATTTTCTTTTTGTACATGCACATGTATTTAAGAAAAGTGGTATATTAGTCCGACATCCCTGAGTTGCGAGGTTTTAAGTCTAAGAAGTTCTTGTATCTTATACCTTAGTAAAAAAAAAATAATGGCTTTGTACTCACTTATGTCTTTCATTCATGTAAATGTGCATTTGATTAATGGATAAAAGAATCCCTATCTTTCTACTTAACAAAATCATGCATCATGAAACATCCAAATTTTTCCTAAACAACATTTCTTAGCATTCATCATCAAAGTGTGTTTTGCATTTGCATGTATAGATATGCTTAGGATCATTCATATGCATGATACACATGTTGGAAAGAAATAAATGGTTGTGTTTTTGTGATAGTAATTCACTTTAATTAATCCTAAGATGCCTTTCTTATTGAATAGGTTTATTTGGAGCAAATCTAAACTTAGGATTAATTAAAACACATAATAAAATATTCACTAAAGAAAAATCATTAATGAATCTACCTTAGAAATTACTTAAGGGAGGAAAGAGAAGTTCTCTTCTCTTTTCCTCTCTTTACAACACTTAGTAATTAAGTGTAGGTTCATTCAAACCAAATCAAATCATCAAATAAAATTAACAAATCAACTAAATCACTTAAATGAAACCACCCTCTAAGTTAAATCCTTCACACTTAGAAAATTCTAACCTTAAAGCCTAGCTAAGACATGCCACACAAGCCTTAAATGGCACAAATATTAGGCTAAGTCACCATTTCTAGCTCTATGTTAATGGTTTGATGCCTAATTTTATTTTGAGATGTAATATTTTTTTGATGTTAGGTGTATGTAGACTGGATGATAGGATGATCTTATTTTAATCATTATTTTCTGCAGGGGACTGTGCTTAAAGGGCACTGTAATAAATATATATATAAATTCTTTTATTGTGCAGGTTGCTTATACCCCTAAGCATAATCCAAATTAGGATAGGTGGACTTGGTTACCCATGTGTGGGGTGCTAAGTCCAATTTATTTATATACAGGCTTGGGATTGTGTGGTATGTTTAGCTAATCTCTATTTTGTAGGTTTAGTTAGATTTACTTTCTCTTTTTCATGTAATTTTGCAATTAAGATTTGGAATGAATGTTATGGGAGAATTAAGATGGACATTGGTCATAAGGCTATGTCTTATGCACCATGTGAAGCCTTGAGCAACCACATCCCAACCAACCAAAAAAGAAGGAAAGAAAGAAAGAAAGAAGGAAAGAAAGAAATGAAGAAAAGAAGGAATGAAGAATGAAGACCCCCCATAACATGAATTCTTTCCAAAATATAATTAATTCATTTATAATACGGGTTGTATGAGGGTAGATCTCAACTACCCATTTCTTTTTGGGTTTGTGTGGTGGAGCTCGACCACAAAGGCCTCTTATTCTTTTGCGCTAGATTTATAAAATTATTTGAAGTTTGCTTAGCTTGTGCATTAATGGCATGTTTTTCCTAGTTTCTTCCTTGCCTTGATGAATGGCCTGGTGAAAATAAATTTTCTATCCAATTAATCAAACCAAAATTAAAAATTAACAACTCATAACCTCACCTAAAGCTTAGGTTATAAATCAAGATAAAAGATTTAGCAATCCCTTAGGTAGATGTTGTATGTCTCACATCATGCATAAAAACATCTTGCTTCACTCTTGCTTATGGAGAGCTTCCACCTTTGCTAGAGAACTTGGCTAGACCTTTGAGAGCCATGGTGGAAACACACCTCCTTCTTGCTGATTTTGGCCCATAACCAATTTCTCATGCATTAGGCATATGAATCCCATAGCTTGTGTTAAAAAATTTTCCAAAATGAAAATAAAACTTAGTAAAAAATTTGCATTATATTTTAGTCATTAATCATGCCCTACATGATCTAGTCTCTAGAGGTGTTTAAGGACTTAGTCTCATTCTAAATAAACAATAACCTAGCTATCTTAGAAAAGCATATGACTTGCCTACATATATTTAAAATTGTAGGAGGCGTTAGTTGGCGGCCACCCCTAGGCGGTTGTAAGTCCAAAAGTTGGGTGGTTTATTCTCTATTGTGGAGTAAACCATATGCCCAATTTCTCCTTAGATTTAGGTCATGCTTTAGCCCTCACCAAAGCTCCCTAGATTTAAGATCTGAGGTTGCTGTTTCCCTTTGTAGGCTACAAGCATAAATCCTCACCTCTTAGGCATTTCCATGATCTTGTGTTATGAAATTGTAAGCCCTAGATTTCTAATAAAAATTTAACTCAAACATATAATTCCTCTCAAATTTGAAAAATATAAAGCCCAACCATAGGATTGTTTGGTATGCTCACTAGATTTCCTAACATCTTGAGCATCCCCTACTTATCTCCATTTGGTTTTGATAATAACTCTCTCCTCTTGATCAATCCCACTTGATCTCCTAAAAATAACCAATTTGTTGATTGTCCTATCTTTGAAATCTTTGGAGACAATGATTATTTTCATTAATCGAGAGTATTCTTAAGGAATCTCATTCCTTAATATGTAATTAACTATGAGGGCTTACCTCCATAGGGAACTTAATGAACCCAGTTTAAAGTAAACCCTACTTTTTCCATGTAAAGTGGGGAAGAATCTGGTACATCAAGACCCATAGTCCTTAGGAGTCCTCAGTGATTAGGTCCATTGTAGGATGGTGACTTGTCTCGAGATAGTACATCATTGCTCAATGTCATACCCGATCACCCTAATAAGAACATATGCGGATCTACGCGGTGTCCACCAAGTGTATATTTTTGTCTTCATTTATTTTTTCCAAAAGATAGATGAAGATGAAAATATTTCACCATAGATTTTTTTAACGACTCTGTTGGGGATAGTTCCTCTCTCCATCTTTGGTAAATGATCGTTGTCTCCAAGTATCGAATGGATTTGTATTTCATATGAATCAGAATCCTCTTTTCCTTTGGCACTTAGTTTATTTCATCCTTAAGCTAACTAGCCAACATCCTTTAGGTTTTAGGACCTCACCACGTAGGTCTTGAAATCCCTATTGGTTCCCCAATAGGTGAAAATTAAAATTTAATAAAAAGAAATAACTAAAGACTTCCTCCTTAAGGAAAGGTTCATTCCAAAAATAAAAATAAAGAATAATAAATCTTTTATAAAAATAATAATTTCCAAAAGCACTTTTTTAAAATACATAAAAATATTTCAACCTCATCTAACAATCTTCATGATTGTTACATGTAGTCAAAAAAAAAAATAAAAATCATCTTTTCAAAAGCACAAATGAACATCATTCATTCAATAATACCTAAATTTATTGAATGAAGACTTCATTTCAAATAAAAATCAACGATCATCTTTTCAAAGATAAAATCAACAATCATCTTTTCAAAAAAATAAAATCATCAATCATCTTTTCAAAAAATACAATCAAAAATCATATTTTCAAAAATAAAATCAACAACCATCTTTTGAAAAACAAAATCAACAATCATCTTTTCAAAAACAAAATCAATAATCATCTTTACAAAAACAAAATCAAAAATCACCTTTTCAAAAATCACATATTTGAAAATGAACAATTCTCTTTCAATATTCCCAAATTTATTAAAAGAATATTTCATTTCCAAATAAAATCATATCATAACATTGAATTCCATTTCAACATATCTCACATATGTTGAAGTTAGAATTTCTTTCTTTTCAAAATTACAAATTTGAAAATAAGCCTCCATTCAATATGTTGGATGGAGGCTTTATTTTCAAATAAAATTACACAATTTGAAATTCCACTCAACACATCCCACATGTGTTAAGTTAGAATTTCTTTCTTTTAAAAAAAGTAATAATCACACAAAACAAAATTCCATCTTTGAAAAATAAAACATAATCGACTCCCATTTGACATACCCAAATTTGTCAAATGAAAGTTTCATTTTTCAAAATAAATTTGGATGTTATTTAGCATACCCAAATTTGCTAAGTAAAGATCCTCTTCAAAATATTAAAAAAAAAAATGAAAATCATAAAAATAAAACACATTTGATTCTTTATTTAGCATACCCAAATTGGCTAAGTGAAGATCCACTTTTCAAAAATTAAAAAAAAATCAAAACACATCTGGATTCTTCATTTAGCATACCCAAATTTGCTAAATAAAGATCCCTCTTTTCAAAAATCAAAACATCAAAATCAAAAACACATTTGAACTCATACACAAATTTGCTAAGTAAAGTTCTCATTTTCAAAAAATCAAAATAAAAAATCACAAATCAAAACACATTTGGATTCTTCATTTAGCATACCCAAAATTTCTAAGTGAAGATCCTCTTTCAAAATCAAAACATCAAAACATGAAACACATTTGATTCTTCATTTAGCATACCCAAATTTGCTAAGTGAAGATCCTCTTTTCAAAATCAAAAAAATCAAAACACATTTGATCTTTTATTTAGCATACCCAAATTTGCTAAGTAAAGGTCCATCTTTCAAAAAATAAAAAATCAAACACATTTGATTCTTCATTTAGCATACCTAAATTTGCTAAGTATATTCTCCTTTCAAAAAATCAAAATAAAAGAAAACATTTGACTTTATTTAGCATACACAAATTTGCTAAGCAAAGGTTCCATTTTCAAATTCACACATGATTCACCAAACAAGCAAAAGAAGAAGAAATTTTTTTCAAACAACTCATTTAGCATACCCAAATTTGCTAAATGAGTAAATCCCAAATAAAATCAATTGGCCCTTTATTTTAACATACTCAAATTTGTTAAATAAAATGTCTCCAAACAAAAAAAATCAAAATCAAATATGAACCAATGGAAGCATCAATCTCTTCAAAATATTTGAACCCATTTCCAACATTCACAAATTTGTTGAAAATGGATTCTAAATTCAAAAATATCTTCCCCAATTCTAAATTCAAAAATCTCTCCTAAATCAAAGAGCCCCACTTAACATATTCAAATTGTTGAGTGTGGGTTCAAATTCTAAAACAAATTAAAGCATAAATCTAATTTGAGTTTATTTTCCAAAAATTATAGAATTTCAACTTAGTTTCAGTCAATTTTCAGTTCAGTTTAGTTCAGTTTTGATGAAAGCTCGGAAGTACGTGTTTACTTTTCCTTTTGGGATGGATTTGGCCTTGGATCGAGCCAGCCTCCCACAGACTGACTTCGCCCACCTCATTCATTTTGGCCAAGAGGAGCTAGATCACTGTGAGGGGACCACCCTCAACCATCAAGTAGAGTGTGGTGACAGGCTCATCATCCAAGTTGAGATGTCATCAAATGAGTTTCACTAAGAAGAAGGTTTATGGCGTTCCACGTAGTTGTAGTTTCAGCCGCATTCAATGGTTCGCCCCAAGACACGCACACCACTCATTGGCTTCTTCCAAGGGGAAGGCTCCCTGTTCTGTGGGATAGTATCCCCTACCTGAGGTAGGGTCTAGTTCCATACCGCTCCTCCTAGGGACCTAGTGCAACAGATCACAAAGATCAAGTGCATGATAGCCAAAGAGATGGAGGTGCCGCCTAGTAGAGGAGTTACCCAAGATAGTATCAACTATGATCACAAGGAACAAGTTTCATCCCCTCTCTAGATCTGATGCATAGGAAGATATTAGAGGATCTCGCCACCTCCACCTGTAGTTCACTTTGAGGCTCCTACTAGATAGGAGAAGGTTTTGTCGTTAGATCAGTCACATCGGGGGCTTATGGATGATCGTCCGAGCCCAATTTGACTTATGGGATCATCCTCAGCATTGAGCACATCAGATAGAGAGGGCTAGAGAACCCCATGTATATGTTACCAGAGAGAGAGGTATGCTAGACACCGCCGCCTCATGGAGCTCATACCGACATAGATTGTATTGACGTACTACTCACCATAGGAGAGGAGCTCTTGCATAGATAGAGTCAGTGGTGCCTCCGCCACACCATTCTACTCCACGCCCACCATCTCCAGTAAAAGTTCCATCATCCATAGTTCTAGCAAAAGCCATGAAGGTCAGATCCAGGAAAAGAGAGCCCCACGGTAATTCCTGGCCAAGAGATCCCATTCTATCTACACCACTCGAGGCAAGGCCGAGCTCTCGCCGACCTCCTCTAGTTGTGGTGAAGAGGGTAACCATGGAGCATCAAGTTGTGCCATCACCACCACCACCACAGAAAGCATGGAGATTGAAGAGGGGAAAGAGATGACAACTGCCTCCATGGCATAGATCCTGTGAGTAGCACTCCTCCCATGATAGATGATAGCCATGAGCATATTTCTTCTAGTGAGTGTAGCCCTCACATGGTTAACTCTAGCATCAGAGGGGGTTAGATGTATTTCAGTTCATGAGCATGACCGATCAGCCACAATTATTTGTTTGCAAGTTGGACCACTCCATGCTATCAGAAGATATCTTGTGGAAATGAAGAAAATTCTAGGATATGGTCTACCTAGAGGATGAGATGAGAAGGTCAATTTTGATCTAAATGAAGATGATCTCTGTTGGAGGATTCAACAAGAGTACATATGGTTGATGCCTGGGTTCCCTCCTTGGATCAAGTAAGGGTATGAAGCAGATGATACAGCCTACTCGACCCAACACCTCCTTCAAAAACTAAAATAGAAGGATGAACAAATTGACAGGATGGGAAAGAGGCTTAAAGTCTTGCTAGCAACAATTTTGGCACCTCAGAACCAAGCCCCAACATTGCATCCTACTATTGTAGAGACCGGTCAGCCTGAGTTATTGCATATTTTGGATCAAGCCAAGACTTCAACTCCAGTAGAGCAGGGCAACACTAGCTTGTATCGAAAGGTAGTGGACAATACCTATGTATAAGAAAAGGACATTAAACTCATGGTTGAGTAGCAAGTAAGAGAAGCATTGGCGCAAGCCTGAGGAGGATCATCAATTTCAAAGGGTAGAACCTACCCAGAGGAATTCGATGCCATCCAATATCCTAAGGGTTTTGTGCCACCTTCTTTCAAGAGCTTTAATGGAGAACCCAGAAGCACATACATACGTGCCATAGCAATCGGTGGCAACATGCATTACTATTCTATCTTTCTGTCAACAAATTAGCAAGTATAGCCTTTGATTGGTATGCTGAACTCCCTAACAATTTAGTGAAGACTTTTATTGAGTTGGAGCAACTCTTAATTAAGATATTTGCTGGAGCTCAGTAAAGGGTGATTGTAGGCAATCTGGTTGTGGCTCAACAACACCCCGGTGAGTCCCTTGTTGATTATATTCTCAGATGGTGCAATTTGAGTATGAAATGAGAACCACATCTATCTGAACAACATACCATTGAAATTCTGCTAAAGAATATTCATGGCCCGGTCACCTTCATGCTCAAAGGTTTTACCATCAAGATATTTGAGAAGCTAATTTACAAGGTAACTAGTCTACAATGAGAGGCCAAATAGCTGCCTTTTCAAGATCAACCAATAAAGCCAAAGAAGGCTTATGAGAAGAAGCCAGGGGCAGTAGTAGTATTGGACAAGGGAAAGCAACCGACCAGAGATCAGCATAAGAGACCTCATGCTCCACAACCGTCACTTCCACCTCCTTTACCACCACCTAGGTCATCCTATCGGCCACCACAAGCTCCACGCCCTCACGCCTCCTCCTATATACTCACGGGTTGGTACACCGCCGTGTAGCTACCATCCACCTACTCTTTTGGATAAACTAAATAAACCTTATTCATTTAAGAGGGAGGTAAATAGAAAAAATCTTTAAGAATCTCTTAAAGAAACCTGATTTTCAGCTACCCGAGCCTAGGAAGCCATAGAAAGTGGGTAGGAGCAATGATTCTAATTTTTTCCCTTACCACCACATGCTAGCTCATGCTTTTGGAAGATTGTTTTACATTCAAGGACTGGCTTGAGCATAACTACAAGACAGGCAGCATAGTTATCCCAAAAGAATATCTAGTGAAATAACCATCCAGTTCTATTAGGTAATCCTTGGGGATACCTGTAATTCTCTCAAAACCAAAGAATATTAGGATATGTCATTATCCTAAACCTCTAAAAAGATTATTTCAAAAATCAAGAAACTTTTCTTGAAGGTGCCTGAGGCAGCTCGAACCTCCAACATCAAGAAAGATTTGTAAGTTGCCAAAGACAACTTAGGGAAGGTAGGAGCTGGCAAAACCTCTATACTTGCATGGGATAGTAAGCCCACCGATCGAGCCGAGTCTCCATTCCACCATCATAGCCTATACTTGTCGGTGTGTAGTGGCCAAGTAAGGAAGGAAAGCGTAGCAGACTTACATCCTCCAAAGCAAGAAGACCACTGGGTGACACACTAGCAGGGTAGCACGTCAACCCGACCTACAACAGCTTCTGAGTGAGTGTCATTGGGGATGTTATCTCAACTCAAAGTAGCCTGAGATAAAAGACATGTGTTTATTTAATATGTTTGTGTATAGTTTGTATTTGTGTTGTGTCAATGAAGGATAGGACACCTCTCGAGTTCCTTACACCTACCCTAAACACATCATGGCAGATTCATAAATAAGAATACTTTCAACATGGAAGAGATTGAATTTGAAATGGAATTTTCATTGATAATTCTTTTCAAACATGATTTATAATATTTCTTTAAGTGATTGATTGGAAGAATTGGGCACTCTCCCTTATGATTAATAAGTTGATAAGATCTTCCTTGGTAGGCCTTCTCTATGGCAAAAGGGCCTTCCCAAGTGGGTTTAAACTTGCCTCTCATCTTACGATAAGAAACAATCGATATCCTTAGAACTAAAATAAGCTCTCCTACTTGAAAATCTCTAAGAAAGACCAACTTTTTATGAGCTTGAATCATTTTTTCTTGGTATAACTCGAGGTTTTGGCATGCCAATAGGCGTTTCTCCTCCAAACCTTCAAGCTCTTCTAAGCACAACTTAGTGTTCTGCTCTATTGTTATCTTACTACCATAGTGATCCTTAGTGATGGGAGATGGACTTCTAATGGTAGAATGACTTATGACCCATACACTAAGGAGAAAAGAGTAGACTAAGTTGGAGTTCTATATGTGGTGTGGTAGGCCCGCAAGGCTTCAACTAACTGCTCATGCCACTATCGGTTGTTATTATCGAGTGTCTTCTTTAGTTTTTGGATGAAAGTTTTATTGATGGCTCTGCTAAGCCATTTTACCTTGGGTAATTGACGGTAGAATATCTCCAATCTATGTTGCATCTCTAGAAAAGTTATCGATCTGGTGCTGAATGCGCACATTATCGATATAATTCATCGAGGCACTCCAAACCTATATATGATATGGTTCCTAAAAAAAGTGGAGCACATGCTGAGCTATGACCTCTTTGAGCGGAATCGCTTGTGCCCATTTAGAAAAGTAGTTAGTAGTGCTAAGATGAACATGACCCTTGGAAGAAGGAGGATCAACCCATTATGTCGCATTCTCAACACTCAAATGGCCATGAGGCCAATGTAGATGTAGAATGTTGGGTTGTTGGTGTAGGACCACACGTGTATTTGAGATTGGTGGCATTTCCTAGTATCCATGCAATCTTTGATCATCGGCTAGTATCCTCTTGATCTTGGCATTCATCTTCGATTGGATTACCTCCACATATTCTTGAGTGTACCTTATTCATGATCTTACGGGCATCATTCTTGTCTAAATAATGTAACCACATATGATTGAAAGATGGCCGATACAAGAAACTATCCATAAAAGCATAGGAAGGTGCTCTCTGCTTCATCTGATGGGCTTGGGACTTCTCATGAGGTAGTTTGCCTTTATTTAGGAAATCAATGAATGGTTGCCTCCCATCTAACTCCTCCCTTCTTGGAAATGGCAACCTCCCCTTCAAGAGAGTACTTTTTGATGAGTTCAATATCAATAAGGGATATGACATATCTATTTTGGACATTTATTGATATGGACTCATCCTCCAAACATGCAACTCCTTAGCAAGCTTGGCTAAAGCATATGCTATGACATTCTCTCCTTGAGGAATCTTATAAATGGTAACCTCTAGGATTTGGGCCAACAAATCTATTATGTACTTGTGGAAGTGATGGATCTTGGGCTTTATAACCTTATAGGAACCAACAATTTGGTTGATAACTAGCTGAGAATCCCTAAAAATGTTAATGTTCTAGATGCTTAGAGTAATGGCTAACTCTAGACCGGCAATCAGAGCCTCACATTCAGCTTCATTATTGGTGCAAGGATTAGACATATGATATGAGAATCTCATCACATTATGGTCTAGAGTTAAGAGAGCTACTCCTACCCCTGCCTTTTCTAGAATAATAGATTGTGGTTCTTCTCCCCTTTGAGAAGAAGCCACACCATCAAAGTATATCTCTCAGCGGTGAATGCTAGTATCCCCTAAGTTCATGATTTGTTATCATAGACATCATCACTAAGCAGAGAGTTAGTATAAAGTGGGTGTGTTGCTAAGAAATCTTCTTGCTCTTATCCTTTCATTGCACAAAGGGGTATGAAGGTAATGTCAAATTACGAGAGGGTCATGGACCGTTGTGCCAACCGTCTGGATAGCATCGGCCGTGTCATGAGATACTATGGTGGATTGATCCTATAGATTAAGTTCACCTTATAAGGAAGCATATAGTGGTGTAGCTTTTGGGATGCAAATACTAAAGCTAGGCAATGCTTCTCAATGGGTGGATAATTAGCCTCAGTAGGGATTAGATGACGATTGAGGTAGTAGAGTGCATTTTCCTTCCCTTCATCATTGGCTTGGGCCAACAAAGCACCAATGGAGTCATCTAATGCAGTAGTGTAAAGTATGAATGGCATGCCCAAGATAGGGGTTGCTAGAATCAACGACATCATCAAGTAATGCATAATGTTATCAAAGGCATGCTCGCACTCATCATCCCACTTAAACTTTCCATCCTTTTTGACAAGTGCTGAAAATAGCTGACATCTTCCTAATAGGTTGGATATAAAGTGTCTTAAATACGCCAACTGCCTTAGAATGATCTTAGTTGAGTTAAACTTATAGGGGGTGACATTTCTAATATCACCTTGATCTTCTCTAGATCTATTTTGATTCCCTGGTGTCAAACAAAAAACCCAAAGAATTTTCTTGAAGCTACTATGAATGCACACTTCATGGGATTCATTTTGAGGTTAAACTATCTTAACTATTCGAAAACTACTCTCAAGTCAAAGAGATGGTCTTCCTTTTCTCAACTTGATGATGAATGAGTTCATCGAAGATTTGAGTCATAGCCCGCTAGTATCTAGCATCAGTATTTTTAAGGCTGAAAGGCATGACATTATAGCAATAGATTCTGATTGGGGTTCTAAAAGCAATGTTTCTTTCATCTTCAGGGGCCATCTTTATTTTGATATATCTAGATGAGCCATCCATGATATAGAAGACTGGATGGGATGAGGCAATGTCCACCATAAGCTCTAGGATTGGTAGTGGAAATTCATCTTTTGGACATGCCTTATTTAAATTTCTAAAATTGATGCATATGTGAATTTGACCATTCTTTTTCTTAACTTGGATGATGTTGGCTAACCATGTAGGGTATTTTTCTTCCTAGATTAAGCCAACATCAATCAATTTCTTGACTTAAGAAATGGCCTATTATTCCATGTCTAATCGCATGCATCTAGGAGCTTGCTTGATAGGATTAGTAGTAGGCTCTATTGCTAGTTTATGGACCGCTATGTTAGGAGCCATTCTAGGCATCTCTTCATAACTCCATGCAAAGAAGTCCTTAAACTAAGTCAATAGCCTAACTAAGTCTTTCATTTCAATTTCATTCAACAAAGAAATGATGTTCCTAAGTTGATTTCCTTGAGCTCGTCGATGGTTGACTTAATCTCTTCTTTGAACTGTATCAGTGCATCTTTGACTTCGAAATCATCTGGACCATTTGAAGTTTCTAAGCACAGGTCCTCATATGATTTAATGTGATTTGAAAAGAACCTACTAGATTCCAAATGTGATTACTAAGCAAGAAATCATTATCATCGACTGGACCCACTATATCAAAATCTTAGTCCTGGTCTTGATTGAGAGCTTTTGCTTTTCTTCTTCCATATTATTTCGAAGAAGTCTGACTTATGTTTTGACCAAGTATGTGGATTAACCCTTTCTTTGCTAAATTATGAACACAAGGCAAGTACCAATCAAAAGGTAATTCTATTTAATCTTTATATGAATCATCCTCAAGTTCTACATCAACTTTTTGACTTGAGGATGATGCTCTTAGAAAGAACTTTGAGTCTTCACACCTGTGGATGACTTAGGGGCTTCCTTAACTACCAAACCGTCAGCTTTTTGAGAGAAAAGTGGGGTTGGAGCTAAGGTTCCCAACTGATGCCTAACTATTTCACATATAGATTTGGATACACTTATGCTTTGCTTTGGAGCCCAATCTTCATCACTATCTGGCTCAAGTGTCATCTCTAAAAGAATCTGCAACTGAGAAGAGCTGGCTGGTGTGCAAACCATATAAGACTCATCCTATGAACTAGATTCTAAGTCTATATGGATAGAAGGTGTACTCATGCTAGTTGGGACATATCTTCTATTGGGTGGCCAATAAGAAAGTTTTACACATCTGGGACCACCTCTAAACTGGCCTCTTCTTTTGTCTGGTAGAGGTCAGATCGTTCTACCCATATGTTCAAATGGAGTAATGAACTATGGGTAAAATCTAATGTCAGGCTCCACTTCTTCCTCCAAGTCTACTTCTACTTCCTCTTATTTTTTTTTCATTTTCTCTTTTTTTTTCTTTTCCTTTTTTCTCTTTTTTATTTATAAACTTTGGCCAAGTTTGGAAGAATAGACTTGTTGATTTTCAGGGAGGTAGTAAGACACATCCTCATATATGCCAACCTGGTGAACTATAAATGGCTTGAGATCTCCTTTGACATAGTAGATGATCCCACCTCTCACAAGCTTCATACACTGATGTAGAGAGGATGGAACTATGTTGCTCTCATGTATCCATGGTCTCCCAAGCAAAGCTTTGAAAGATGTATCTGAGGTTATAATGTGAAACTTGGCTTCGTCTTCCAATCATCTATCTCCAAGGGCAACAATATGGAGTCTAAGGCCTGTTGACCTCACTTTTGGAGTGTGGATTCAATCTTCCCATCTTATACTTAGGAGTTTTCTAGAAACTAAGACTAACCTAATCATAAGACACTTCTAACAATTAAGTAAACACTTAACCTCAACCTAAAGCTTTAGAAGGGTTAACCATAGGATTAGGTTATGCCATTAGATAATCCACCCACCCTACAACCCAAATCCAATCCATGTTCACCTTCTCAAACCAAACCTCAAGTTCAATTCAAACATCAAATTCAAATCCAAATCCAAACCCAAATTCCAAACCAAATGATTGAAGCCCATGATCAAATCCAAACTTGAAACCCTTCCTAAGCCATATGACCTATCCCATGGACTTAGCCAAATCTTAATCCAAATCAATCCAAAATCAATTGATTTCCACATAATCAATATATATCTTCAGTAATCTTCCTAAATATAAATCAAATATACATTTAAATGATCAAAATTAAATCAAACTAAATCAAATTAAATCAAAACCCTTCCTAAGCCATATGACCTATCCCATGGACTTAGCCAAATCTTAATCCAAATCAAGTCAAACTCTATTGATTTTCTCACAAATCAATCATATTTTCAATCATCATCACAAATATAAATGAAATATACATTTAAATCATCAAAACTAAATCAAACCAATTCAAAATCCAAACCTAAGCCACATGACCCAACTCCATGGACTTAACCAAATTCCTTCTTTCCAAAACCCAAATTAAATTGATTTTCTGATGAATCAATCATATCTTCAATCATATTCACAAATATAAATGAAATCTACAATCATCAAGCCAAACTAAAATCAACCCAAGTCAAACCCAACTTAACCCTTTTGACTTGAAATGTTCAAATGAACCAAAACCCATTTGAACCTAATCCAATTACAATTGAATTTATATATTAATCCCAAATCCATATATAAACTCAACTAAATCAAACTCAACCCAAAATCAAGCCAACTAATCCCAATTGGTCCACTAGACCCAAAGTGGCCAATTTGACCTATTTGAGCCAAGTTATAATCCTAGCTAAATTAGATTGAACCAAGCCCATCAAAACCTCCCATCATGATTGTTGATCACCCTAGGTTGATCAATTATCATAAATTGGGTCAAACCAAGTCAACTTGGTAATTTGGCCAAGTCAACCCCTTACCCCATATGAACCCAAACTAGCCAAATTGTAACCTAAGCCAAATCCCTTGAAACCAATGATTCATACCAAATCAAAATCAATATTTGAATATGACTTGACCTTTAATTGAGTCATACCAAATCCAATTGGCCCTATTGACCCAAATTGACCTAAAAGACCAAATTGCATCAAATCAAAATATAAACCAAATTTATTGCAACCAATGGCTCAAGTTCATTCCAAATTTATTATTGAACTTGACCAAATCCATGATTGGACCTAATTGAACCAAATTGAGCTACTTAGCCCAAATTGACCTAAAGGTTCAAGTTGGTGTAAATCAAAACTAAATCTAAATTAATTAAAACCAAAGCCTACAATCATCTTCAATTGGTTAACTAAACCCAAACCAACACCAACCCAAGCCAATTTAATAATTTGGTCAAATTGGTCAACTTAACCCATTTGACCCAAATAAATTCAAATGAGCCAAAATCAAATCTAAGCCAAACTAAACAAACCAATTGAACCAAAACATCCCAAATGATCATATGAACTTGACAACCTTGGTTTGACAACCAATTGGTCAACTTGACTAACCTAACCCAATTTGACCTAAATGAGTCAAATTGAGCCAAACCTAACCAAAATAACTCCAATTGACTTGAAATTGGTGCTAACCCACTTTTGGCTCATTTAAAATTTATTCAAATCAAATCCAATGTCAAATGATCATTCTACCCTTGGGTCAAGGGCATCACATGAGACAAATCACCCATGTAAGTGGTCATTTCCATTCCTTGGCCACTTGGTACTCTCCCAATGGTCCACCTAGTACCTAGACACTTTCAATCTAACCCAAGGGTGGTTGGTGGCCATGACCCATGGGAGCTGAAATCCTCACCCTCCTCATTGAGCATTTGAAACTCATATGACATGATTCCTCCTTGGCGCACCTCAGACCTTCAACCAACCAAGTCGAGGCAACTCACCTCCTTCCTATCACCCACGACTCCTGAGATGGTCGGACAACCACTAGAAGCCAAACCTGATCCCACCGTCTGATCAAGATGAAGGTTATACACCCTCATTTCACTCAAACACACACAAAATCAATCTCAAAGCTCTAGCTACTCAAGATGAGCCACTAGAGCCATCCCTAAGCTAAACTCATTCCTCAATCAAAATGCCATTCTTTGTTTCAAAATATGACACTCCCATTTTGACCTAACTTCCCCATCTCATCAAACTCAAATTAACTTTAGCATCTTCCCTAGGCCTCATCAGCAAGAATGAATCATCTCCCAAGCTTCAGCACCGAGGTGGGACTCCAAGAGCTCCAAATCATCAGTTCATGGCCTTTCAAGCAAACAACGAGGAATTGATCCAATTACTACTCTATAAAGCTTCATCTCCACTAGGTGAAGCTTCCTCAATCATTCAAGCCATCGATCTTGAGCTCCAGTGAGGTATGCTTCCAAAATTGATCCTTAGGAAAAAATGGGTTGGAGCTTTTTGAAGAAAACTTGCATCTCATGTGATCTTGATGTTGGATCCCTCCTGGTCAATATCGTGAAGGTGTTGGATCCTTTTGGTGTTGATCCGAGCTCGGGTAACCTCAGATCACGTGAGCAATGGTAAATGAACTCCATTATCCCTCACTCGTGTGACGTTAGATCATGCACCATCCATTCCGCATGATTAAAAAATGGACATGATTAGATCTCTGATCGAATTTAATCCTATTACACTATGGGAATAATCATAACCATCTAATTTTAGATGATGGATGAGAAAGCAGATCCACCATGTAGGCATTGAGTTTGGTAAGTTTTAAGTAGCCAATCCCTGAGCCACATAAAGAGCACCATGTCATCGGCCATGCCAACTACATTAGCTTTAATTAGCTTAATTAATCATTTTAATTGAAACTCTAAAATAATAATAAAAATCATAGAGAAATAAAAAATGCAAATAAATACTCATTTTAAAGGTATTTCAAAGGAGAATTAATTAAAATGATCTTAACTAATTTTGAATAATAATTGCTTTAATTAACAATTACAAAATTTATTAGCTTAATTACTCCTTAATTACTTGAGCAATTAATCCCAAATTTTGTTAGTTAATTTAATAGGATGACCTCTGCCTCCCATGATTTTCTTCAGATTTATTGCTCACTTAATTAAGAAAATTGACTAATTAAACCTGAACTACTCTTTTAAGTTAATTAATGATTTATTAATCTCATGAACAGTAATAAATTGGTTAATTAAGTTTATTAATCATTGTTCAACAGTAAATGAACTAAGGAATAGGGTTGGGACCCCATTCCCTAAGTTCATTTCACCCTTTTTTAAAATGAAATTAATTAAGATTTAATTAATTAAATCACTTAATCAAATTGAAATCATAATCACATCAGACCTTAATTATGTGGTAGATCTTAGTATTTAACAAACCTAAAGAGTTTAATGAAATTATGGTTAGTCCACATGTGGGAAAACCATAAGAGTAATTAATTAAGTCCCTTAATCTAGTTAACTATTAATCATGAGCCAATTGCATTAGGCCCTTTTATTTCCAAAATCATTACAAGTTTATTTTCATGCATTTCATGTTGGCTCATAATTATTTTGTTAATTACTTTAAGGTGACTTAGGTAACGGTAATTAATTCATCTAATTAAGGGTTCAACTTAATTAACCCATAAAATGAACTTAATTACATTTCCTTAAATTAAATGAAATCACTAATGTGGGAATGGGTTTTAAAACAATAAGTGATGATTTCTCTTCTCCACTTTAAATCAAATAAAATCCAAAACTTAATTAATAAAGAAGCTTTGATTTGCTTTAAAAAATCTTATTTGATTTGATTATCCTTAAGAACTAGTTTGGTTGAATGAATCACATGCTTATATTTGATTGTCCTCTTCCAATCATGTTAAATTTGGTATGTCATTTGAATCCATGTATCCATCTTTTCAAAATCAATAAAATAAAATGGATTTCTTTATGTAAGTTTGCATGTGTTGATTTAATTTAATATATGTATTATTATCACTATTAATACAAATGTATTTTTTCAAAAGCTTATAAATGAATAATAATATGTGTTATGATGCTAGTTATAAATACATAAGAAATGCATGTGCTTATAGCTTAAGTGTATGAATGTTGGGTTCTTTTCTATTCATGTGTTGATTTATATAAGATTGAATGGTAATGTATATAGTTTGGACATCCAACACAAGGCTTTAGCTAGCCCCAAGGAGGTTTTTGATTACTCACTTTCCTGGTTTAACAATGGCACATACTCATTTGATTTCAATTTTATGTATTTTAACATTAGAATTTGGATAGAGCTTTAATTCATATATATAAATGATTCAATCAAAAAAATATATTCAATATTTGCATGGTTTTATTTTCCCTTATTTATGTATACATCCATGTGTGTTCAAGAAAAGAAAGTATATCATCTGGACATCCCAAGAATAGAAGGATTTATTTAGCCTCAAGGAGGTCATTTGATTACCTCCTAGTTTAACAATGACATGTACTTGCTATATCTTTGTACATGTATATGTATATGTGATTAGTGAATGAAAATCCCATTTTACATTAAAATTGTATGCATTCATAATTAACTAAGTGGTTGAATTAATTAGCCATATGATTTGGAGCATACTTCCTATGTTCATGTATATGAATTTACATATGTTTAAATACAAATGGGAGTACATCCAGAATGGTTTTAGCTTCCAAGGAGGTCATTTGATTACCATACTTCCTGGTTTAACAACACATGCCTATTTAATTTCATTCTTATGTCCTTTTGTATAAGAATTTGGATAAAGTTTTAAATTAATATATTTAAATAATTCAATCAAATAAAATATAAATTAAACATACACATACATTCATCATTTAATAAAAATATGTTGCATGTATAGATACACTTAAGATTAAATCATATACATGTTACATGTGATGGAAAGAATGATTTAATATATGTCATGTGGTAGTAATTCAATTAAATTAATCTTAAGATGCCTTTACATTTTGAATAGGATTATTGAAAGTGAACCTAAACTTAAGATTAATTAAATCATTTAATAAGCCATTCACTAAAGAGAACTAAATCAAATTAATATACTTTAGATAGTTACTTAAGGTAGGGATGAAAGAACAATCCTCTTTACTCTCTTATAACACTTAGTTGCTAAGTGTAATCAAATGAAACAAAGAAAACAAAAAATTAAAATTCTCTAATCAATTAAACTACTTCAAGTGACATCAACCTTTCATGTTAAATTGAATCATTCTACACTTAGAAAATACAACACTAATGCCTACAAGACTTACCTCATAAGTTAATACACACATTAAAATTAAGTCACCTCTTCTAGTTGTAAGTTAGGATGGTGTATGATGTGAGGTATATTATGTTTTATGATGTATTATTTTAGATTGGATGTTAGGGTGTATATTTTATAGACTGAATGATAGGCCAATATTTGTCTAATCATGTTTTCTATAAGGGATTATGCTTAAGGGATGCTTAAAAATAAATGTGAATGCTCTTTTTGTAGGTTGCTTAAATGCTTAAGCAAAATCCAAGTTAGGATAAGTGGGCTATAGGGTGCTAAGTCCAAATAATAAATATAACTACCTGGGATTATATACATAGTTAGCTAACCTCTGTTCTGCAAGTGTTGTTAGATTTACTTTTCCCACATAAATGTAATTTTTGCAATAGGAATTAGGATTAGTGCTATGGGGATTAGATGAGCAAATAAGGCTTTGTCCTGGGTGCCTGATGCCTTTGAAGCAAGCACCATCCAAATCAAAGAAGGAGCCAAATCAAAAAATGGAGATATGAAGAAAGAAGACCACCATTTTATAAAATTATAATTATTCTTTCAAATTCTAGGTTGCATAAGGGTGAGCTTGGCTACCCATCTTTTCTCTTCGGTTATATAGACCCAATCAAGACCGCATTTTATTCTTTTAAGATAGTTTATATAATTGTTTGATGTTATGTTTACATTATGCATTGTGACGACATGCTTTTCATAGTTTTTAAATGATTGATGCTTTAATATGTGGCTTGATATGATTAGGCTCTTAGGATAAAATAACTTTTCTACCAACTAATCACTTATAACTAAATTTTAAACAACTCATAACCTCATCATAAAGCCTAAGACATAAATAAGATAATTAAAATATTTAGCAACCCCTTAGCTATATGGTTGTATGTTTCACATCATGCATGCATATTCTTTCTCTCTTGAACATGAAGGATCTCCATCCTTGCATGATAAAGGAATACTTCACCTGTGAGGGCATCCCTTATGGTGGAGAACACCTTCTTCTAGTTGATTTGACCCATAACCTATTTCATCATGCATTTAGGCATAAGAAATTAAAGCCTTTGTCAAAATGAAGTGTCTAAAATGAAATAAAATTTAAAAAGATTTTGCATCTATAAATTAAGTCATATGCTCACCACTCATGCTCTAGTATCTTAGAGTGTGTTTAGGACTTTAGTCTTTCTCTAATTAAATAACTACCCTAGCTATCTTCAAATCATAAACTAGACTACATGGTTTTAAAATCATAGAGGAGTTAGGCAACCTAGAGCTATAAGTCTAAAGTCGACAATTTATTCTCTTGTGGAGGTAAACCCTTATGTCCACCTCTTAGATTTAGGTCGTGTTTTAGCTCATACTAAAGCTCCTAGATTTAGGATCCGAGGTAGCTATTTCTTCGCTACAGCATAAATCTTCACATCTTAGCATTCCCACAACCTTGTGTTGGTGGATTATAAGCCCTAGTAATCTAATTAAATTTCAACTAAAACATATAAATCTCCTTAACTTCAAAATTATAAAGCCCAACTATAAGATAGATTGGAATGCTAGCTTCCTACTATCATGAGTTTCTTACTTATTTCATTTGGATTCTAAAAATAAGTCTTCTCCTTGAACTTTCCTAATTGATTTTCTAATTACAACTAGTCCTTTGATTGTCTAACCTTGATATCTTTGGAGATGATAATAGTCTACTTTAATCGAGTATTCTTAGAAATTACATTTCCTAAGATGTACTAACTAGAGGTTGCCTCCATGGGAACTTGAACAGTTTAATATAAACCTACTTTATTCATCCATGTAAAGTAAGGGTAAAATCTATGGTACATTCAAGACTTATCATGCCTTATGAGTCCTTATTATGTAATTAGGTCCACATTTGGTGATGCCTTTATCTTTCGAGATAGTATATCATACCAATGTTGTACCATCACCTCAAAAGTACCCCCATATTCCAAAAAATAAACACCACATGGCTCTCTCCTTGTTCATTGAATCCTCTCAACATCATCCTTTCTTTTTTGAGTTTGGAGATATTGATCATCAAGAAGGCAAGGGTTCTTAGATCAAAATGTTGATTGATACACCTGGGTCAACTAGAACTCTGGATAGCCTGTATATGCCAACATCCACTTTAACATAAAGAGGCGATTGTGCTCGGTCATCCTTAGGAGTAAGTCTTCATTGTTGAATATAACTCCTAAGATGTCCTTCGAGTGGCATGCCTCCTTTTAAATAGCGGTCAGCTGAGCTAAGCATATCTCTAGCTCAAGTAAGGCTTTGATTAGACTTTTTCTCATCTCTTTGGATAAGACAAGGGCGTCATATATGCTTAACTTATCCGAAACTTTCTAAGGTGAGCTAGGACATTGTAATCAACTCTGGCTTGGTCCTCCACAAGCATATCCATAGGTGAAGCATCCTATGGAGGGACTATCTACTCACTAGAACCAATGACTTGCTAACCGTTATCTGAGGTGCTACCTAGGAGGTAGAACTTTACCACTGTAGATTGACTTGAGTGACTTCTTGGAATGATGAGCTTGTGGAAGTTCCACCTTCTCATCAGGCATACCTACAACTTCTCCTATGGGATCATCAGAGTCAGTTGACTCCAAGTCAATCTCAAGAGGTGAACCTGATTGATTTAGAGAAGGATAGTCCGACTCTGAATAAGAAAGGAAAGGATTGAAACTACTAGAGCTATTATTTTTATTAAGACTCGGAGAGCTTTCAATAGGAATAAAATAAAGAGTATCAGAAGTAGACAATATATAAGTAGAATCGCCTTTCTTCATTAATTTTCTTTTGGGAAGTACATGATAAAAACAAAGTAAGAGGAGTATAGGATTTAGTGCCCTTATCCATAGATACACTGCTCATACTAGTAGAAGAGGAGCTAGCAGAAGAGGTGGTAGCTGCAATGGTGGATGGAGTACTAGACTCGGATGGTGACTATGCTACAGGACTATCCCGGGCAAGTATGGTGAGCTACTACTACTGTTGGGCTGTCACCCTCCCCGAGTTGTCTTCTGTAAATAGTAAACCTTTCTTGGTGTTAGACGTTTGAGGTACTTCAGGCACCTGCAAGGAAAGCTTCTTGATCTTAGAAATGATCTTTTTAGAGGTTCGGGATAAAGAGATATCCTAACCTTCTTTAGTCTTAAGAGGATGACAAGTATCCCCAAGAATTACTCTAATAGAACTGGATGGTTGTTCTAATAAGTATTATTTAGGGATAACTATGGCTCCCAACTTGTAGTTGTGCTCAAGCTAGTCCTTAAAAGTGATACAATCTTCTAATACATGGCCTAACATGCGGTGGTAGGGGTAATACCTAGGATCATCGCTTTTCCCACTTCCTCCTACCCTCTTAGCTATGTAACGAAAGTCGTTTCTTCGTGAGATTCTTAATGATTTTCTTAACTACCTCCCTCTTGAATGAATATGACTTATTGAATATATTGGTAAGAGTAGGTGGAAAGTAGCAACCTAGTGATGAATATGAATACCATTACCGTGTAGGCTGCTGAGATGGTGAAAATGGTCATTATGGCCATGGTATGATGGCCAAGGTAGTGGAAGAAGAGGTGGCAATGGATGCTGCTGAGCTTGTAGTCTCTCATACTAACTCCTAGCTTTCTTGTCCACTAACACAACTATCCCTGGCTTCTTCTCAAACACCTTCTATGGCTTGGGCCTAGATGATTGGTCTAGAAAGGGCAACTGCTTATTTCCTTGTAGTTAGCCTTGTTGATTAATTTCTCCAATATTTGATGGTAAAGCCCTTAAGCATGAAGGCGACTAGGCCAGGGATATTTTTGAGCAAAATCTCAATGGCATGATGTTTGGACAACTGTGGTTTCCATTTGAAGCTCAAGTTGCGCCAGTTGAGAATCTAATCAATAAGGGACTTGTTGAGTTTCCATTTCTCTATAATGAAATCACCTACACTCATCCTCTCACTGAGCTCCAAAGAAACCTCTGATGAAGAGGTGCACTAACTCAAAAGTCTTCACCAAACCTGGGCGTGGTTCAATCAAATGCAACACCTAACATACTGCTAACGAAAAGGTAGAAGAGGAGTGCGTTACTATCATCGATGTTGCAACAGCTACCTCTAAAATGTGCAATGTGTTATCATGTGGCATAAAACCCAAAATAAAATAAAAACTAAAAAAAAACCTAAACCTAAAATAAACAAAATAAAATAAACATAAACCTAAACTAAAATAAATAAAACCTAAACCTAAATTTAAAATAAATTAAATTTAAACCCTAAACTAAATAAAATAAAATAAAATAAAATAAAAATAATCTTAAAACTAAACTAAAATAAACCTAAAATAAAAACCTAAAACCTAAACCTAAAAAAATAAAATAAAAACCTAAACCTAAACCTAAAAAAAAAAACTAAACCTAAAAAATAAAATAAAAATAATACTAAACAAAAAAAAAACATTAACCTATCCTAAACTAAAAAAATTAACTAAATTAAAAAACCTAAACTAAAATAAATAAACCTAAAATAAATAAACTAAACTACATAAAATAAAAAATAAACCTAAATAAAAAAAAAAAAAAATAAATAAATAAAATAAACAAATAAACTAAATAATCCTAAACCTACCACTTAAATTAAAACCCTAAGCCCAAAAAACCCTAAACGATAAAACCCTAAACCCTAAATCCTAAACTAACCCTAAACTAAACCCTAAACCCTAACCCTAACCTAAACCTAAAATGCTAAAACCCAAAAACCTAAAACTTAAACCCTAAACCTAAAAACCCTAAACCCTAAACCTAAACCTAAAACTCTAAACCTAAAAAACCCTAAAACCCTAAACCCTAAACCCTAAAAAAACTTAAACCCTAAACCTAAACTAAACTAAACTAAACCTAAACCCTAAAAACTATAAAACCTAAACCCTACACCCTAAACCTAAAGTTTAAACCCTAAACCCTAAACTAACCTAAAGCTAAATAAAAATAAACTAAACTAAATAAAAATAAATAAACTAAATAAAATAAACCTATACTTAATTTTAAAATAAAAGACCCTAAAAAATCTTAAACTAAACCATAAACCCCAACTAACCTTAAACCCTAAACCTAAATCCTAAACCCTAAACCCTAAATCCTAAACCCTAAACCCTAAACCCTAAACCTAAACCTTCTTAACCCTAAACCCTAAACCAAAAATCCTAAAAGCATAAACCCTAAAACCCTAAACCCTAAACCCTAACCCTAAACCCTAAACCTTAAACCCTATACCCTAAACCCTAAACCTACACCTAAAGTAACTAAAGAAATTAAAAAATAAACCTAAAACCTAATAAATCTAAACCTAAACATAAACCCTAAGAATTGGTAGAACCTTGAAGGCAGGAACATCAACGCACTGTGCTCGCCTAGATTTGGTGATGGAGGCAAAATATTAAAGTGGTGGTGGGGGATATATAAAATAATATGGAGGTGGTGGTCAACAATGGTGGTTATAGAGGTGGGAGGAGCAACGAGGTTAACATGGTGGTGAGGGAGAGATTGGGGATATCAAATCCGCTACCGAGATGAGGTAAAACTAAATAAGAACTACCGATCTAATGGAACTGTCTTAAATAGAGACGGCTCTAGTTATCTAGGGTTTTTAATTTGCTCTATGGGTGCTCATTTTTTATCTATGTCATCGCATGTGTCTTAGAAAACTTGATGTGTTACTTGGTTGATGAAATAGAAAAGAAGAAATGTTGAATCTGAATTTGTTCTCCATTAAAAAATAAAAAATAAAAAAGCTTAAACCCTAAAGTATAACCTGAACAATAAACCTAAAATCTAAACCCTAAGCCCTAAACCATAAATCCTAAATCTTAAAAATAAAAAAAAATCAAAAATAAAAAACCCTAACCATAAACCCTAAACCCTAAAATTAACCCTAAATGCTAAATCCTAAACCTACAACCATAAACCCTAAATCCGAAACCCTAAACCTAACCAAAAACTTAAAACCCTAAACCCTAAATCCTAATCCATAAACCAAAATAAAATAAAATAATAAAATAAAATAAAAACCTAAACTTAAACCTAAACCTAAACATAAACAAAAAAAAATAAAAACTAAGCTAAAATAAAATAAATAACAACCTAAAGTAAACTAAAAAAAATAAAAAAACCTTAATAAAATAAAAACTAATCCTAAATTAAAAATAAAATAACCTAAAATAAAATAAAATAAAATAAAATAAAAACTAAATTAAAACCTAAACCTAATAAATAAACCTAAAGATAAAACCAAAAAATAAATAAAAAAATAAAACCTAAACCCTAAACCTAAAATAAAAATAAAATAAACCTAAACTAAGTTAAACTAAACTAAAATAAATAAAACTTAAACTTAAACCTAAAATAAACAAAACCTAAACCTAAACCTAAACAAAATAAAATAAACTAAACTAAAAATAATTCTAAACTTAAAGTAAAAAATAGTACGTAAAAATAAACCTAAAACCTAAACATAAAAAAATAAAAAAAAAACTTAAACCTAAACCTAAAAAAAAAAAAAAAAAACTAAACCTAGAAAAATAAAACAAAACTAAAATAAAACTAAAATAAAACTAACCCTAAACCTAAACCTAAAAAAAACTAAAATAAATGAACCTAAAATAAATAAATAAAACTAAATAAAAATAAACCTAAATAAATAAAATAAAATAAAATAAAATAAAATAAATAAAAAAGATAAACTAAATAAACCGTAATTTAAAAAAATAAAAAAAATAAAAAAATCCCTAAACCCTAAACCTACAACCCTAAACCCTAAACGTCCTAAACCCTAAACTCCAAACCCTAAACCTAAAAAATAAACTTAAAAAATAAATAAAAAAAAAGTAAAACCTAAATAAAATTAAAAAAAACCTAAACTTAAAATAAAATAAAATTAAATAAAATAAAACCTAAACTTAAACTAAAATAAATAAAACCTAAACCTAAACCTAAAATAATCTAAACCTAAACCTAAACTAAATAAAACAAAATAATCTAAAATAAAACCTAAACCTAAAATAAACTAAAAATAAAAATAAAAAAGTAAAAAAAAACCTAAACCTAAACCTAAAATAAAAAAATAAACCTAAACCTAAAAAAATAAAATAAAATAAAACTCATCTAAAAATAAACCTAAACTTTAAAATAAACTAAAATAAAACCAAACTAAAATAAATAAATCTAAAATAAATAAACTAAACTGAATAAATAAAAAATCTAAATAAAAAAATAAAAATAAAATAAACTCAAATAAATAAAAATAAAGTAAAACAAACTTAAACATGCCGTTGACTTAATTTAAAAAAACCCTAAACCCTAAAAACCTAAACCCTGACCCTCCTAAATCTAAATCAAAAACCCTAAACCCTAAACCTACAACAAACCCTAAACTAAACCCTAAGCCCTAAACCCCAACTAACTTAACCCTAAACCCTAAGAATGGGCAAAACCTTGATAGCAGGAACATCTCTAACAACAAGGCTCAGTTTAGATCTGGTAGTGGGTATGAAGGTGGAAGCGACGGTTATTATAGTGGTGGTGGGGGATCTGGAGGTGCTGGTGGATATGGAGGTGGTGTTCCGAGCAATGGTGGTAATGGAGGTGGGAGTTGCGATGGGGGTTACAACCATGGTGGTGGTGGAGGGAGAGATCAGGGATATGATGGTGGATCTCACTACTTGAGAGGTGGGGTGGTTCTACTGGGAACTAGAAAAACTCAAGAATGTCCAATTTGATCTACTTGAAATGTCTTTACAATATACATGGTTATACTTATCCGGTTTTAATTTGCTCTATGGGTACTATTTTGATCTCTGTCATCTTTAGAAAACTTGGGGTTCTACTTGGTTGATAAAATTGAAAAGAAGAAATGTTGAATCAATTTGTTCTCTTAAAAAAAAAACCATAAACCTAAACCCTAAAAAAACTAAACTAAACTTAAAACCCTAAACCTAAACTAAACCCTAAACCCACAAACCTAAAACCCTAAACTAAACTAAACCTAAAAACCACAGAAAATAAAACATAAACTTAAACTAAATAAAACCTAAAATAAATAAATAAATAACCTAAAATAAAAAAAAACTAAAATAAATAAAACCTAAAATAAATAATTAAACTAAATAAACATAAACCTATCAATTTACTTAATTAAAAAACCACAAACCCTAAATACTAAATCCTAAACCTAAATAAAACCTTAAACTAACCCAAAACCCTAAAAACATTGAACCTAAAACCTTAAACCTACCTAAACCTTAAACCCTAAAATCCTAAACCAAACCCTAAAAAAACCTGAGCTAAAACCTAAACCTAAAACTACTAAATCTAAATGCTAAAAAAACTTAAAACCTACCATAAACCTAAAAAAGTAACACTAAACCTAAACTAACCCTAAACCCTAAAATGGAAAAAAACCTTGGTGAACATCCTCAACTCGGCTAGATCTAGTGGTGGTGGAGGCAGATTATTATGTGGTCATGGGGATTGAGGTGTTGGTGGATATGGAGGTGGTGGTGAGAGTGGTGGTTCTGAGGTGGAGAGGTTACCAAGTGGCGGAGGGAGAGATCGGGGATATGATGGTGGATCCCGCTACTCAAGAGGTGGGGGTGGTTCTGATGGGAATTGAAGAAACTAAAGAATGGTCGATCCGATCTGCTGCATATGGAACTATTTTTACAGTAGAGATGGTTCTACTTATCTACAATTTTGATTAGCTCTATGGGTGCTCATTTTTTATCTATGTCGTCACTTATGTCTTAGAAAACTTAAGGTGCTACTTGGTTGATGAATCGAAAAGAAGAAATGTTGAAAATGAATTTGTTCTCTATTAAAAAAAAACCCTAAACCCTAAACTAAACTAAACTTAACCTAAAACCTAAACCCCAAACCCTAAACCTAAACCCTAAACCCTAAACTAACCCTAAACTCAAAAAAAAAATAAAACCTAAACCTAAAAAAATAATAAATAAAAATAAAATAAATTAAAACATAAACTAAAACCTAAACCTAAACTAAATATAAAATAAAATAAAAAAATAAAAAAAAATAAAATAAAATAAATAAAATCTAAAAAAAATAAAAAAATAAGAACCCAAATAAAATAAAACTAAACTTAGAATAAAAATAAAATAAACCCAAAATAAAATAAAATAAAATTAAATAAAAACTTAAACCTAAAATATGCTTAAAAAAACCTGAAAATAAATTAAAATAAAACCTAAACCCTAAACTAAAAATAAACTTAAATAAATAAATAAAAAAATAAACAAAATAAAATAAACTTAAACTATATTTAAAAAATAAAAAAAAAAAACTAAAATAAACCTAAAAAAAATAAAATAAAACCTAAACCTAAACTAAAATAAAAATAAAACCTAATCCTAAAAAAATAAAATAAAATAAAACTCAACTAAAAATAAACCTAAACTTAAAAAATAAATAAAAACCTAAACTAAAATTAATAAACCAAAATAAATAAACTAAACTAAATAAAAATAAAATACACTAAATAAAAATAAAATAAACTCAAATAAATAAAAAACTAAATAAACTAAATAAATCTAAACTCGGTTTTACTTAATTTTTTTAAAAAAAAACCCTAAACCCTAAATCCTAAACATAAAAACCCTAACCCTAAACCCTAAACCTCTAAACTAAAACCTAAACTAAACCCTAAATCCTAAAAAAAACTAAATAAACCCTAAATAACTATGAATAAATAATAAAACCTAAACCTCTACCCTAAACCCTAAACCCCAAACCTACAAAAAATAAACCACAAACCTAACACAAACCACAAACTGGCTTTTAACCACTACCTAACTAAACCTAACCCTAAACCTTCCCTAAACCCTAAATCTTAAACCCTAAAAAATCCAAACCCCAAATGACCACACCATATAATCTAAACCATACTATAAACCTATCCACTAAAAATAAACCCAAATCCAAAATCTAAACCCTACCTAAACAAATCCCAAACCCAAAAACCTAACCCCAAAACACAAACCTAAAACCCTACTAAAACACACCTAAAACCTACCTAAAATAAAACTTAAACCTAAACTAAATAAAACCTAAAAATAATAAATAAAAACCTAAACATATATAAAATAAAATAAAATAAAATAAAATAAAAAAAAAACCTAAACTAAAAACTTAAAAAATAAAATAAAATAAAAAAATAAATAAACTAAAATAATATAATAAAACCTAAATAAATAAAAATAAAACCTAAATAAAATAAACTTAAAATAAAATAAATTAAAAACATAAAAAAAAATAAAAAATAAAAACCTAAACCCTAAACTAAAAAAAAACCTAAACCTAAAATAAATAAATAAACAATATAAAACCTAAACTAAACTAAATAAACTAAAAAATAAACTAAATTTAAATCTAAACTAAAATAAAATAATCAAAAATAAACCTAAACTAAAAAAATAAACCTATTAACCAATTAAAAAAACCTAAAACCTAAACTTAAAAATAAAATGAAACATAAACCTAAACCTAAAATAAAATAAAATGTAAACTAAAAAATAAATATAAAATTAAAACACTAAAAAATAAATAAATAAATAAATAAAGCTAAAAATAAATAAACTAAAATAAATAAACTAAACTAAATTAAAATAAAAAAAAATAAATAAAAAAGAAAAATAAAATAAACGATAAAACTAAACCTACTTACTTAATTTTAAAAAACCTCAAAATAAATCCTAAACCCAAACCCTAAACTACAACCTCATCCCAACCCCCACCCTAAATCTAAACTAACAAAACCTACACCCTAAACCCAAAAAATTGTGAACCCTAAAATATTAAACCCTAAATTCTAAACCCTAAACCCAACTTCAAAGCCTAAATCCACAAACCCTAAACCCAAACCCTAAACCTAAAACCCAAAAAACCAGCCTAAAACCTAAACACAACCCTAACTAAACCCCAAATTAAACCCTAAACCCTAAATGCTAAACCCAACCCTAAATCTAACTTTAATAAAGATGTAGAGTAGATCTAAAGATTTAGCTAATCCTACATAGTTATGGTAGCTAAAGAAAATGTTTTTAGGAGACTTTCTCTTGACAATTAAAGATTTGAATACCCTAAACCCTAACCATAAATCATATCATAATGCTATATATTATAATATAATGTAGCATCATATATTTGAGCATGTAATAATGTGTTTTTCAATGTTATAAGATGTTTTGAAATGTTTTAGTATATTATGGTATTGTGCCTTATAGTCTGTATTAATATAAATCATAAAAATATTGATTTAATAGATTAGATAATGAAATTTGTTAAATTTGAAATGGAAATTAGGATGTAGTACCAAAGGTGTGCTACACCACATATAGTCTAATAAGTAATATTGTATGGTCAAAATAAATATTATATGTTGTACCATAGTATAACATCATATATCATAATATATTATTTTGCACATTTTAAATTCTTTTAGTATTTTATCATCATGCAATCGAGCCTACACTAGCATTATTTATAAAAATGTTGATTTAGACTTTAAAATGGCAGAATTTGGCCAAATTCATTATAGGTAGAGCATGACATCATAATATATTATTCTAATTTAAAATATGTAAGTGATACGACTAAAATATATAGTTTTCATTATTTAGACAAATTTTATGATTTTTTATCTTAAGCAATCCCTTGTGATGTGATATGCAATGTAATATAATATAGGATGCCATAACATAATGTAGCATCATGCATTAAAGCATACTATTATGTATTACTACTTATTGTTTAGCATATTTTAGTTTGTTATAGTATGATGTCGTGGGGTTTGTATTGGTATAATTCATAAAAATATTGATTTATAGGCTGAGATGAAGGGATTTGGCCAAATTTAAGGTAAGCTTTTGGGAACATTATTGGGGGTGTGATATGGTGTGTCATTTAATCAAAAGAATGGGATTTTGCATCCAAAATAAATATTCATTTTTCAACAAAATTTTATAATTTTTTTGCTTAATTCATTTTAAGGTGTAATGTAAGATAATATATTATATGAAAGCATATTAAAATATAATGTACATAACAATATAACTTCACATATATATGAATGTGGTGGTGTGTTACTAAATGTTATTGTACATTTTAGTATGTTTTAGTTTTACAATAATACATTGGGGAAAAACTCACAAAAATGTTAATTTGAAGGTTGAGATGGAAGAATTTGGCAAAATTCATGAAACACACGAAGCAACACCAAAATTATGCTATTTTGTACCATTTCTAATAGAAAATAACAATTTTACCAAAATAACATTATTAATATTTTGAGAAAATTTTGTTATTTTTTTTCCTTTAAGTGATTCTAATGAGGTGTAATGTTAGACAATATATTAAATTATAGCTAGTTATAATATAATATAGTGTGTTGATTCACACTATAATATGTTTAGTATGATATTGTATAGTTAAATTGAGCATGCACCATCACAAATCATAAAATGTTGATTACAATATTAAGATGATGTAATTTGAACAAATATATTGTCAGGCTTTTGGTTGAAGTATTAAAGTTGTGCATAAGAGAAGAAATAAGATTTGATGAGAATTCCATGTCATGGACATGGAGGGAGATCCGCTAGGGGATCACACATGCATTGGACATGACATGTGAGGGGTCTATGTCAAGGGCATAGAAGAAAAAAAATTGCTGAGGATAAGGTTTGAATTTGATTTGATTATATGATTTGTGGAAAGAAGATTCATTGAGGATAAGAATCTATAATACACTAGGGATTAAGATCGAATCTACTTTAATTTGTTTTATTTTAATTGATGTGGAGGCACATCTACTACAGATATGGGATCAAGTCTATTGGGGATCGGGTATATGAATCTTCCACTAGGGAAGTAGGTTGAGCTATCATTTGATTGAGTTTGATTTTAGATTTGTTTGGGGATGTATCTACTAGAATAAGAGTTTGTTGGATTTATTTGATTTAGACTCTACTAGGGAGTTGGTTTAATTTGTTCCATTAGGAGGTTGGTTTTGAATTTCATTTGTTTGAGTTGTTCATATGATTTAGGGCTCCAGGGGAGAAGGGTGTGATTTAACTCCAGGAAAATTAGATTAGGTTTAATTTAATCGAGTTAATGTATGGACCATGCTGATAAACCCATTGAGAAGGGGCTATATAAGCCTGACCTATCTCGGGTTTACAAATCTAAGGGATAGTCTACCGTATGGGGTAGAGCTAACCTAAGGGGTTGCCTTTTGATGTGCAATGGCTATGCTAGAAGAAGTTGTAGCGACTTACATCTTCCAAGCAAGAAAAAAATCCACGGTGACCTTGGATGCATAACAAATCAAACCTGACTTAGGGTGACTACTGAGTGAATTCCACTAAGGACTTATGTCAACTAAAAAGTAGTCAAGATTAATTTTATTTTAATTTCATGTGATTTGATATGGTTTGTTTGGTTTAGTTTGATTTTGAATTGAGGGCATATCTATTGGCATGATAAGATCAGTCAAATTTATTTGATTTAATTTATGGACCATGTCGGTGTGCGATGGACCCACTGAGAAGGGGCTATATCGGACTTGTCCTATCTCACATTTACAAATCCAAAGGATAGAGTGGTTGGGGTAGAGCTAGCCAACTTAAAGGGTTTCCTTTGGTGTCAATGGTGCTAGGAAGAAGGCATAGAAGACTTATATCTTCTAAAGCAGGAACAATCAGGGTGACATTGGTAGCACAACAAATAGAACCCGACTTGACTATTGAGTGAATCGGGGACTTATATCAACTCAAGAGTCATCAATTTCTATAGGAGTTTTTTTGCCTTAAAGATAGGATGCCTACTTAGGAAAAGGTACCTCTATGGGTGTCCTCCTAATCCATAAGTGAATATATATATTTTTTGTTTATATTTTTGTGTGGACCCAATTGGTGTATGAGGGATCACACTGAGAAGGGGTATGTCCTTGACCTTTATTTGATTACTAGCCCAAGGGAGAATCTACACATCTGAGACATATTCTCCAACCATAAGGGTGGTTATTAAGAAAGGGGAACTATCCAATTGATAGTAACAGGGTGTGTAAATGGGTCAGATGTGATCTAAATAGTGCCCCAGGGAGTGCTAGGGGCATTATCTTGAGCCTTGGAAAAGAAAACCTATAGGTTTTTGATGGCTAACTCAAAGAGAAAGCATAGTAGACTTACATCTACCATGAGTGGTGTATCTATCAGCGTAATGAGAACCAACCAACTAAGGTGTCATGTGCAATGATCAATCAAAGAAAGCATGCATTACAACTTTCTATTGATCATCGAGATAGTTTATCATCGGGACATATGCTATCTAACCAAGAGCAAAACTAAGCCAGAGGAAGGAACGCACTTAAGTAATCAAGAGGGAAGGAGCCACTAGGGGACTTATCCTAAACTTCAAATATACTCGACCCAATTAGTGCATGAAGGTTAATCCAAGAACAAATTGTAGTAGACTCACATCCTCTTAAATGAAGCCAACAAAAGGTAGCTTACAGGCCACGCAGTAAGGCCTACCAAACTAACAAGGCACTCATCGATGTGTAGTGGCCATGTAAGGAAGGAAAGTGTGGAAGACTTACATCCTCCAAAGAAAGAAGACCATTGGGGTGACACACTAGCAGGGTAGCACATTAGCTTGACCTAGAGCAGCTACTAAGTGAGTGCTTTGGGGGCGTTATCTCAACTCAGAGTAGCCCGAGATAAAAGATATGTGTTAGTTTTATATGTTTATGTGTAGTTTTGGTTTATGTTGTGTCGATAAAGAATAGGACACTACTCGGGTTTCTTACACCTACCCTAAACACATCATGGCGGATTAGCAAATAAGAATACTTTTAATATAGAAGAGATTGAATTCAAAATAATATTTTCATTGATGATAATTATTTTCAAACATGATTTATAATATTTCTTCAAGTAGAGCCTAATGATTGGAAGCACTAGGTGCTCTCCCATATGATTAATAAGCTAATAAGATTCTCATTGGTAGGCCTTCTCTATGGGAAAAGGGCCTTCACAAGTAGGTTCAAACTTGCCTCCCATCTTACAACGGGCAACAATCAGTCTCCTTAGATCTAAAATAAGCTCTCCTACTTGAAAAGCTCTAGGACGGACCAACTTATTGTGAGCTTGAATCATTTTAGCTTTCTATAACTCGATGTTTTGGCATGCCCACAGGTGTCTCTCCTCCAAACATTTGAGCTCTTCTAATCACAACTTGACATTCTATTCTATTATGATATTGCTACCCACAACTATCCTTAGTGATGGGAGTTGGACTTCTAATGGTAGAACGGCTTAGACTCATACACTAAGGAGAAAGGAGTAGACTGAGTTGGAGTTATATATGTGGTGTGGTAGGCCCACATGGCTTCAACCAGCTTATGCCACTTGTTATTGTGTCAGTGTTATCTTAGATTTGGATGAGAGTTTTATTGAAAGCTTCTGTTAAGCCATTTTCCCTCGGGTAGTTGATGGTAGAATATCTCCAATCTATGAAGTGTCTCTGGGCAAAGTTATTGATCTCGGTGCTCTTGAATGCAGTACCATTATCAGATATACTTTGTCGAGGCACTCCGAACCTATATATGATATTGTTCCTAAAAAATTGGAGCACATGTGAAGCTATGACCTCTTTGAACAGAATCAACTTCACCCATTTAGAAAAGTAGTCAGTAGTAGCTAAGATGAACTGATGACTCTCAAAAGAAGGAGGACCAATCAGACCCACTATGTCGGTACCCCAACACTCGAATGGCTATGAGACCAATGTAGGATGTATAATGTGGGCTGGTTGGTGTAGGACCACATCGTGTATTTGACATTGGTGGCATTGCCTAGTCTTATACATGTAATCTTTGATCATCAACTGCCAGTAGTATCCTAGTCTCTTGATCTTGGCTTTCCTCTTCAGACAGGATTGGTTGGGTCGACATAATCCTGGGTGTACCTTGGTCAATCTTCTTCATGAGCTTCATGTATACATATGGTTCGACAGGCAGCAGCATTGCCCTCTACTTCATCCTTGAGACTTCTCTTGAGGTAGTTTGCTTTATTTAGGTAATCCATGAATGGTTGCCTCCAATCTAACTCCTTATCCTTCTTGGCAATGGCAACCTCCCCTTCAAGAGAGTACTTTTTGATGAGTTCAATACCAATAAGGGATAAGATTTATCTATTTTGGACCTTTATTGATATGGACTCATCCTCTGAATATGCCAACTCCTTAGCAAGCTTGGCTAAAGCATACACTACGATGTTCTCTCCTCAATGAATCTTATAAATGGTAACCTCTAGGATTTGGGCCAATGAATCCATGGTGTACTTGTGGAAGTGATGGAGCTTGGGCTATAACCTTATAGGACCCATCAATTTGGTTGATAACTAGTTGAGAATCCCTAAAGATGTTGATGTTCTAGATGCTTAGAGTAGCAACTAACTCCAAACTAACAATTAGAGCCTCATATTTGGCTTCATTATTGGTCCAATGATTGGACAGATAATATGAGAATCTCATCACATCACGGTCCAGAGTTAAGAGAACTATTCCTACCCCTTCTTTAGATTGTGGTTCTTCCCTTCTTTGAGAGGAAGCCGCACCATCAAAGTACATCTCCTAGAAGTGAATGCTAGTATCCCCTAAGTTCATGATTTGTTCAACTGGGAGATTATCACTAAGCAGAGTGTCAGCAAGAAGTGGGTGTGATGCTAAGAAATCTGCTAGCACTTATCCTTTCACCACACGGAGGGATATGAAGGTAATGTCAAACTGTGAGAGGATCATGGATTCATGCCAACCATCGGATATGATATCATGAGATGTTGTGGTGGATTGATCATAGAGATAAAGTTCACCTTATGAGGAAGCATGTATTGTAGCTTTTGGGATGCAAAGATTAAAGCTAGGCAATGATTCTCAATGGGTGGATAATTAGCCTCAGTAGGGATTAGACGATGGCTGAGGTAGTAGAGTGCATTTTCCTTCCCTTCATCATTGGCTTGGGCCAACAAAGTACTAAGGGAGTCATCTAACTCAGCAGTGTAAAGTATGAGCGGCTTGCTCGGGATAGGGGCTACTAGAACTGGCGGCGTCATCAGGTAATGCTTGATGTCTTTGAAGGCATGCTTACACTTGCCATCCCACTTGAACTTGGCATCCTTTTTGACAAGTGTTGAGAATGGCTGACATCTTCCCGATAAGTTGGATATAAAGCATCTTAGATACTCCAACTACCCTTGGAATGATCTGAGTTGAGTTAAACTTTAGGGGGTGGAATTTCTAATATCGCCTTGTTCTTCTTTGGATCAATTTTGATTCCCCAGTGTTAGACAACAAACCCAAGGAATTCCCTTGAAGCTACTCAAAATGCACACTTCAGGGGGTTCATTTTGAGGTTAATTTGTCTTAACTATTTAAAAACTACTCTCAAGTCAAAGAGATGGTCTTCCTTTTCTCTGCTTTTGACCATGAGATCATCGGCATAGCATGCTGGTATATAACATCATTTTAAGGCTGAAAAGAATTACCTTATAATAGATTCCAATTGGGGGTTCTAAAAGCAGTGTTTCTTTCATCTTGAGGGCCATCTTTATTTGTTTATATCCGGATGAGCCATCCATGAAAGAGAAGACAGCATGAGATGAGGCAATGTCCACCATCAGCTCTAAGATTGGTAGTGGAAATTCATCTTTTCGACATGCCTTATTTAAATCCCTAAAATTGATGCAAATGTGAATTTGACCATTCTTTTCTTAACTGGGATGACGCTGGCTAACCAAGTAGGGTATTTTTCTTTTGCGGATGAAGCTCGCATCGATCAGTTTCTTGACTTCATAAATGACCTATTGTTCTATGTCTAATCACATGCGTCTAGAAGCTTGCTTGATAGGGTTAGCAGTATGCTCTATTGTTAGTTTATAGACTTCTACGTCAGGAGCCAGTCCAATCATCTCTTCATAACTCCATGCAATGCAATCCTTAAACTCATTCAGTAGCCTAACTAAGTTATTGGTTTTAATTTCATTCATTAAAGAACTGATGTATGTCGGGTGTGGATCTTCTTGAGTTCCTAAGTTGATTTCCTTGAGCTCATCGATGGTTGACTTGATCTCTTCTTCAAACTCTGGTGGTGCATCTTTGACTTCAAAATCATCTCGTTCATCTGAAGTTTTAAGCATAGCTCCTCATATGAGTTAATGTGATTTGAAAAGAACATCGATTCCAAATGATTGGTGATGACTAGCACTAATCGTCATCATTGGACCCACTGCAATCCTAGTCAGGTCTTGATTGATAGCTTTCACATTTGTTCATCCATATTCTTTCAAAGTAGTCACTACACTTTGACTAAGTATGTGGGATTAACCATTTCTTTGCTAAATTATGAACACAAGGAAAGTACCAATCAAAAGATAATTCTATTGAATCTTTATATGAATCATCCTAAAGTTAGACATCAACTTCTTGACTTATGGATCATGCTCCGAGAAAGAACCTCTAAGTCTTCACACTGTGGATGACTTAGGGGCTTAACTACCAAACTCTCTGCTTTTTAAGAGGAAAGTGGGGTTAGAGCTAAGGTTCCCAAAGGATGCCTAACTATTTCACATATAGACTTGGATACACTTATGTTTTGCTTTGGAGCCCAGTATTCATTGCTATCTGGCTCAAGTGTCACCTCCAAGAGAATCTACTACTGAGAAGAGTTGGCTGGTGTGCTAACCATATAAGACTCATTCTATGAACTAGATTCTAAGTCTATATGGATAGCAAGTGTACTCTTAGTAACTAGGACATATCTTCTATTGGGTGGCCAATAAGAAGGTTTTCCACCCCTGGCATTGCCTTTGAATTGGCCTCTTCCTCTACCTAGTGGAGGTCAGTTCATCCTATCCATATGTTCGAATGGAGTAACAAACTATGGGTGGAATCTAATGTCAGGCTCCACTTCCTCCTCTAAGTCTATTTCTGCTCCTTTTTTTTCTTTTTCATTTTATCTTTTCTTTTCTTTTTCTTTTTCTCTTTCCTTTTCTTTTTCTTTTTATTTTTCTTTTATTTTAAACTTTGGCCAAGTTTATGAGAATAGACTTGTTGATTTTGAGGGAGGTAGTAAGTCGTATCCTCATATATGCTGACCTCATGAATTGTAAATGGCTTAAGATCTACTTTGACACAGTAGACAATCCCACCTCTCACAAACTTCATACACTGATGTAGAGAGGATGAAACTATGTTGTTCTCATGTATCCATGGTCTCCCAAGCAAAGCATTGAAAGATGTATCTGAGTCTATAATGTGAAACTTGGCTTCAATCTTCCAATCATCTATCTCCAAGGGCAACACTATGGAGCCTAAGGCCTGTTGACCTCACTTTTAGAGTGTGGATTCAATATTCCCATCTTAGACTTAAAAGTCTTCTAGACATTAAGACTTCCCTAGTCATAAGACACTTCTAACAATTAGGTAAACACTTAACCTAAGATTAAAGACTTAGAATGGTTTAACCATAGGATTAGGTTATGCTTTAGGGACTAGGATAAACCACCTAACCTACAATCCAAATTCAATCCATGTTCACCTTCTCAAACCAAACCTCAAGTTAAATTCAAACATAAAATTCAAATCCAAATCCAAACCCAAATTCCAAAACCAAATGATTGAATCCCATGATCAAATCAAAACTTAAAACCCTTGCATATGACCTATAACATGGACTTAGCGAAAACTTAATCCAAATCAATCCAAAATCAATTGATTTTTTTCATAATCAATTTATATCTTCAATCATCTTCCTAAATATAAATCAAATCTACATTCAAATGATTAAAACAAAATCAAACTAAATCAAATTAAATCAAAATTTCTAAGCCATATGACCTATCCCATGGACTTAGCCAAATCTTAATCCAAATCAAGTCAAACTCAATTGATTTTCTCACAAATCAATCATATTTTCAATCATCTTCAGAAATTTAAATGAAGTATACATTTAAATATCAAAACTAAATCAAACTAAATCAAAATCCAAACCTAAGCCACATGACCCAACTCCATGGACTTAGCCAAATTCCAAATTTCATTGCAAAACCCAAATTCAATTGATTTTCTCATGAATCAATCATACCTTCAATCATATTTCCAAATTTAAATGAAATCTACAATCATCAAGCCAAACCAAAATCAACCCAAGTCAAACCCAACTTAACCCTTTTGACTTGAAATGTTCAAATGAACCAAAACCCATTTGAACCTAAGCCAATTGCAATTGAATTTTTACATCTATCCCAAATCCATATATAAACTCCACTAAATCAAACTTAACCCAAAATTAAGCCAACTAAACCCAATTGGTCCACTTGACCCAAAGTGGCCAATTTGACCTATTTGAGCCAAGTTCTAATCCTACCCAAATTGGATTGAACCAAGCCAATCAAAACCTCCCTTCATGATTTAGGTTTGATAATTGTAAATTTGGTCAAACCAAGTCAACTTAACATTTGACCAAGTCAACCCCTTAACCCATATGAACACAAACTAGCCAAATTGCACCTAAGCCAAATGCCTTGAATGATTCATACCAAATCAAAATCAATATTTGAATATGACTTGACCTACAATTGAGTCAAACCAAACCCAATTGGCCCTCGTGACCCAAGTTGACCCAAATTGACCTAAAAGACCAAATTGGGTCAAATCAAAATATAAACCAAATTGATTGCAACCAATGGCTCAAGTTCATTCCAAATTGATTATTGAACTTAACCAAAGCCATGATTGGACCCAATTCACCTACATAGCCGAAATTGACCTAAAGGTTCAAGTTGCCCTAAAATAAAACCAAATCCAAATTAATTGAAACCAAATCGCAATAAAATAATAACTAAATAAAAACCTAAACCTAAAAAATAAACCTTAAAATAAAACCTAAAAATAAATACAAAATAAAACCTAAACCTTAAACTAAAAAAACCTAAACCTAAAACAAAAATAAAATAAATAAAATAAAATAAACCTAAACCTAAACTAAAATAAATACAACCTAAACCTAATAATAAAATAAACTAAACCTAAACCAAAACCTAAACTAAAAAATAAAACCTAAAAAAAAAAAACTAAAGTAAAACCTAAAACCTAAACCTAAAAAATAAAATAAAACCTAAACCTAAACCTAAAAAAAAAATAAACCCAAACCTAAAATAAACTAAAATAAAAGTCAACTACAACATAAACCTAAACTATAACCTAAACCTAAAAAATAAACTAAAATAAAAAACCTAAACTAAAATAAATAAACCTAAAATAAATAAACTTAACTAAATAAAAAAAAATAAACCTAAATAAAAATAAAAATAAAATAAACTAAAATAAATAAAAAATGAACTAAATAAACTAAATAAACCTAAACATAACCGGTCAACTTAATTTTAAAAAATAAACCATAAACCCTAAATCCTAAACTCTAAACTCTAAACCCTAAATAACCCTAAACCCTAAATAGTAAACCTCAACCCTAAACCCTAAACCCTAAACCCTAAACCCTAAATCTTAAGCCAACTTCCCCAATCCCTAAACCCTAAACCTCAACCCTAAAAATAAACCTAAAGTAACTAAATAAATTTAAAAATAAATCTAAACCCTAAAACTGAATAAACCTAAACTTAAACTTAAGCCTTAAAATGGGAAAAAACTTGACGACATGACATCACCATCAATCGCTCTAGATCTGATGGAGGTGAAGGCAGATGTGGTGATTATTGTGATTATGGTGGGGGATCTGGAGGTACTGGTGGATATGGAGGTGGTGGTCGGAGCAGTGGTGGTTATGGTGGCGGGAGGACCGATGAAGGTTACATGGTGGTGGTGGCAGATCGGGGATATGATGGTGATCCGCTACTCAAAGATGGGGTGGTTGATGGGAACCGGAGAAGAATGGTCGATTCGATCTACGCTTATGGAGTGTTCTTACTGTAGAGATGGTTCTACTTATCTATGGATTTTGATTTGCTATGGGTGCTCATTTTTTTGATCTATGTCATCGATGTTTTGAAAACTTGGGGTGCTACTTAGTTGATGAAATTGAAAAGAAGAAATGTTGAATCTGAATTTCTTCTATGTTAAAAAAAACCTTAAACCCTAAACTAAAAATTAAACCTAAAACCTAAAACCTAAAACCTAAAGCCTAAACCTTAAACCCTAAACCCTAAATTAATCCTAAACCCGAAACCCTAAAAAGCTAAAAAGCTAAACCTAAACTAAATAAAACCTAAAAATAAAATAAATAAATAAACATAAACCAAAATAAAATAAAATATAAACATAAACTAAAACCTAAACCTAAACCTAAACCTAAATCTAAACCTAAAAAATAATAATAAATAAATAAAAACTAAACTAAAATTAAACAAATAAAAACCTAAACTAAACTATAAAAAATAAAAAATCTAAATAAAATAAAAAGTAAGCATAAAATAAAAATAAAATAAACCTAAAATAATATAAAATAAAAAGTAAATAAAAATCTAAAATTAAAAAATAAACATAAAAATAATTAAAAACTAAAACCTAAACCCTAAACCAAAAAAAAAAACTAAACCAAAAATAAAAAAAAAAATAAACCTAAGCCTAAACTAAAATAAACTAAATTAAAATAAATAAAACCTAAACCTAAACCTAAACTTAAACCTAAACTAAATAAAATAAAATAAACTAAAAATAAACCTAAACCTAAACTAAAAAATGAAACCTAAAAATCGACCTAAAATTAAAACTTAAAACCTAAACCTAGAAAAATAAAATATAAACTTAAACTTAAACTTAAAAATAAAAAATAAAACCTAAACCTAAAAAATAAAATAAAAATAAAACTAAATTAAAAAAATAAACTTAAATCTAAAAAAATAAATTAAATTAAAAAACCTAAACTAAAATAAATAAACTTGAAATAAAAAAGCTAAACTAAATAAAAATAAAAAATAAACCAAAATAAAAATAAACTCAAATAAACAAAAAAGTAAACTTAATAAACTTAGACCTATCATTTTACTTAATTTTGAAAAAAAAACCTTAAACCCTATATCCTAAACCCTAAACCCTAAAACTAACCATAAACCCTAAACCCTAAACCTACAACCCTAAACCCTAAACTATAAATCCTAAAATCTTAAACCTTAAACTCTAAATCCTAAATCATAAATCCTAAATCGTAAACCCTAAGACCCTAAACCCTAAACCCTAAATCCTAAACCCTAAACCCCTAAATCCTAAACCTACAACCCTAAACCTAAAAGCCCAAACTCTAAACCTTAAACTCTAAACTAACACTAAACCCTAAACCCTAAACTAACCCTAAACACTAAGAATGGGCAGAACCTTGACGGCAGGAACATCACTTTCAACTAGGGTCAGTCTAGATCTACGGTGGAGGCGGTGCGATTATCAATGGTGGTGGAGGATCCGGAGGATGGTGATATGGACATGGTGAAAATGGTGGTTTTGGTGGTGAGTGGAGCAACGGAGGTTACAACCGTGGTGGTGACAGAGGGAGAGATCGGGGAGACGATGGCAGATCCCGCTACTCGAGAGGCAGGGGTGGTTCTGATGGAAATTAGAGAAAATGAAGAATGACTTATCTAATTTGTTGCTTTTGGAACTATATATTTACAATAGAGATGATTCTACTCATCTAGGGTGTTTGATTTGGTCTATAAGTGTTCTTTTTTTTTTTCTATGTCGTGACTTGTGTCTTAGAAAACTTGGGGTGCTAGTTAATGAAATCAAAAACAAGAAATGTTGAATTGAATTTGTTCTGTTAAAAAATTCTTAAACCCTAAACCCTAAAAAAATTTAAACCTAAACTTAAACCTAAACCTAAACTAAACTAAAATCCTAAACTAAAACCATAAACCCTAAACCCTAAACCTAAACCCTAAATTAAACTAAACCTAACCCTAAACCCTAAAACCCTAAAAAAATAAAAAAAATAAAAAATAAAAAAAATAAAAAATAAAAAAATAAAAAAAAATAAAAAAAATAAAAAAAATAAAAAAAATAAAAAATAAAAATAAGAAAAATAATAAAAAAAAACCTTAAAACTATGAACCCTAAACTCTAAACACTAAACACTAAACATTAAAACCATAAACCATAACCCTAAAACCTACAACCCTAAACCTTAAACCCTAAACCCAAACCCTAAACTGTAAACCTTAAACCCTAAACTCACCTTAAACCCTAAATCCTAACCCTAAACCCTAAACCCCAAACCTTGAATAAAGATGTCATTAGGAATAAATCTAAAGAATGACCAAATCATAACATAGTTATGGTAGCTAAAGAAAATGTCTTCAAGTGACTTTACCTTGACAATTAGAGATTTAAATACCCTTAATCCTAACCCTAAATCATGTTATAATACAATATATTATAATATAATGTAGCATCATATATTTCAGCATGTAGTGATGTGTTTTTGGATATTATAAGATATTTTGAAATGTTTTAGTATATTATGGTATTGTGCCCTATAGTCTGTATTAATATAAATCATAAAAATATTGATTTAATAAATGAGATGATGAAATTTGTTAAATTTGAAATGGAAATTAGGTTGTAGTACCAAATGTGTGCTACACCACTTATAATCGAATAAGTAATATTTTATGTTCAAAATAAATATTATATGTTGTAGCATAGTATAGCATCATATATCATAATATATTATTTTGTGCATTTTAAATTCTTTTAGTATTTTACAATCATGTAGTCAAGCTTACACTAGCATTATTTATAAAAATGTTGATTTAGACTGTAAAATGGTGGAATTTGGCCAAATTCATAATAGGTAGAGCATGGCATCATAATATATTATTTTAATTTAAAATATGTAAGTGATATGACTAAAATATATAGTTTTTTATTGATTAGACTAATTTTATGATTTTTTATCTTAAGAAATCACTTGTGATGTAGTATGTAATATAATATAATATAATATGTTATAGTGTATTATAATATAGGATGCCATAACATAGTAGCATCATGCATTATAGCATACGTATTACTACTTGTTGTTTAGCATATTTTAGTTTGTTATAGTATGATGTAGAGTTTCTACTAGTAAAATTCATAAAAATTCGATTTATAGGTCGAGATGATGGGATTTGGACAAATTTATAGTTTTAGGGAACATCATTGGGGTGTGCTATGGTGTGTCATTTAATCAAAAGAATGAAATTTTGCATCCAAAATAAAAGTTCATTTTCAACCAAATTTTGTAAATTTTAAAAGTGATTCATTTTATAAGATAATATATTAGGTATTAATATATTATATATATATATATATATAATATATATATATAATATATTATATGAAAGATATATATATATATATAAATATATATATATATATATATATATATATATATATATATATATATATATTATATATGAATATGGTGGATATAGTACATTTTAGTATGTTTTATTTTGTTATAATACATTGGGTCAAAACACACAAAAATGTTAATTTGAAGGTTGAGATGGAAGAATTTGGCCAAATTCATGGCACACCAAAATTATGCTATTTTGTACCATTTCTAATAGAAAAACAACAATTTTACATCCAAAATGAACTTTATTCATATTTTGAGGAAATTTTGTTATTTGTTCCTTTTAAGTGATTCTAATGAGGTGTAATGTTAGAAAATATATTAAATTATAGCTAATTATAACATAATTTAGTGTGTTAATTCACACTATAATATGTTTAGCATGATATTGTATAGTTAGTTTGAGCTTGCACCATCATAAATCATAAAATGTTGATTACAATGTTAAGATGATGTAATATGAATTAATACATTATTAAGATTTCGGTTGAATTATTAAAGGTGTGAATACGAGAAGAAATAAGATTTGATGAGAATTCCATGTCAAGGACATAGAGGGAGATCTGCTAGGGGATCACACATGCATTGGACATGACATGTGAGGGGTCTATTTCGAGGGCATAGAAGAAGAAAATATGTTGGGGATAAGGTTTGAATTTGATTTGATTATATGATTTATGGAAAAAAGATCTACTAGGGATAAGAATCTATAATCCACTAGGGATTAAAATCAAATCAACTTTAATTTATTCTATTTTAATTCATATGGAGGCATGTCTACTAGAGATATGGGCTCGAGTCCACTAGGGATCGGGTATATGAACCTTCCACTAGAAAAGTATGTTCAGGCTATCCGTTGGGGATTGGGATTTGAGTTTGATTTCATAGATTTATTTGGGGATGTATCCACTCAGAATAAGAGTTTGGTTGGATTTCTTTGATTTATACTCTATTGGGGGAGTTGGTTTAATTTGGCTCGACTGGGAAGGTTGGTTTTTGAATTTGATTTGCTTGCTTGACTTGTTTATATATAATTTGGGACTCCACTAGGGAAAATTAGATTGGGTTTAATTTAATCTGTGTTAACATATGGACGCTATCGGTGTGCGATGAACCCACTTAGAAAGGGCTATATCAGCTTTGACTTTCCTCATGTTTACAAATCTAAAGGGATAGTCTACCGGCTGTGAGCTAGAGCTAGCTAACCTAAGGGGTTGCCTTTCGGTGTGCAATGATTGTGCTAGGAAGAAGGCAAAACAGACTTACATCATCCAAAGTGATGAATAACCATTGGGTGACCTATTGAATGCACAAAAAATTGAACCTTACATAGGTCGACTATTGAGTGAATGTCGCTGGGGACTTATGTCAACTCGAAAGTAGTCAAGATTAATTTTATCTTAATTTCATGTGATTTGATATGGTTTGTTTGGTTTAGTTTGATTTTGAATTGAGGGCATGTCCGCTAGAGATGTGAGCTCAGTCAAATTTGATTGATTTATTTTATGGACCATGTCGGTGTGCGATGGACCCACTGAGAAGGGGCTATATAAGACTTGTCCTATCTCAGATTAACAAATCTAAAAAGATTGTCTAATCGCTATGGGGTAGAGCTAGCCAACATAAGGGATTGCCTTTTATTGTGCAATGACTGTGCTAGGAAGAGGGCGTAGCAGACTTACATCTTCTAAAGTAGGGAAAAATTACTGGGGTGACCTATTGGTAGCACAACAAATCAAACTCAACATAGGGGTGACTACTGAGTGAATGTTGTTAGCGACTTATATAAACTCAAGAGTAGTTGGTGATTCCTATAGGGAGTTTTATTGGCACTTCCTTAAAGATAGGATGCATGCTTGGGAAAAGGTATTGCTAGGGGTGTCCTCCAAATTCACAAGTGAATATATATTTTATTTATATGTTTGTGTGGACCCTATTGGTGTGCGAGGGACCACACTGAGAAAGGGCTATGTTGGCATTGACCTATCTCAGATTTACTAGATAAATGGGAGAATCTACACATCCACAGGGGTGGTTACTAGGAAAGGGGAACTATCTAATCTAATAGTAACCCGGGTAGCATCTAAATGGGGTCATAAAGGACGTGATCCAAATATAGTGCCCACAAAGGAGGTGCTACTAGGGGCATTATCCTAAGCCATGGAAAAGAAAGCCTATATGTGTACGGTGGCCAACTCAAGGAGAAAGTGTAGCAGACTTGCATCTACCATGAGTGTTGTATCCTAAGGTGTGAGAACCAACCAACCTAAGGTGTATCCATCAACATGAGTGGTGTATCCATCAGCCTATTGAGAACCAACCAACCTAAGGTGCTCATCGATGTGCAACGATCAATCTAGAAAAAAAGCATGTAGGCTTACAACTTTTCAAGCGTAACTGATCATCAGGATAGTCTGTCGTTGGTGGGATAGATGCTATCTAACTTAGAGATACTACTAAGCGGGGAGCCCTGAGGAAGGACTGGACCCAACCATGAAGCAGTCAGGAGGGAAGGAGCCACTAGGGGACTTATCCTAAACATCAAATATACTCGACCCAGTTAATGGACGAAGGCTAATCCAAAAAAAAGCATAGGAAGCTCACATCCTCTTAAATGAAGCCAACATAAGGTGGCTTACCGGCCATGCAGTAAAGCTTACCAAACTAACGAGGTGCTCATCGGTGTGTAGTGGCCAAGTAAGGAAGGAAAGTGTAGTAGACTTACATCCTCCAAAGCAAGAAGATGACTAGGTGACACACTAGCAGGGTAACACGTTAGCCTGACCTAGAGCAACTACTGAGTGAGTGTCACTGGGGGAATTATCTAAACTCAGAGTTGCCTGAGATAAAAGATATGTATTTATTTTATATGTTTGTGTTTAGTTTATGTTTTATTATGTCGATGAATGATAGGATGTCGCTCAAGCTCTTTACACCTACCCTAAACACACCATGGCAGATTCACAAATAAGAATACTTTCAACATGGAAGAGATTGAATTCAAAATGGAATTTTCATTGATGATAATTATTTTGAAACATGATTTATAATATTTCTTTAAGTAGAGCCCATTGATTGGAAGCATTGAGCTCTCCCTTATGATTAATAAGCTGATAAGATCCTCCTTGGTAGGTCTTCTTTATGGCAAAAGGGCCTTCCCAAGTGGGTTCAAACTTTCCTTCCATCTTACGACGGGCAATAATCAGTCTCTTTAGAACTAAAATAAGCTCTCCTACTTGAAAAGCTCTAGGACAGATCAACTTGTTGTGAGCTTAAATTATTTTAGCTTTGTATAGCTTAAGGTTTTGGCATACTCGCAGGCATCTTCCCTCCAAACCTTCGAGCTCTTCTAACCACAACTTGGTGTTCTACTCTATTGTGATCTTGCTACCCACAACTATCCTAAGTGATGGGAGTTGGACTTCTAATGGTAGAATAGCTTCATACTCATACACTAAGGAGAAAGGAGTAGACTGAGTTGAGTTCTATATGTGTTGTGGTAGGCCCACAAGGCTTCAACTAACTACTCATGCCATGCTATTGTTATCGAAAGTCTTCAGATTTGGATAAGAGTTTTATTGAAGGCTTCTGCTAAGCCAATTTCTCTCAGGTAGTTGATTGTAGAATATCTCCAATCTATGTTGTGTCTCTGGGCAAAGTTGTTGATCTCCGTGCTCTTGAATTCAATAACATTATCAGATGTAATTCATCAAGGCACTCTGAACCTATATACAATATGGTTCCTAAAAAATTGGAGCACATGCTAAGTTATGTCCTCTCTAAGCATAATCGCCATCACCCATTTAAAAAAATAGTCAGTAGTAGCTAAGATGAACATATAACCCTTAGAAAAAGGAGGATTAATCAGACCCACTATGTCGGTACCCCAACACTCGAATGGCCATGAGGCCAATGTAGGATGTAGAATGTTTGGTGGTTGGTGTAGGACCACACCGTGTATTTTACATTGGTGGCATCGCCTTGCCATATCCATGCAATCTTTGATTATTGAAGGCCAATAGTATCATAGTCTCTTGATCTTGGCTTTCATCTTCGGATCGGATTGGTTGGCTCCACATAATCCTGAGTGTACCTCAGTCATGATCTTATAGGCTTCATGCTTGTCTAAACAACGTAACCACATATGATCGAAAGACCACCGGTATAAGACACCATCCACAAGAGCATAGGAAAGTACTCTCTGCTTCATCTGATGGGCTTGGGACTTCTCTTGAGGTAGTTTTCCTTTATTTAGGTAATCCATGAATGGTTGCCTCCAATCTAACTCCTCATCCTTCTTGGCAATGGAAACCTCCCCTTCAAGAGAGTACTTTTTGATGAGTTTAATATCAGTAAGGGATAATACTTATCTATTTTGGACCTTTATTGATTTGAACTCATCCTGCAGACATGCCAACTCTTTGGCAAGCTTGGCTAAAGCATTTGCTATGACATTATCTCCTCAAGGAATCTTATAAATGGTAACCTCTGGGATTTGGGGCAACAACTCCATTGTTTACTTATGGTAGTGATGGAGCTTAGGCTTTATAACCTTATAGGACTTAGAGATTTGGTTGTTAACTAGCTGAGAATCCCCAAAGATGTTGATGTTCTAGATGCTTAGAGTAACGGCTAGCTCCATACTAGCAATCAGAGCCTCATATTTGGCTTCATTGTTAGTACAAGGATTGGACAGATGATATGAGAATCTGATCACATCACAGTTCGGAGTTAAGAGAACTATTCCTACCCTTGCTTTTCTTAGAATAGTAGATTATGGTTCTTCTTTTCTTTGAGAGAAAGTCGCACCATCAAAGTACATCTCCTAGTGGTGAATGCTAGTATCCCCTAAGTTCATGATTTGTTCATCGGGGAGATCATCACTAAGATATCCATTAGAGCTTATTCTTTCATCGTACGAAGGGGTACAAAGGTAATGTTAAACTATGAGAGGATCATGGACCGTCGTGCCAACCATCTGGATATCATCGATCGTGTCATGAGATACTATAGTGGATTAATCTAAGAGATTAAGTTCACCTTATGAGAAAGCATGTAGTGATGTAGCTTTTGGGATGCAAAGATTAAAGCTAGGCAATGCTTCTAAATGGGTGGATAATTAACCTCAGTAATTATTAGATGACATTTGAGGTAGTACAATACATTTTCCTTCCCTTTGTCATTGGCTTGCACCAATAAAGCACCAAGGGAGTCATCAAATGTAGTAGTGTAAAGTATGAGGGGCTTGCCCGGATATAGCTAGAACCGTGTCATCGTAATGCTTGATGTCTTCAAAGGCATGCTCAAACTTATCATCCCACTTGAACTTGGCATCCTTTTTGACAAGTGCTGAGAATGGCTGACATCTTTCTGATAGTTTAGATATAAAGCATCTTAGATATGCAACCAACTATTGGAATGATTTGAGTTGAGTTAAACTTTTAGAGTGAGGCATTTTTAATATTGCCTTGATCTTCTCTAGATCAATTTTAATTCCTTGGTGTTGGACAATGAACCCAAGGAATTTTCCTGAAGCTACTCTAAATGCACACTTCAGGGGGTTCATTTTGAAGTTAAATTATCTTAACTATTTGAAAACTACTCTCAAGTCAAAGATATGGTCTTCCTTTTCTCTACTTTTGACCACGAGATCATCGACATAGCACTCAACTTGATGATGAATGAGTTCATTGAATATTCGAGTGATAGCCCACTGGTATGTAGCATCGACATTTTTAAGGCTAAAAGGCATGACAATATATCAATAGATTCTGATCGAGGTTCTAAAAGTAGTGTTTTTTTCATTTTTAGGAGCTATCTTTATTTGGTTATATTCATATGAGCCATCCATGAAAGAGAAGATTGCATGAGATCGTCACCACTCTGGTTGGTAGTGGAAATTCATCTTTTGGACATGCCTTATTTAAATCCTAAAATTGACACATATGTGAATTTGGACATTCTTTTCTTAACTAAGATGTCAAGCTAACCGTTAGGGTATTTTCTGGATGAAGCCAGCATCGATCAATTTCTTGACTTCATAAATGACCTATTGTTCTATGTCTAATTGTATGCATCTAGGAGCTTGCTTGATAAGCATACCAGTAGGCTCTTTTGCTAGTTTATGGACTGCTATGTCAGGAGCCACTCTAGGCATTTCTTTATAACTCCATGCAAAGTAGTCCTTAAACTCCATGAATAGCCTAAAAAAGTCATTAGTTTCAATTTCATTTAACAAAGAACTGATGTATATCGGGCATGGATCTTCTTCAGTTCCTAAGTTGATTTTTTTGAGCTCATCGATGGTTAAACTCTGGCAGTGCATCTTTAACTTCAAAATCATCTGGATCATCTAAAGTTTCTAAGCATAGCTCCTCATATGAGTAAATGTGATTTGAAAACACTTTATCAGATTTCAAATGATTAGTGATGACTAAGCAGTAATCTTCATCATCGACTAGACCAACAGTACCAAATCCTAGTCTCGGTCTTGATTGAGAGCTTTTGCATTTGTTCTTCTATATTCTTTCGAAGTAGTCTACCTTATGCTTTGACCAAGTATGTGGGATTAACCCTTTCTTTGCAAAATTATGAACACAAGGCACGTACCAATCAAAAGGTATTCTATTAATTCTTTATATGAATCATCCTCAAGTTCTACATCAATGTCTTGACTTGAGGATGATGCTCCCAGAAAGAACCTCTAAATCTTAACACCTGTGGATGACTTAGGGGCTTCCTTAATTGCCAAATCCTTAGCTTTTTGAGAGGAAAGTGGGTTCGAGCTAAGGTTCCTAACTGATGCCTAACCGTTTCACATATAGACTTGAATAAACTTATACTTTGCTTTGGAGCCTGGTCTTCATTGCTATGCTCAAGTGCCGCCTCAAGGGAATCTACGAGAGGTGGTGTGCTAACCATATAATACTCATCCTATGAACTAGATTCTAAGTCTATATGGATAACAAGTAGTGATATCTTCTATTGGATGACCAAGAAGGTTTTCCACCCCAAGACTGCCTAATCCTCTTCCTTTGCCTAGTGGAGGTCAGTAAACCCATATGTTCAAATGGATGAAACCATGGGTGGAATCTAATGTCAGGCTCCACTTCCTCCTCCAAGTCTATTTCCGCTCCCTTTTATTTCCTTTTTCATTTTATCTTTTCTTTTATTTTTCTTTTTCTCCTTCTTTTTATTTTTATTTTTCTTTTATTTTTACACTTTGGCCAAGTTTGCCAAAATAAACTTATTGATTTTGAGGGAGGTTATAAGATGCATCCTCCATCCTTATATATGCCGACCTCATGAACTGTAAATGACTTGAGATCTCCTTTGACATAATAAATGATCCCACCTCTCTCAAACGTCATACGCTGATGTAGAGAGGATGGAACTATGTTGTTCTCATGTATCCATGGTCTCCCAAGCAAAGCGTTGAAAGATGTATCCGAGTCTATAATGTGAAACTTGGCTTTGATCTTTCAATCATCTATCTCCAAGGGCAACACTATGGAGCCTAAGGCCTGTTGACCTCACTTTTGGAGTGTGGATTCAATCTTCCCAACTTAGACTTAGGATTCTTCTAAATACTAAGACTTCCATAGTCATAAGACACTTCTAACAATTAGGTAAACACTTAACCTAAGCCTAAAGACTTAGAAGGGTTAACCATAGGGTTAGGTTATGCCTTAGGGATTAGGATAATCCACCTACCCTACAACCCAAATCAATCCATGTTCACCTTCTCAAACCAAACATCAAGTTCAATTCAAACATCAAATTCAAATCCAAATCCAAACCCAAATTCCAAAGCCAAATGATTGAAGTCCATGATCAAATCCAAACTTGAAACCCTTCCTAAGCCAGACGACCTATCCCATGGACTTAGCCAAATCTAAATCTAAATCAATTCAAAATCAATTAATTTTCTCATAATCAATTTATATCTTCAATCATCTTTCTAAATATAAATCAAATCTATATTCAAATGATCAAAGCTAAATGAAACTGAATCAAATTAAATCAAAACCCTTCCTATGCCATATGACCTATCCCATGGACATAGCCAAATCTTAATCCAAATCAAGTCAAACGCAATTGATTTTCTCACAAATCAATCATATTTTCAATCATCTTCACAAATTTAAATGAAATATACATTAAAATCATTAAAATGAAATCAATCCAAATCAAAATCCAAACTTAAGCCACATGACTCAACTCCATGGACTTAGCAAAATTCCTTCATTCCAAATCCCAAATTCAATTGATTTTCTCATGAATCAATCATACCTTCAATCATATTCACAAATATAAATGAAATCTACAATCATCAAACCAAACCAAAATCAACCCAAATCAAACCCAACTTAACCCTTTTGACTTGAAATGTTCAAATGAACCAAAAACCCATTTGAACCCAAGCTAATTACAATTGAATTTACATATCAATCCCAAATCCATATATAAACTCAAATAAATCAAACTCAGCCCAAAATCAAACCAACTAAACCCAATTGGTCCACTTGACCCAAAGTCGCCAATTGACCTATTTGAGCCAAGTTCTAATCCTACCCAAATTAGATTGAACCAAGCCCATCATGATTGTTGATCACCCTAGATTGATCAATTGTCACAAATTGGGTCAAACCAAGTCAACTTGGTCATTTGACCAAGTCAACCCCTTAACTCATATGAACCTAAACTAGCCAAATTGTAACCTAAGATTCAAATCCCTTGAAACCAATGATTCATACCAAATCAAAATCAATATTTGAATATGACTTGACCTTCAATTGAGTGAAACCAAATCCAATTGGCCCTCTTGACCCAAGTTGACCCAAATTGACCTAAAAGGCCAAATTAGATCAAATCAAAATATAAACCAAATTGATTGTAAATAATGGCTCAAGTTCATTCCAAATTGATTGTTGAACTTGACCAAAGCCATGATTAGACCCCATTGAACCCAATTGACCTACATAGCCCAAAATGACCTAAATGTTCAAGTTGGCCTAAATATAACCAAATCCAAATTAATTGAAATCAAAGTCTACAATAATTTTCTATTGGCCAACTAAACCCAAACCAACACCGAACCCTAGTCAATTTTACCAATTTGGTCAAATTAGTCAACTTAACCCATTTGACCCAAATGAATTCAAATGAGAAAAAATCATATCTAAGCCAAACTAAACCAAACTCATTGAATCAAAATATCCCAAATGATCATATGAACCTGACCAAACCTTTGGTTTGACCCAATTTGGCTAATTAGTCAACTTGACCCAACCTAACCCAATTTGACCTAAAAGAGTGATATTGAGCCAAACCTAACCAAATCAACTCCAATTGACTTGGAATTTGGGCTAACCCACTATTGACTCATTACAAATCTACCCAATCAAAATCCAATGCAAAATGGTCATTCTACCCTTGGGTCAAGGGCATCACATGAGACAAATCACCCATGTATGAGGTCATTTCCATTACTTGGCCACTTGGTACTCTCCCAATAGTCCACCTAGGATCTTAGGACACTATCCAACCTAACCCAAGGGGTGGTTGGGTTGGCCATGACCCATGGGAGGTGAAATCACCTCACCCTCCCAATTAGAGCATTTGAAACCCATAGGACACACATGATTCCTTTTTGGCAGCCACCTCCACACCTTCAACCAACCAAGCTGCCAACTCACCTCCTCCCTGCCACCCACTACTCCCTAAGATGGTTGGACAGCCACTAAAAGCCAAACCTGATCCCACCATCCAATAAAGATGAAGGGGGTATACCCCCTCATTTCCTATCAAACACACACAAAAATCATTCCTCATAACACTAGCTACCTAAGTCGAGCCGCCAAAGCCATTCCCTAAGCTCCCAAGCTCATTCTTCGATCAAAATGCCATTCCCATCTGTCCTAAAATAGGACACTCCCATTTTTGACCTAACTTCCCTATTTCTCCATCAAACTCAAATTAACTTTACACACACCTTCTCTAGGCCTCATCGAGCAAGAATGAATCATCTCCTAAGCTTCCTGAGCTCCAAAGGTGGGATTTTGATCAAACTCAAGCTCTAAATCATCGATTCATGGCCTTAAAAGTGAACATCTAGGAATTGATCCAATTGTTACTCAACAGGGCATCATCTCCACTAGATGAAGTTTCCTCAATCATTCGAGCTGCTATTCTTGAGCTTTAGTGAGGTATGCTTCCAAAACAAATTCGTAGGCAAAAATGGGTTGGAGCTTTTTAAAGAGAACTTGCATCTTGTGTGATCTAGGCCATTAGATCCCATCGATGTCATGAAGGTGTGGGATCCTTTGGAGTTGATCCAGCTCGCAAGCTTGGATCAAGTGAGCAATGGTGGATGACTATATTCTTCCTCACTCATGATGTTAGATCAAGCATCATCCGTTCCACGTGATCACAATGGACGAACATGATTAGATCTGCTAGATTAATCTGATTTAATCCTATTAATCTGTGGGATTAATCATAGCGCCACCTGATCTAATGAATAAGAAAGCACGCCACCACCAGGCAAAGTTAGATAAGTTTTAAGTAGCCAATCTCGCCATGTGGAAAGCGTAATGCGCATGCATGGCACTAGATTAGACAATTAGGCTTAATTAATCATTTTAATGGCTGAAACTTCTAAAAATCTTAAAAAATCATAGAGAAATAAAAAATGCAAATAAATACACATTTTAAAGATATTTCAGAGGAGAATTAATTAAAAACAATCTTAACTAATTTTGAATAGTAATTAAAGTTTATTTACAAAATTTATTAGTTTAATTACTCCTTAATTACTTGCAATTAATCCCAAATTTTGTGATAATTTAATGGGATGACCTCCCATGATTTTCTTGGGATTTATTGCTCACTTAATTAGAAAATTGACTAATTATACCTTAACTACTCTTCTAAGTTAATTAATGATTAGTTAATCCCATGAATAGTAATAAATAAATTAATTAAGTTTATTAATCATTGTTCAATAGTAGTGAACTAGGTTGGGACCCCTTTCCCAAGTTCATTTCACCCTTTTAAAATGAAACTAATTATTTTTAACTAATTAATTAAATCGCTTAATCAAATTGAAATCATAATCATATCAGACCATAATTAATTAAATCATGGGTTACCTAAAGGAGTTTAATGAAATTATGGTGAGTCCATATGTGTGGAAAACCTAAGAGTAATTAATTAAGTCCCTTAATCTAATTAACTATTAATCATGAGCCAATTGCATTTGGCCCCTTTTATTTCCGGATCATTGCAAGTTTATTTTCCATGCATATCATGTTGGCTCATAATTATTTAGTTAATTACTTTAAGGTGACATAAGGTAATTAATTCATCTAATTAAGGGTTCAACTTAATTAACCCATAAAATCAACTTAATTACATTTCAAATTAAATCAAATCACTAATGTGGGAATGGGTTTAAAAAACAACAAGTGATGATTTCTCCTCTTTAAACTTTAAATCAAATTAAATCCAAAACTTAATTAATAAAAAAGCTTTGGTTTGTTTTAAATAATCTTATTTGATTTGATTGTCCTTAAGAACTAGTTTGGTTGAATGAATCACATGCTTATATTTGATTATCCTCTTTCCAATCATGTTAAATTTGGTATGTCATTTGAATTCATGCATCCATCTTTTCAAAATCTAGTAAAATAAAATGGATTTCCTTTATGTAAGTTTGCATGTGTTGATTTAATTTAATATATGTGTGGCTATTATTACTATTAAATCCAAATGTATTTTTTCAAAAGCTTATAAATGAATAATAATATGTGTTATGATGCTAGTTATAAATACATAAGAAATGCATGTGCTTATAGCTTAAGTGTATTAATGTTGAGTTCTCTTTCCTCTATTCATGTGTTGATTTATATAAGATTAAATGCTAATGGGTATATAGTCAGACATCCAGGGAACACGAGGCTTTAGCTAGCCCAAGGAGGTCATTTTATCACCTCCCTTCCCTGGTTTAACAACAACACATACCCATTTGATTTCATTCTTATGTATTTCAACATTAGAATTTGGATAGAGTTTTAATTCATATATATAAATGATTCAATAAAAAAATACAATCTTTGCATGGTTTTCTTTCTCTCATTTATGCATACATCCATGTGTGTCTAAGAAAAACAAGTATATAGTTTGGACATCCTAGGAATATGAGGATTTAGTTAGCCCCAAGGAAGTCATTTGATTACCTCACTTGCCTATATCTTTCTACATGTATATGTATATGTGATTAGTGATTGAAAATTCCATTTTACATTAAAATTGCATGCATTCATAATTGACTAAGTGGTTGAATTAATTAGACATAAGATTTGGAGCTTAGTTTCTATATTCATTTATACTAATTTACATATGTTTGAATGCAAATGGGTATATAGTCTGGACATCCCAAAAATATGAGGTTTTATTAGCTCCAAGGAGGTCATTTGATTACCTCCTTCCTTGGTTTAATAACCACATGCCTATTTAATTTCATTCTTATGTCATTTTGTATAAGAATTTGGATAAAGTTTTAAATTAATATGTTTAAATAATTCAATCAAAAATATAAATTTTAAACATACACATACATTCATCATTTAAGTGTGTTAAAATATGTTTGTGTAGATACACTTAGATTAAATCATAAGCATGTTACATGTGATGGAAAAGATTGATTTAATATATGTCATGTGGTAGTAATTGAATTAAACTAATCTTAAGATGCCTTTCATTTTGAATAGGATTATTTAAAGTGAACCTAAACTTATGATTAATTAAATCATTTAATAATCCATTCACCAAAAAGAGAACTAAATCAAATTAATATACTTTAAAAAGTGAGTTAAGGTAGGGATAAAAGAGGGCAATCCTTTTTTCCTCTCTTTATACCACTTAGTTGTTAAGTGTAATCAAATGAAACAAAAGAAAACACAAATTAAAATTCTCAAATCAATTAAACTACTTCAAGTGAAATCAACCTTTCATGTTAAATTGAATCCTTCTACACATAGAAAATACAACACTAATGCCTAACAAGACTTACCACACAAGCCTTAATACACACATTAGAATTAAGTCACCACTTCTTGCTCTAAGTTAGGACAGTGTATGATCTGATATATGTTTTTTTTTCAATGATGTATTATTTTAGATTGGATGTTAGGGTGTATGCTTCGTAGACTGAATGATAGGCCAATATTAGCCTAATCATATTCTCTACAGGTGATTATTCTTAAGGAATGCTAAAAAATAAATGTGAATGACCTTTTTGCATATTGCTTAAATCATTAAGCATAATCTAAATTAGGACAGGTGGGCTTAGTTACCCATGTGTAGGGCACTAAGTCAAAATTATAAATACAATAGCTTGAGAATTTTTGTATATTTAGCTAACCTCTATTTTGTAGGTGTAGTTAGATTTACTTTTCCCACATAAGTAGAATTTTTACAATAGGAATTATGATTAGTGCTATGGGGATTAGAAGGTTTTATCCTGCCTGTGATACCTTTGAATCAAGCACCATCCAAATCAAGGAATGAACCAAATCAAAAATGAAGATATGAAGAAAGAAGACCCACATAGAATTTAATACAATTATAATTATTCTTTCATATTCTAGTTGTATAAGAGTGAGCTTGGCTACCCATCTTTCTCTCTTCAATATGCAGCATCCAAAATGACGGCCTTTATATTCTTTTATGATAGTTTATATAATTGTTTGATGTTATGTTTACATTGTGCATTAGGATTGCATGTTTTTCATAGTTTCTTAATTGATTGATACTTTAATGTGTGGCTTGGATATGATTAGGCTCTTAGGATAAAAATAACTTTTCTACCCAACTAATCACTCATAACTAAATTTTAAATAACTCATAAACTCATCATAAAGCCTAAGACATAAATAAGATAATTAAAAGATTTAGCAACCCCTTAGCTGTATGGTTGTATGTTTCACATCATGCATGCATATTCTTTCTCTCTTGAACATGAAGGATCTCCATCATTGCACGATAAAGGAATACTTAATCTACGAGGGCATCCCCTGTGGTGGAGAACACCTTCTTCAAGCTGATTTGACCCATAACCTATTTCATCATGTATTTAGGCATAAGAAATCCTAAAGCCTCTGTTAAAATGATGTCTCTAAAATGAAATAAAATTTGAAAATATTTGGCATCTATAGATTAAGTCATATGCTCATACCACTCATGCTCTAGTCTTAGGGAGTGTGTTTAGGACTTTAGTATCTTTCTAATTAAATAAGCACCTTAGCTATCTTGCAATTCATAAGACCGAACTACATGGTTTTAAAATCATAGTAGGAGTTAGCTGGCGGCCACTTAAGGCAGTTATAAGTCCAGAAGTCAGAAAATTTATTCATTCTTGTGGAGGTAAACACTTATATCCACTTGTCTCTTAGATTTAGGTCATGCTAAAGCTCCCTAGATTTAGGATCTGAGGTAGCTATTTCTTTCAGGCAATGAGCATAGATCCTCACCTCTTAAGCATTCCCACAACCTTGTATTGGTTGATTATAAGCCCTAGTAATCTAATTAAATTTCAGCTCAAAATATATAAATCTCCTCAACTTTAATATTATAAGGAATAACCATAGGATAGATTGGAATGCTCACTAGGCTTCCTAGTATCATGAGCATTTCATACTTATTTCATTTAGATTTCAAAAATAAGTCTTCTCATTGAGCTTTCCCAATTGATTTTCCAAATACAACCAATCTTTTGATAGTCTAACATTCAAATCTTTGGAGATGATAATTGTCTACTTTAATCGAGAGTATTCTTAAGAAATTTTATTTCCTAAGATGTAATTAACTATGGAGGCTTGCCTCCATATGGAACTTAAGAATCTGGTTTAATATAAAGCTTGCTTTATTTATTCATGTAAAGTAGGGGAAAAATCTCTGGTACGTTTGAAGACCCATCATGCCCTAGGAGTCCTTATTACGTGATTAGGTCCATTGTAGAGTGATGCCTTTATCTTTTGAGATAGTACATCATACCTCAATGTTGTACTTGATCACCTCAAAAAGTACCTACCCCCCTATGATCTGCGTGGTGTCCCCCCCATACATTCAAAAATAAACACCATAAGGCCCTCTCACCTTGTTCATTGAATCCTCTCAACATCATCCTTTCTTTTTGGAGTTTGGAGATGTTGATCCTCAAGGAAGAAAGGGTTCTTAGACTATTGATTGATAAATTGGGTCAAGTAAAACTCTATATGTATTTTCCAACATCCACTATAATATAAAGAGCTCCCATCCCAAGAGTAAGTCTTCATCACTGAATGTAACTGCTAAGATGTCCTTCAAGTGGCATGCCTCCTCTTAGTAGTGGTCACTGAAGCAAGCATATTCTAGATCCTAAGGCCTTGATTAGAGATTTCCTCATCTCTTTGGATAAGACAAGATATATCCATAACTTAGCTAAAAACTTTCTAAGGTGAGCTAGGACATTATAATCAACTCTGGCTTGGTCCTCCACAAGCATATCCATTAGTGGAGCATCCTATGGAGGGCCTATCTGCTCAGTAGAACCAATGACTTGCTTACCCTTTTCCTGAGGTGCTACCCTAAAAGGTAGAACTATGGTATCGCATATGTTGATTTCAGTGACTTCTTGGGATGATGAGCTTGTGGAAAGTTTTACCTCCCCATTAAGCATACCTATAGCTCCTCCTATGGGATCCTCAAATGCTGACTCCAAGTCAATCTCAAGAGGTAAACCCAAAAAAAAGTATGAACAATTGAGCTATTATTTTATTTAGTCTAGAGCTTTCAATAGAATAAAATCAAGAGCATAAGTGACAATATATAACTAGAATTAGCTTCATTAATTTCGGGTGAGGTACATGATAAAATCAAGTAAAGTAAGAAGAGTAAGAGATTTAGTGCCCTTATCCACAGATACAATGCTCTTGTAGGTAGAAGAGGAGCTAATAGAAGAGGTGGTAGCTATAATGGTGGAGGGAGTACCCTGATGGTGGCTACACTGACTATCTCGCAAGTATGAGTTGATATTGCTATCACCCTCCCGAAGTTGTCCTTTGCAACTAAACCTTCCTTGGTGTTGGAGGTTTGATCTACTTGTGCACCGCAAGGAAAGCTTCTTGATCTTAGAGATGATCTTCTAGGTACTGATAGGAGATATCCTAACCTTCTTTGGTCTTAAGAGGATCGCAAGTATCCCCAAAGAATATTCTAATTTAACTGGATGGTTGTTCTAATAAATATTCCTTAGGGATAACTATGGCTCTCAAGTTGTAGCTATGCTCAACCTAGCCCTTAAAAGTGATACAATCCTCTAAGACATGGCCTAACATGCGGTGGTAAGGGAAATAGCTAGGATCATCGCTCTTGCCCACTTCCTCTGGCCTCTAAGGCTCTGGTAACTGAAAGTTGAGTTTCTTTAAAGATTTTCCTAACTACCTCCCTCTTGAATGAATAAGGCTTATTTAATATATCGACAAGAGTAGGTGGAAAGTAGTTACTTGGCGATGGATAAGAATCCTGCTATTGGGTGGCTGCTGAGGTGGTGGAAATGATTGTTGTCTTAGATGCGGTGGCCAGTATGATGGCCGAGGTGGTGGAAGAGCTGGTGGCAAAGGAGGCTGCTGAACTCATAGTCTCTCATAGTGAACTCTGGCTGGCTGCTTCACTCTATCCACTAACATAACTTTCCCTAACTTCTTAAACAACTTATGCGGCTTGCCTAGATGATTGGTTGGGAAAGAGCATTTACTTTGCTTCCTCTTATAGGCTAGCCGCCAAGTTGATTAATTTCTTGAATGTTTTGATGGTAAAGCCCTTAAGCATGAAGTTGATCGGGCCATGGATATTCTTGAGAAGAATCTCAATGGCATGCTATTTGGACAGCGTGGTTCGGATTTCATGCTCAGGTGGCGCCACTTGAGAATGTATTCAACAAGGAACTCGTGGAGTTTCTGTTATTCTATATTGAGGTCGCCTACAATCACCCTCTGCTAAGCTTCAGCAAACCTCTTGATGAAGAGGTGCTCCAACTCAACAAAAGTCTTCATCGAACTGTTGGACAGTTCAACGCACCAATCAAATGCAACACCTGACAGATTACAAATGAAAAGGCGGAGAGGAGTGCATTGCTGCCATTAATGTTGCAACACCCGGCTTTAAAGTGTGCAAACTCTAAATAAAATAAAAACTAAATAAAAACCAAAACCTAGAAAATAAACCAAAAAATAAATAAAAAATATAACATAAACCCTAAACTAAAAAAAACCCAAACCTAAAATAAACATAAACATAAACTAAAATAAATAAAACCTAACCCTAAACCTAAAATAATCTAAACATAAACCCTAAACAAAATAAAATAAAAAAACTAAAAATTAACCTAAACATAAACTAAAAAAACCTAAAAATTAACCTAAAATTAAAGCCTAAAACCTAAACCTAAAAAAAATAAAATAAAACTAAAAATAAAATAAAAAATAAACTAAAACTAAAAATAAAATAAAATAAAACTAAACTAAAATAAATAAACTAAATTAAAATAAATAAAATAAATTTAAAAAATAAATAAAATAAATCTAAAATAAATAAAATAAACTAAATAAAAAACTCCTAAAATTTTAAAACTCTAAATCCTAAACCCTAAACCCTAAAATCTAAACCATAAATCCTAAACCCTAAACCCTAAACCTTATACAATAAAAGTAACTCTAAACCCTAAACCCTAAACCCTAACCCTAACCCTAGCCCTAAACTTTAAACCGTAAACCCTAAAACCCTAAACCCTAAAGCGTAAACCCTAAGTTAACCCTAAACCCTAAAATAACCCTAAACCCTAAGCTAACCCTAAACCCTAAACCCTAAAAACCCTAAACACTAAAGCCTAAACACTAAACCCTAAACCCTAAACCCTAAAGCCTAACACTAAACCATAAACCTTGAAACCCTAACCAAAAACCCTAAACCCCAAACCCTAAAATCTAAACCCTAAAAACCTAAAAACCTAAACCTAAACTAAACAAAACCTTAAAATAAAATAAACAAAAAACCTAAATAAAATAAATAATAAAATAAAATAAAAATCTAAACTAAAACCTAAACCTAAACTTAAACCTAAAAATTAAATTAAATAAATTAATAAAAATAAATGAAAATAAAATAAATAAAAACCTAAACTAAACTAAAAAATAAAATAATCCTATGAATCAAAAACCTAAATAAAATAAAAACTAAACATAAATAAAAAATAAAACAAAATAAAAAGTAAATAAAAACCTAAGCCTAAAACTAAACTTTAAAATAAAACCTAAAAATAAATAAAAAATAAAACCTAAACCCTAAACTAAAAACAAAACCTAAACCTAAAATAAACATAAAAATAAACAAAATAAAATAAACCTAAACCTAAACTAAAATAAAGTAGACTAAAATAAATAAAACTTAAACCTAATCCTAAAAAAAAACTAAACCTAAACCTAAACCAAAACTAAATAAAATAAAATAAACTAAAAATAAACCTAAACCTAAACAGTAAAATAAAACCTAAAAATAAACCTAAAAAATAAAATAAAAACCTATAGCTAAACCTAAAAATAAAAAAATAAAACCTAAACTTAAAAAATAAAATAAAAATAAAACTCAACTAAACAATAAACCTAAACCTAAAAAATAAACTAAAATTAAAAACCTAAACTAAAATAAATAAACTTAAAATAAATAAACTAAACTAAATAGAAATAAAAAAAACCTAAATAAAAATAAAACATAAAATAAACTAAACAAACAAAATAAACCTAAACCTATAGGTTACTTAATTTTAAAAAAAAAAACCATAAACCCTAAATCATGAACCCTAAAGCCTAAACCCTAAACCAACAACCCTAAACCCTAAACCTTAAATCCTAAACCCTGAAAAACCCTAAACCTAAACCCTAAAAGCATAAACCCTAAAACCCTAAACCTTAAACCCTAAACCCTAACCGTAGACCCTAAACCCTAAACCCCAAACCGTAAACATTAACTAAAAGTAACTAAATAAATTTAAAAATAAATCTAATAAACCTAAACCTAAACCATAAATTTGGGCATAACCTTGATGGCAGGAACATCACCGTCAACTAGGCTCAATCTAGATCTGGAACTAGGTAAAGCATCGCAAATGGTGGGGGATTTGGAGGTGTTGGTGAATATGGAGGACCTTGGAGCAAATGGTTATGAGGGAGGAATGGAGATTACCAAACGAAGTGATCGTGATATGATGATAGATCTTGCAACTCGGGAGATCGGGGTGGTTCTGATGGGAACTGGAGCAACTAAAGAAATGACCGATCCGATCTACTTCTTATGGAACTGTGTCTTTACAGTATAGACGGTTCTAGTTATCTAAGGTTTTCTATTTTCTCTATGCATGCTCATTTTTTATCTATGTTGTCGCTTATGTCTTAGAAAATTTGTGTGTTACTTAGTTGATGAAATCGAAAAGAAGAAATGTTGAATATGAATTTGTTCTCTATTAAAAAAAAAAAACCTAAACTAAAACCTGAACCCTAAACATAAAACCTAAACCCTAAATCCTAAAAACCCTAAACCTTAAACCATAAACCCAAAACCCAAAAACCCTAAACCATAAACCCTAAATCGAGAAACTTAAACCCTAAACCCTAAACCCAAAAAAAAACCTTGCATTCTAAACCCCAAACCCTATACCCAAAACCCTAAAAAGCTAAAAACTTAAACTAAAATAAATAAACCTAAAATAAATAAACTAAACTAAATAAAAATAAAAATAAACCTAAATTAAAATAAAAAATAAAATAAACTAAAATAAATAAAGAATAAACTAAATAAACTTAAAACTACCACTTGACTTAATTTAAAAAAATAAAATAAAATAATATAAAAAACTCTAACCATAAACCCTAAACCCTAAACCCAAAACCCTAAAACTTATAACCCAAAACCCATACCCCAAACCTTAATCCTAAACCCTAAGAACCTAAAAACCTAAACCTAAACTAAATAAGACCTAAAAATAAAATAAATAAAAAAACCTAAACCTAAATAAATAAAAAAAAATTAAAATAAAATAAAACCTAAACTAAAACCTAAAATAAAATAAAATAAAAAATAAAATAAAAAATAAAAACTAAACTAAAAATAAATAAATAAATACCTAAACTAAACTAAAAACAAAATAAACCTAAATAAAATAAGAACTAAATGAAAAATAAAAATATAATAAACCTAAAATAAAATAAAATAAAAACTAAATAAAAACCTAAACTTAAAATATAAACCAAAAATAAAACTTAAAAATAAATAAAAAATAAAACCTAAACCTTAAACAAAAAAAAACCTAAACTTAAAATAAATAAAATAAAATAAACCTAAACCTAAACCTAAACCCTAAACTAAATAAAATAAAATAAACTAAAAGAAATTCTAAACCTAAACTAAAAAATAAAACCTAAAAATAAACCTAAAATAAAAACCTAAAACCTAAACCTAAAAAAATGAAATAATATCCTAAACCTAAAAATAAAAAATAAAACCTAAAAATAAAAAATAAAATAAAAATAAAACTAAACTAAAAAATGAACATAAACCTAAACATAAACCTAAAAAATAAACTAAAATAAAAACCTAAACTTAAATAAATAAACCTAAAATATATAAAATAAACTAAATTAAAATAAAAAATAAATCTAAATAAAAAAATAAAATAAAGTAAAATAAATAAAAAATAAACTAAAAAAACTTAAACCTGTCGATTTACCTAATTTAAAAAAAAAACCCTAAACCTTAAACCCTAAACCCTAAACCCTAAATCCTAAACCCTGAACCCTAAACCCTAAAGCCTAAACACTAAAACTAAGCCTAAACCCTAAACAATAAACTTAAACCCTAAACCTAAACCATAACCTAAAACCCTAAATAACCCTAAACCTAAACCCTAAACCCTAAACCCTAAAAAAAACCCTAAACCCTAAACTAACTAAACCTAAACTAAACCCTAAAACCTAAACTATAAAAAAAACCTAAACCAAACTTAAACCTAAACCCTAAACCCTAAAATAAACCTAAACCTAAACTTAAAACCTAAACCTAAACCTAAATTAACTAAAAGTTTAAAACTAAATAAAACTAAACTAAAAAAAAATAACCTAAATAAAATAAAAAATAAAATAAACTAAAATAAATAAATAAATAAAACCTAAACCAACCACTAATAAATGTTTTAAAAAATAAATAAAATAAAAAATCTTAATCCAAAATAACACTAAACAATAAAATAAACCTAAACCCCAAACCTTAAACATTAAAACCTAAAACCCCAAACCTTAAACCCTGAACCCCAAACCCTAAACCCTAAACCCTAAACCCTAAACCCTAATCCCTAAACCCTAAATACCTAAAAACCTAAACCTAAAAAATAAATAAATAAAAAAACCTAAACCTAAATAAAATAAAATAAAAAAGTAAACTAAAACCTAACCGTAAACCTAAAAATAAAATAAAATAAAATAAAAAACTAAACAAAAATAAAGACCTAAACTAAACTAAAAAAGTAAAATAAACCTAAAAATAAAAAACCTAAATAAAATAATAAAAATGAAAAGTTAAAACAAAATAAACCTAAAATAAAATAAAAAAAATAAAACCTAAACCTTAAACTTTTAAAAAAACATAAACCTAAAAGAAATAAAATAAAATTAACTTAAACCTAAACTAAAATAAACTAAACTAAAATCAATAAAACCTAAACCAAAACCTAAAATAAACTAAACCTAAACACTAAACTAAATAAAATAAAATAAACTAAAAAAAGCCTAAACCTAAACAAAAAAAAAAAATAATACCTAAAATAAACTAAAATAAAACCTAAAACCTAAACCTAAAAAAAAAATAAAAATGTAAACCAAAACATAAAATTAAAAAATAAAACCTAAACCAAAAAGTAAAATAATAATAAAACTAAACTAAAAAATAAACATAATCCTACACTTAAACCTAAAAAATAAACTAAAATAAAAAAGCAAACTTAAATAATAAACCTAAAATAAACTAAATAAAAATAAAAAATAAACCTAAATAGAAATAAAATAAAATATACTAAAATAAATAAAAATAAACTAAACAAATGAAAACCTAAACCTACCTGTTACATTTGAAAAAAAAAAAATTTATACCTTAAACTAAACCCTAAACCCTAAATCCTAAACCCTAAACCCTAAACCCTAAAACTAAGCCTAAATCCTGAACCACAAACTTGTAACTCTAAACCTACAACCCTAAACCATAAACCCTAAACCATAAACCCTAAACTATCCCTAAACCCTAAATCCTAACCCTAACCCAAAACCCTAAACCCTAAATCCAAAGCCCTAAAACCCTAAACCCTTAACCCTAAACCATAAACCCTAAACCGTAAAAACCCTAAACCCTAAAGCCTAAACCCCAAAGCCTAAACTAACCGTAAAGACTAAACCCTAAACCCTAAACCCTAAACCCTAAACCCTAAACCCTGACCCTAAACACTAAACCATAAAACCCTAAACCCTAAAACTCTAAACCCTAAACCCTAAACCCTAAACCCTAAAACCTAAAAACCTAAGCCTAAAGTAAATAAAACCTAAAAATAAAATAAATAAAAAACCTAAACGTAAATAAAATAAAAAAATAAAATAAAGTAAAAACTTAAACTAAAACCTAAACCTAAACCTAAAAATAAAATAAAATACAACAACAACAACAACAAGCCTTTATCCCACTAAGTGGGGTCGGCTATATGAATCCTTCATCTCCATTGTGTCCTATTATGTGTCAAATTCTCATTTAATTCAAGTATAGGATCATTTTTATACATCTTAACCAAGTCTTTTTAGGTCTACCTCTACCTTTCTTAACATAAGGCAAATCTAATGCATCTACTCTCCTAACTGGGTCATCGAACGGCCGACGCTTTATGTGGCCAAACCATCTAAGACGACTCTCTCTAATCTTATCTACCACCGAGCTACTCCAACTTTTTTCCCCAACATACTCATTTCATTTTATCTCTAAGAGTAAAGCCACTCATCCACCTAAGCATCCTCATCTCTCAGAACACTTAACTTAGTCTTATGCTTCTTTTATTGGCCAACATTCTACACCATAAGTCATTGCGTGGTCTTACCACCATCTTATAAAATTTTCCCTTAAGTTTAAGTTGAACTTTTCTATCACACAACATGCCAGATGCATTCCTCCACTTTAACCATCCAACTTGGATTCTACTAATAACATCTCCATCTATTTCACCATCATTTTGAATAATAGAGCCTAAATATCTGAATCGCTCACTCTTATTAATGACTTGTTCACCTAATGTCACAACACTACCACTAGAAGTTCTACAACTAAATTTACACTCCATATATTTAGTTTTAGATCTACTTAAATGAAAACCTTTAGACTCTAATGTTGACCTCCATAATTCAAGTTTCTTGGCTCCTCTCTAGTCTTATCAACAAGAAGAATGTCATCAGCAAAAAGCATACACTAAGGTACATCTTCTTGTAAATGCCTAGTAAGAACATCCAAAATTAAAGCAAAAAGATAAGGGCTTAAAGCTGATCCTTGATGTAATCCAATTAAAATGGGAAAATATTTTGTCAATATTCCTTGTGTTTGGACACAAGTAACAACTCTAGTATACATATCCTTAATGACTTCAGTATAACCAATATTAACTCCTTTCTTTTCTAGAACTCTCCAAAGAACATCTCTTGAATCTTTATCATAAGATTTCTCTAAATAAATAAATATCAGATGTAAATCCTCCTTACTTTCTCTATACTTCTCCATCAAACTTCTTAACAAATGTATAACATCCATAGTAGATCTACGGCATGAAACCAAACTGATTGTGAAACTTTTGTATCACATTGTAACTATGCTCAATTACTCTCTCCCATAATTTTAATGTATGACACATTAACTTAATTCCTCTATAATTTGCACACTCTTGTGCATCACCTTTATTCTTAAATATTGGAACCAACAAACTCTTTCTCCACTCATCTAGCATCTTTTTAGTCTTTAAAATAACATTAAAAAGATTTGTAAGTTAAGAAATTCTTTGATCTCCTAAACATTTCCACACTTCTATTGGAATATCATCAGGTCCTACTACTTTTCCACATTTCATTTTCTTTAAAGCTTCTCTAACTTCAGATTTACTAATACGATGATAAAAATAAAATAAAATAAAATAAAATAAAATAAAATAATAAAAATAAACTAAAATAAAATAAATAAAAACCTAAACTAAACTACAAAATAAAATAAGCCTAAGATTAAAAAACCTAAATAAAATAAAAATTAAGCATAAAATAAAAATTAAATAAACCTAAAATAAAATAAAATAAAAACTAAATAAAAACCTAAACTTAAAAAATTAGCCTAAAAATAAATAAAAATTAAAACCCAAATCGTAAACGAAATAGAAAAACTAAACCTAAAATAAAAATAAAATAAAATCAATAAAATAAATGTAAACTTAAACTAAAATAAACTGAACTAAAATAAATAAAACCTAAATCTAAACCTAAAATAAACTAAGCCTAAACCCTAAAGTAAATAAAACAAAATATAGTAAAAAATAAACCTAAAGCTAAACTAAAAAAAAAACCTAAAATAAACTTAAAATAAAACTAAACTAACTAAACCTAAACCCTAAAAAACTAAAACCTAAAATAAAAATAAACTAAAAATAAAATAAATAAATAAACTAAAATAAAAGAAAATGAAAACTAAATGAAAATAAAAATAAACAAACCGATAAAATAAAATAAAACTAAATAAAAACCTAATCTTAAAATATGAACTGAAAAAATAAAACATAGAATATATAAAAATAAAAAATAAAACTAAACTAAAAATAAACATAAACCTAAACATAAACCTAAAAATAAACTAAAATAAAACCTAAACTTAAATAAATAAACCTAAAATATATAAAATAAACTAAATTAAAATAAAAATTAAATCTAAATAAAAATTAAATAAAATAAACTAAAATAAGATAAACTAAACTTAAACCATCGATAAATTTAAAATAAACCCTAAATCCAAACCTAAACCCAAAAAACTAAACCTAAACCCTAAAGTTTAAACACTAAACAATAAACAAAAAAACTAAACCCACAAACCATGAACCATAAACCCTAATAACCTAAATCTAAACCCTAAACCCTAAACCCTAAAACCCTAAACCCTAAACTAATCTAAACTATAAATTCAAACCCTAAAACTAACCATAAACTGAACTAACCCTAAACCCTAAACCTAAACCCTAAAACCCTAAACCTAAACTCAAACCTAAACCATAAACCTAAACTAAACTAAAACCTAAATAAAACTAAACCCTAAATCATAAACCCAAAATAAAACCTTAAACTCTAAACCCTAAATCTTACATTAACCCTAAAAGCTTAAAACTTGAAATAAATAAACTAAACTAAATAGAAATAAAAATAACCTAAATCAAAATAAGAAAATAAAATAAACTAAAATAAATAAAAAATAAATAAAATAAACCTAAACCAACCACTGGACAATGTTTTAAAAATAAATAAAAAATAAAAAATTCTTAATCCAAAACCCTAAACACTAAACCCTAAACCCCAAACCCTAAACCTTAAAACCTACAACCCCAAACCTTAAACCCTGAACCCCAAACCCTAAACCCTAAACCCTAAACCCTAATCCCTAAACCCTAAAAACCTAAAAAACTAAACCTAAAAAATAAATAAATAAAAAAACCTAAGCCTAAATAAAATAAAATAAAAATGTAAACTAAAACCTAATTGTAAACCTAAAAATAAAATAAAATAAAAAATAAAAACTAAATTAAAATAAAGACCTAAACTAAACTAAAAAATTAAAATAAACTAAAATAAAACCTAAATAAAATAAAAATAAAATGAAAAGTAAAAACAAAATAAACATAAAATAAAATAAAAAAAATAAAACCTAAACCTTAAACTTTAAAAAAAACATAAACCTAAAAGAAATAAAATAAAATTAACTTAAACCTAAACTAAAATAAACTAAACTAAAATCAATAAAACCTAAGCCAAAACATAAAATAAACTAAACCTAAACGGTAAACTAAATAAAATAAAATAAACTAAAAAAAATTTAAACCTAAACAAAAAAATAATACCTAAAAATAAACCTAAAATAAAAACCTAAAACCTAAACCTAAAAAAATAAAATAAAAACATAAACCTAAACATAAAATTAAAAAATAAAACCTAAACGAAAAAATAAAATAATAATAAAACTAAACTGAAAAATAAACATAATCCTACACTTAAACTTAAAAAATAAACTAAAATAAAAAAAGCAAACTTAAATAATAAACCTAAAATAAACTAAATAAAAAAATAAAAATAAACCTAAATAAAAAAAAATAAAATATAAAAATAAATAAAATAAACTAAACAAATGAGAAAACCTAAACCTAAAATTTGAAAAAAAACTATACCTAAACTTAAACCCTAAACCCTAAACCTAAACCCTAAACCCTAAAACTAAGCCTAAATAACCACAAACTAACTCTAAACACAATAAACCATAAACACTAAATAAAATAAACTCCTAAACCATATAAACCCTAAACTATCCCTAAACCCTAAATAACCTAACCTAATCCTAAATAAATCCAAACTAAAACCCTAAACCATAAACCCTAAACCATAAAAAGCCTAAACCTTAAAGCTAAACCCCAAATAAAACTAAACTAAAATAAAACCCTAAATAAAACCCTAAACCCTAAACCCTAAACCCCAACCCTAAACACTAAACCATAAAACCCTAAACCCTAAAACTCTAAACCCTAAACCCTAAACCCTAAACCCTAAACCCTAAGAACCTAAAAACCTAAGCCTAAAGTAAATAAAACCCAAAAATAAATAAATAAAAAACCTAAACGTAATAAAAATAAAAAAATAAAATAAAGTAAAAACTTAAACTAAAACCTAAACCTAAACCTAAAAATAAAATAAAATACAACAACAAAAACAACAACAACAAGCCTTTATCCCACTAAGTGGGGTCGGCTATATAAATCCTTTGTCTCCATTGTGTTCTATTATGTGTCAAATTCTCATTTAATTCAAGTATTCTAAGGACATTTTTTATACATCTTAACCAAGTCTTTTTAGGTCTACCTCTGCCTTTATTAACATAAGGAAAATCTAATGCATCTACTCTCCTAACCTCATCGAACTATGCTTTATCCAAACCATATAAGACTCTAATCTTAACCAACTACTCCAACTTTTTTCCCCAACATACTCATTTTGCATTGTATCTCTAAGAGTAAAGCCACTCATCCATCCTCATCTCTATAACACTTAACTTAGTCTTATGCTTTTCTTTTATTGGCCAACATCCTACACCATAAGTCATTGCAAGTCTTACCACCATCTTCTAAAATTTTCCCTTAAGTTTAAGTTGAACTTTTCTATCACACAACAAGCCAGATGCATTCCTCCACTTCAACCATCCAACTTGGATTCTACTAATAACATCTCCAACTATTTCACCATCATTTTGAATAATAGAGCCTAAATATCTGAATCGCTCACTCTTATTAATGACTTGTTCACCTAATGTCACAACACTACCACTAGAAGTTCTACAACTAAATTTACACTCCACATATTTAGTTTTAGATCTACTTAAATGAAAACCTTTAGACTCTAATGTTGACCTCTATAATTCAAGTTTATCTTGGGCTCCCTCTCTAGTTTTATCAACAAGAAGAATGTCATTAGCAAAAAGCATACACCAAGGTACATCTTCCTGTAAATGCCTAGTAAGAACATCCAAAATTAAAGCAAAAAGATAAGGGATTAAAGCTGATCCTTGATGTAATCCAATTAAAATGGGAAAATATTTTGTCAATCTTCCTTGTGTTTGGACACAAGTAACAACTCTAGTATACATATCCTTAATGACTTCAATATAACCAATATTAACTCCTTTCTATTCTAGAACTCTCCAAAGAACATCTCTTGAAACTTTATCATAAGCTTTCTAAATAAATAAATATCACGTAAATAAACTTTCTCTATACCTCCATCAAACATCTTAACAAATGTATAACACCCATAGTAGATCTACGCATGAAACCAAACTTTGTGAGAAACTTTGTATCACATCATAACCTATGCTCACTTTTCCCATAATTTTAATGTATGACACATTAACTTAATTCCTCTATAATACACTCTTGTGCATCACCTTTATTCTAAATATAAACCAACAAACTCTTTCTCCACTCATCTAGCATCTTTTAGTCATTAAAATAACATTAAAAGATTTGTAAGCTAAGAAATTCTTTGATCTCCTAAACATTTCCAAACTATAATATCATCGTCCTACTTTTTCCACATTTCATTTTCTTTAAAGCTTCTAACTGATTTACTAATAAATGATAAAATAAAATAAAATAAAATAATAAAAATAAACTAAAATGAAATAAATAAAAACCTAAACTAAACTACAAAATAAAATAAGCCTAAGATTAAAAAACCTAAATAAAATAAAAATTAAGCATAAAATAAAAATAAAATAAACCTAAAATAAAATAAAATAAAAATTAAAACCCAAATCGTAAACAAAAAAGAAAAACTAAACCTAAAATAAAAATAAAATAAAATCAATAAAATAAACCTAAACTTAAACTAAAATAAACTGAACTAAAATAAATAAAACCTAAACCTAAACCTAAAATAAGCTAAACCTAAACCCTAAAGTAAATAAAACAAAATATAGTAAAAATAAACCTAAAGCTAAACTAAAAAATAAAACCTAAAATAAACCTAAAATAAAAGCCTAAAACCTAAACCCTAAACACTAAACCCTAAAAAGCTAAAAACCTAAACTTAAAGTAAATAAATCCTAAAAATAAAATAAATAAATAAACTAAACAAAAAGAAAATGAAAACTAAATGAAAAATAAAAATAAAGTAAACCAAAAATAAAATAAAATAAAAACTAAATAAAAACCTAACCTTAAAATATAAACCTAAAAATAAATCATAGAAATATATAAAAAATAAAACCTAAACCCTAAACTAGAAAAAAAACCTGAACCTAAATAAATAAAGTGAAATAATCTTAAACTTAAACTAAAATAAATAAAACTAAACCTAAACCGACTAAATGAAATAAAATAAAAATAAAAATAAACATAAACTTAAAATAAAAAATAAAACGTAAATATAAACCTAAAACCAAAACCATAAACCCAAAACCCTAAAAAGCTAAAAACCTAAACCTAAAAATAAAATAAAACCTAAAAATAAATTAAATAAAGAAATACTAAATAGAAATAAAATGAAAACTAAACGAAAAATAAAAATAAAATAAACCTTAAAAAAATAAAATAAAAACTAAATGAAAACTTAAACCTAAAATATAAACCAAAAAATAAAACTTTTTAAAAAAAAACCTAAACCTTAAACCCTAAACCATAAACACTAAATCCTAAACCCTAAACCCTAAACCCTTAATCATAAAATGAAGCCTAAACCCTAATCCCTAAAGCCTTATAAACCCTAAACCATAAACCCTAAACCCTAACCCTAACCCTAACCCTAAACACAAAACCTTAAACCCTAAATCCTAAAATCCTAAACCCTAAACCCTAAACTAACCTTAAACCATAAACCCTATACCCTAAAAACCCTAAACCCTAAAACCAAACCCTAAACCCTTAACCCTAAACTAACCATCAACCCTAAGCTAACCCTAAACCCTAAACCTTAAAACCTAAACCCTAAAAACCCTAAACCCTAAAGCCTAAACACTAAACCCTAAACTCTAAACCCTAAACCCTAAATCCTAATCCTAAACACTAAACCCTAAACCTTAAACCCTAAAACCCTAAACCCTAAAAACCTAAAACCCTAGCCTAAAGTAAATAAAACCAAAAAATAAAATAAATAAAAGACCTAAAACTAAACTAAAACCTAAACCTAAACTTAAAAATAAATAAAATGAATGAAGTAAAACTTAGATAAATTAAATGAAAACCTAAACTAAATCAAAAAAAATAAAACAAACCTAAGAATAAAAAACCTAAATTAAATAAAAACTAAACATAAAATAAAAATAAAATAAACCTAAAATAAAATAAACTAAACCTAAAAAATAAACCTAAAAATAAATAAACAAATAAAACCCAAACCCTAAACTAAAAATAAAAACTAACCCTAAACTAAAACAAACTAAACTAAAATAAATAAAACCTAAACCTAAACCTAAAATAAACTGAACCTAAACCCTAAACTAAATAAAAGAAAATAAACTAAAAATAAACCTAAACCTAAACTAAAAAATAAAACCTAAAAATAAACCTAAAGCCTAAACCCTAAACCCTAAACCCAAAAAGCTAAAAACCTAAACCTAAACTAAATAAAACTTAAAAATAAAATAAATAAAAAAACCTAAGAAAAAATAAAATTTAAATTTAAAATAAAATAAAAATATAAACTAAAACCTAAACCCTAAAAAGAAAATGAAATAAAAAATAAAAACTAAACTAAAATAAAATAAATAAAAACCTAAACTAAACTAAAAAATAAAAAAAGGCTAAATAAAATAAAAAATAAGGCTAAAATAAAAATAAAATAAACTTAAAATAAAATAAAAACTTTGTAAAAATAAACTTAAAAATAAATAAAAAATAAAACCTAAACCCAAAACTAAAAAAAAAAATTAAAATACCTAAACCTAAACAAAGATAAATAAACTAAAATAAATAAACCTAAACCTAAATGTAAAATACATAAACCTAAACCTAAACTAAATAAAATAAAATAAACTAAAAATAAACCTAAACCTGTACTAAAAAAGAATACATAAAAATAATCCTAAAATAAAAACTTAAAACCTAAACCTAAAAAAAGAAAATAAAAACCTAAACATAAACCTAAACATAAAAAATAAAACCTAAACCTAAAAAAAAAACTTAAACTAAAAAATAAACCTAAACATAAAAAAATAAACTAAAATTAATAAAAAATAAACTAAATAAACTTAAACCTATAAGTTTACTTAATTTAAAAAAAATGAAAAATAAATTAAAAAATAAAAAATAAAAAACAAAAAAGAAAAACCTTAAACCTACAACCCTATACCCATAACCCAGAAACCTCCTCCCCTAAGCGCTCTATCATTCTCTGGTCATTTTTGAATCCCTATTGGTGGCGCTCCCTCCACTTAGGATTTCTGTGTCTTTGGCTTCAATTTTGACTAATTTTAAAGGCTTGAATGACATCTGGAAGTTTGCGTGATGTTTTATCATTGACCATGGTTGAGGTGTGTTCTAATCCTTGGGTTCCACCTAAAAATGTGGATGTTTTGGCTAGGGCATCTGACATTTTGGAGATTGGCGGACCTAATGCTGCATCTTCTATTAAATCTTTTGAGGAAGCGCTCTCCAGTAAGATTTATCCCTCTGTTGATTCAGTTAATCTCATTTTAACATCTTTTAGAGGTTTGCCAGCCGTAATGTGCTCTGATGTGGATGTTGAAAAGTTGGCAAACCCCTTAAATTATCTCTTATCAGTAAATTTTCTTTGGGTCATTCAAATTTGGATAAGATCCACTCTTTTTTCCATAATCTCAAGCTTAGTGCCTTCTCATCTTATTGACCCTCAAAGATATCGATTTAACTTTCTAATGATCTAGATTATCCATGTTTTTTCACTTCATTCTTATTTCATCTTTAATTGCCAAATTCATTTGTTGAAGTGGTCACTGCTTTTTGACATTAAGGAGGAATCTCCTATTGTCCCTGTGTGGTTATTTCTTCCTAATATGCACATTCATTTAGTTACCCATCATGTGCTTTTTCCTATCGATGTTTTATTTGGTCGGCCTTTGTAACTCGACCAAGCGATCACTGAGTGATCTCACCCCTCTGTGGCTCGGATCCTCATTGATTTAGACATAACTGAAAAATACCCTAAGGAAGTTTGGATTGGCTCTAAAAAATATGGGAATTTTCCAAAGGTTGAATTGTAGAACCTTCTAGTTTTTTGTTCCCACTGTAAAATACACGGCCATGATAATTCAAAATGTTTTATTCTCCATCCCCACTTTAAAAAATGAATTCCTCCTAAGGAAAATGTTTTCTGTACCTATAAACTGATTCCTACTTATGTTCAAAAATCAGCCTCAGATCTTAAAGATGGTATGAAAACTATTATTGAGGTTGATTCCTTGAATATCAAGGTTAATCTTGTGAACATGTTTCGCTTCTAATGTTGGTAGGATTCTGATATTCAAAATGGGAAGGATGATTTACCTATTATTCCTTCTTTGAATTTGAATATTTCTAATGCGGAGAATAATAAATTCTCTAAGTTATTAAAAGAAGATTATATTTCCTCTAATTGTATCCTTGCATCTATGCCAACTTTGATCGATGAAAATGAAGCTTTTAATGAGGATTTCAATGATGTCGAGCATGCTGAAAACCTTTTTTATCAGAATTTTAGTACTTGTGCTTTAAATGGCTCTAAATCATCACCATCTCTCATTTCTAATCTTGAAATTCATGTTAATCCTACTTTTCAACTAAATATGGATTTGGAAAAAGGTGAACTCCCTTCCAAACACTTGGAGATTTCTCCTAAATCTATGACCAATGTTACTAAATCTTACTCAGATGATGACTCTAGGGGAAAAGAAAATGGCTTCCAAACTTATCATGCTAAAAAGAAAAAAATGCTAAAATTTTCCCCCCAAATTGTCCAAAAACACTAAATCTACTCCAGCCTCTCAGACCTCTCTTAATTAACCTTTGCTTAACCGCCACTTTTTATTTTCTTTATGTTTAATTTTCTTATTTAGAATGTTAGAGGGATCAGTACCCTCTCTATTCTTAAAAATATTAGAAATCTTTATCGCATTCAAAATATTTCTCTTTATTGTTCTAGAGCCTCTTATTCATGCTAATAAAATTAACCATATTGCTAGAATGATCGGTTTAAATAAATCTTTCTCTAATGTTACTAATAAGATTTGGTGTTTTTGGAATAATTTCATTGAGTTTCTCTATTCTTGATGACTTTCATCAAGTTGTCAATGCTCACATCTCTTATGGTGATTATTGTGTTTTGGGGTCTTTTATTTATGCATCTTATATATCTGGTAGAAATCTTCTTTGGGATAATTTAAGGGATTTTGCTACCTCTATCAACCAACCTTGATTTGTTGGTGGTAATTTCAACACCATTTTATTCTAATCTGAATGAAGTGGTGGTTACTCTCCTAATTTTCATTCCATGGAAGATTTCTCCAATATTATTCTTGATTGTAATTTTATTGATATTGGATTTAAGGGCTCTAATTATACTTGGCAAAACTCTAAACTTTGGCAATGGTTGGACTAGATTCTTTTTAATACTCATTGGATTACTCAATTGATAATTACTTTTGTTGACCATTTAACCAAAACCTTGTTAGATCATGCTCGATTCGGTTTTATTAAAGATAATTCTAATAGACTAAAAAATCTCTCCTTTAGATTTCAAAACATGTGGATTCACCATATTGATTTTTTTAATGTTGTGCCTAATAATGGGAAAGCTCCTTTACATCCTGATAATTCGATAATAGGGATGGATAGACATTGGTTTAAACTTAAAAGACTTAAAAAAAATTTGGGCTGGTGGAATAAGCATTCTTTTAAAAAATTTTTTGTTAATATTAAAGATATGGAAAGCCTGGTTTGTGATCTTGAAGTCTCTGTTATGTCTGATCCTTCTAAGATTACAGACTTGACTGAGGCAAAAGATAAACTTGCTAGCTTCCAAAATATGAAAGAGACTTATTGGCACCAAAAAGCTACTAGTAAACATATTGTGGATGGTGATAGGAATACTAGGTATTTTCATGCTTTGGTTAATAAAAAGATAGCTTTAAATAATATTCAAAAAATTTAAAATAATAATGGAAATTGGATTATGGAGAATAATGATATTAAGGAATCAGTTATTAATTACTTTAAAAATATGCTTAATAAGAATTGCTCTTACGAAGCTATTTCACAAACGCACTTGATTCCTTCTATTATTTCTAATGATGATAATGATTTTATTACCATTGTTCCTAATGAAGGTGAAATTTTCAAAGTTCTGAATAGCATGAACATAGATTCTGTTGCTAGTCTAGAGGGTTTCACTACTCAATTTTTTCAAAAATGTTGGTTTATCATTAAAATTTATTTTATTGATGTTGTGATTGATTTTTTAATGGTAATCCTTTTTCTAGATATTTTTCTAGTACTTCTATTGTTCTCATACCTAAGAAAGATAATCCAGACTATTGGAGTGATTTTAGACCTATTAGTCTTTGCACATTCTTCAATAAGCTGATTTCCAAAATTCTTACCAACAGACTTAGTCCTTCACTTAATAGAATTATCTCCCTCAACCAAACTGGTTTTGTTAGAGGTAGATCCATTTTTGACAATATTTTACTTACCCAAGAATTAATTCTTGATCTTGATGCCAAGACTAGAGGTGGCAACATTCTTTTCAAATTAGATTTTACCAAAGCCTTTGAAAACATCTCTTGGGATTTCCTTTTCCATATTCTGAATTTATTTGGGTTTTCTAATAAATTTATTTTTCTTATTAAATATTGTATTAATAATGCCTAGTTTTTTCTTTTGATTAATGGGGAAGCCTTCTTTCCCTCTTCCCATGGCATATGAGAAGGGGATCCTTTACCTCTTACTTTATTTATTATTATTGTTGAGTACTTATCTAAGAGCATCAATGATTTATTCTTAAAAAATCCTAGTATGTACTACAAAACTCTTGGTGGTCTTCTTATTTCCCATTTAAGTTTCACAGATGATTTCATTATTTTTTTTCAATGCTTCTATTCATCACATCAAGCATCTCAAGTCTTTTTAAAATAAATTTAGCAGAGAAAGTGGTTTCTCTATCAATGAAAACAAAAGTTGTTTTGTCACTTCCTCTAGTATCTCTAATAATAAAATCAATTAAATCTTGCATATCACTAATTTTAAACATCAACACTTACCTATTAAGTACTTGGGTGCTCGACTCTTGAAAGGCCAGAAACATTCCCATCTCTTTGACGAGTTAATTCAAAAAAATTCAAATAAAAGTTCTATTTGGGAATTCCATTTACTTTCTTTTGGTGGTAGGCTCACTATTCTTAAAGCACTCTCAACTCAATGCCACTTTATTTGAAACAAACTATTATCTCCACTAATGCTACACTTATTAGAATTGATCATTTGCTTAACCAATGTTACTGGGGCTCCAATAATTTAACCAAAAGAATGCATTAGACATCTTGGCATATATGTTGTGGTCCTTTGGGAGAAGGTACTCTTGGTTGCAAGACTATTTGTGAAGCTATCATTGCCTTCTATCATAAGGTGGAATTTTAGAAAGAATGATAGCCTTTGGGCTAAGTTTATGATGGAAAAATATTGCCAAGGTAAACACCCCTTAACTGTGCTTATAAACTTGGTGACTCTTTGGAAAAGGCTTTGCTCCATTAAATGGGTTGCCAAATCATTAATATCTTGGGGTAGGGTTCTTCCTTCTTTGGCAAGACAATTGGATTGGCAATGGCTCTATTGACACCCTTTTATCTACCCACTCTACTACTGCTATCAAAGTTAATTCTTTTTGGCTTAATAACAATTGGAATGAAAACAAATTGGATAATTATATCCCTATTTCTCTTTTTGACAACTTTAGAAATATCCCCATTTCTTCTAACAAACCTAATTAAATTCTTTTTGAGATTTCTTATAATGGTGACTTTGTTCTTAAAGAGGTTTGGAATTTTATTAGAGATAAAAAGAACCCCTCTAATGTTTTTATTAAACTTTGGAACAATATCATTCCCATTTCCTATTTAGTTTTAGCTTGGAGGATTTTGAATAACTTTATTCTTGTAGACTCTTTTCTTTAGACTAAAGGGTTTTACTTACCTTCAAAATGCTATTGTTGTTTTCATATTGAAAATGTAAATCATATTTTTGTCAATGGTGCTATTACTTCTAAATTAAGGTTTCGGTATGATGATTTATTTAATACCAACTATTTTCAGGGTTCTCTTTCTTTATATCAACTTCTTGAAGTCTGTTTCAAAAATACAGTGAAAGGTCATATCAAAGTTTTAATTAATATTACCCTTATCTGGTTCATCTGGATGGATAGAAATGATGCTAAATATCATGGTATTCCTATGAATCATAAAAGGATCCCAGCTAAAACTAAATAAAAAATTCATGCACTTTTTAATGCCAATTTTATTAGTAATATTCATTTTAGAGGTCATAAATTTTTGGCTAAAAAATTGGGTATCATTCTGCCTGAATTTGACTTGTATAAAAGTGCTAGGATTATCCATTGGATTAAACCTAAAGACAATTTGAATAAAGTGAATACTGATGATTTTGTTGCTTCCAATAAATATGGCAATGGTGGTATCCTTAGGGATTTTAAAGGTACTATCATTTATGCTTTTGCCTATCCTCTCAAAGCATATTCTATTATTTTTGCTAAGCTTATGGCTATTAATAAAGCTATTGAAATTTGTTTGAATAGAGGTTTCCTCAACATCTAGATTGTAGTTGATGCTCTCTTTCTCCTTGACATGCTTAATTCCAATAGAAATAGGAATGCTAAATTATTTTATCTTCTTAATCATACTAAAAATCTTATTTCTCAAGTTTGTTTCAAAATTTTTAGCATCCTTAGTGAAGGTAATGCTTATGTTGATTACTTGGCTAACTTTGATGCCAACTTAACTAAGTTCACTTTATTTGACAACCAAACATTAACAAAACTATTAAGAGGTTTGGTTAATCTAGATAATAATGGATTGCCTTATCTCGATTATAAATTCTTGGCTTAGTTTTTGTTATTTTGATGATCTTTTCTTTTGGTTTCCCTTGTTAAACCCTCTTTGGGTTGTGGTTATCTACATATTTTCTCTCTGAAATGGGTTATGTTTTGATCTCTTAATTTTGATTGGTTTGGTGCTACCGGTGGTTATTATAAGTGCAACTGGTTGTTTTGGTTTTTCATTTGGTGGTTTTATCTATTTGGCTGGGTGTTTATCACAATTTTCCTTAGCTATTTTTAATAGCCTCCTTTTAGGTTGTGGATATGGCTGATGTAGGTTTTTCTTTCTTGTATGGGTTTTTCCTCTTTTATGGGCTGCTTGCTAACTTACGTAAGTTGGATCTGCTACTGTGGTGGTTTACAGGATGGCTTTGTTGGCTAGCAGTTTTGGCTGGTTGGGCTAGTTGGATGGCTGGCTCTTTTGGGTATTTTTTCATTTTCTGTTGGTGACTAATCTTGGGGGCTATTGGTGGTTTATCTCTGGCTTGATTTTGGCATGGTGGAGATTGTTGGTTGGTCATTATTTTCTATTTTTTGATTTGGTGGTTGGTTTTGCTAATTTTGTTTTATTTCTTTAGTTATGGTTTTACCTCCAGTATTGGCCTTCTTCTTGGTGAGGCTTTGGGTTTGGGTATTGTTCTGATTGGTCGGGTTGAAGGGTGTTTTGTGGTTAGTTGGCCTTAGGGGTGGTTTATTGTGCCTTTATTATTGTTATTCTTCTTAGCTGGCTTGTAGTCCATATTTTTGTCTTTGGTTGGCTGTTATACTTACATGGATCAAATTTTCTTTTACCTTGGTTGGGTTTGGTGGTTGTTGTCTGCTTCTACCCTTTCCCTAGTTATCTTGGGTGATTTTGGCTTGATGACTACTATTGGTTTTTACACTTACTTGGGTCTTCTACTACTGTGGTGGTTTGCTAGGAGGATATGTTGGCTGGTTTGGTTGGTTGTATTGGCTATCTGGGTTGGTTAGAGAGGTGGCTATTTTGCATTTTTCCTGCCTTTGGTGACTATTTTGGGAACCGCTAGTGTTTCTTTCTATGACTGTATTTTGGTTTCCTCCTACTTTGTTTTTTCTTGGCTGACTGACCCTTTTTTCTTGTTTGGGTGCGTACTTGTTGCCACATCTTTGCTAGTCAAGTGTTTTTTCTTTTGCTCTTATTTGTCTTGGTTTGTGTTGTTACCCCAGTCATATGCTTGCTCCTTTTGATTTTGTTATTCCTTTTGGTGGCTTTGGTGGTGCTCCTACTATTTATCCCTTGATGGTTGGTTGATTATCTTTCTTAGTGGGTTTGTTGTTGTGGTTTGGTGGTGGCTATTATGTTTGTCGCTGTTTGGAGGATTTTGTAGCCTGGATGACGTGACTTTGGATGATGGGCAACATGAGGTATGTCTATGATGGCCTTGATGTTTCCACTCTTTCTTCTTGGTTGGTAGTGCTATATGTGCTTATAACCCTTGAAGTTTGGATGCTTACATATAGTGTTGCTCGAGATGATTGTAATCACGAGACTTTTATTTACTTTACTCCTTTTATTTGCTCTTACTTTTAATGCTTGCATAATTGTACTCATCATTTCAAAAGTATGTTGTAGATTTCTTTTATAGGTTGGGAGAGTCTTGCAGGTGGATCTTGCTAGTATTAGGCGGACCAAATGAAGTTTACTGATGCTCATATGGATTTTCTCGTTGATTTTGGGTTTTTCTTTTCTTTATTCCTTCATTATTGAAATAGTTAGGGATTTATCTCTTTAGGATTTATTATAGCTCTTCGAGCATTAGCTTAGAGATTTACCACCTCTAAGGACTTTGTACTTTTTATGTGACAATAAAATTTTTCTAATTTCCTTTAAAAAAACCCTAAACCCTAAATCCTAAACTCTAAAATCCCAAACACTAAACCCTTAACCCTAATACCTAAACTCTACAACCCTAAACCCTAAATCCTAAACACTAAACCCTAAATCCTAAACACTAAACCTTGAACCCTAAACCCTAAACCATAAAAACCTAAAAACCTAAACCTAAACAAAATAAAACCTAAAAATAAAATAAATAAATAAAACCTAAACCTAATTAAAATAAAAAAATAAAATAAAATGAAAACCTAAAATAAAAGCTGAACTTAAACTTAAACCTAAAAATAAATTAAAAAACTAAACAAAAATAAAATAAATAAAAACCTAATGTAAATAAAATAAAATAAACCTAGGAATAAAAAACCTAAATAAAATAAAAACTAAATGTAAAATAAAAATAAAATAAACTTAAAATAAACCAAAAATAAAATTAAAAAGACTAAATAAAAACCTCAAACTAAAAAATGTCCTAAAAATAAAACCTAAAAATAAATAAAAATTATAACCTACACCATAAACTTAAAAAAAACCTAAACCTAAAATAAAAAGAAATGAACCAAAACCTAAACTAAAATAAATAAAACCTAAACATAAAGCTAAAATAAACTAAACCTAAACCTAAACTAGATAAAAAAATAATAAACTAAAAATTAACCTAAACCTAAACTAAAAAGTAAAACCTAAAAATAAACCTAAAATAAAAACATAAAACCTAAACCTAAAAAAATTAAATAAAAACCTAATCCTAAACCTAAAAATAAAAAATAAAATAAAAATAAAACTCAACTAAAAAATAAATCTAAACATAAACATAAAAAATAAACTAAAATAAAAAAGCTAAACTAAAATAAATAAACCTAAATTAAATAAACTAAACGAAATAAAAAGAAAAAAATAAACCTAAATAAAAATAAAAAATAAAATAAACTAAAATAAATAAAAACTAAATAAACCTAAACCTACCGGTTTACTTAATTTAAAAAAAACACTATACCCTAAATCCAAAACCCTAAACTCTAAACCCTTAACCCTAAAACTAACCCTAAACCCTAAACCCTAAACCTACAACACTAAACCTACAATTTTAAAACCTAAATCCTAAACCTTAAACCCTAAAAAACCCTAAACCCTAAATACTAATCCAAAACCTTAAACACTAAAAGGATAAACCCCTTGAACCCTAAACCCTAAACCCTAAATCCTACACCCTAAACCTTAAACCCCAAACCCTAATCCTAAACATAAAGTAACTAAATAAATTAAAAAATAAACCTAAACCCTAAAACTTAATAAACTTAAACCTAAACCTAAAACCTAAGAATGGGTTGAACGTTGACGGTAAGAACATCACTGTTAATAAGGCTCAGTCTAGATCTAGTGGTGGAGGCGAACGTGGAGGTGGCCATCAGTGGTGGTGGGGATGGAGGTGCCGGGTGGATATGGAGGTGTTGGCTGGAGTGCTGGTGGTTATGGACGCTGGGAGCCATGGTAAATTGTGGTGGTGGCGAGGAGAGATCGGGATGTGATGGTGGATCCTCACTGAGAGACAGTGGTTTTGATGGGAACTAGAGAAATTGAAGAATGTCGATCTGATCTACTGCTATGGAACTATGTCTTTACAGTAGAGACATTTAGTTATCTAAGATTTTGATTTGCTATATGCTCATTTTTTATCTATGTCGTCGCTTGTGTCTTAGAAAACATAGTGTGTTAATTTGTTGATGAAATCAAAAAGAAGAATTGTTGAATATGAATTTCTTCTTTGTTTAAAAAAAACCCTAAACTAAAACTTGAACCCTAGACCTAAAACCTAAACCCTAAACCTTAAACCCTAAACCCTAAAACCCTAAACCCTAAAAATAAATCCTAAACCCTAAACCATAAACCCTAAACACTAAACCCTCAACTAATCCTAAATCCTAAACCTAAAAAGCTAAAAACCAGAACCTAAACTTAATAAAGCATAAAAATAAAATAAATAAATAACCTTAACCAAAATAAAATAAGAAATTAAAATAAAAATAAAAACCTAAACTAAAACCTAAACTTAAAAATAAAATAAAATATAAAATAAAAACAAAACTAAAATAAATTAAATAAAAATCTAAACTTAACTAAAAAAATAAAAACTAAACCTAGAAGTAAAATAAAATAAAGTTAAAATAAAAATAAATAAAAACTAAATAAAAACATGAACTAAGAGAAATATACATAAAAATAAATAAAAAATAAAACCTAAACATAAAATAAAAATAAAATAAACCTTAACCTAAACTAAAAGAAACTAAACCAAAATAAATAAAACCTAAAATAAACTAAACCTAAACCTAAACTAAAAAAGTAAAACCTAAAAAAATAAAATAAAAATAAAACTAAATTGAAAAATAAACCTAAACCTAAACCTAAAAAATAAATTAAAATAAAAACCTGAATAAAATAAATAAACATAAAATAAAAAAAGCAAAACTAAATAAAAATAAAAATAAACCTAAATAATAATAATAAAAAAAGTAAAATTAATAAACTAAATAAACCTAAACCTATGAGTTTACATAATTTAAAAATAATAATAAAAAAAAATTGTAACCCTAAACCCTAATCCTTGAACCCTAAACCTACAAACCTAAACCTTAAACCCTGAACCTTCAAACCCTAAACCCTAAATACTAAACCCTAAACCCTAAAATCCTGAAAACCTAAACCTTAAACCCTAAAACCTACAACCCTAAATCTTAAACCTTAAACCCCAAACCCTAAACCCTAAACCCTAAAAACCTAAAAACATAAACCTAAACTTAATAAAACCTAAAAATAAAAGAAATAAATAAACCTAAACCTAAATAAATTAATAAATAAAATAAAATAATCATTTAAACCTAAGCCTAAATGTAAACCTAAACTTCAAAGTAAAAATAGAATAAAATAAAATAATAAAAACTAAACTAAAATAAAATAATTAAAAACCTAAACTAATCTAAAAAATTAAATAAACCTAAAAATAAGTAAACCTAAATAAAATAAAACTAAACATAAAATAAAAATAAAATAAACATAAAATAAAATAAAATACAAACAAAATAAATAAAATAAAATAAACTAAAAATAAAACCTAAAAGTAAATGAAAAATAAAACCTAAACCCTAAACTAAAAAAAAAAACCTAAACTTAAAATAAATAAAATAAAATAAACCTAAACCTAAACTAAAATAAACTAAACTAAAATAAATAAAACCTAAACCTAAACCTAAAATAAACTAAACCTAAACCCTAAACTAAATAAAATAAAATAAACTAAAAATAAACCTAAACCTAAACTAAAAAATTAAACCTAAAAATAAACCTAAAATAAAAACCTAAAACCTAAATATTAAAAAATAAATTAAAAACCTAAACCAAAACCTAAAAATAAAAAATAAAACCTAAACCTTAAAAATAAAATAAAAATAAAACTAAACTAAAAAATAAGCATAAACCTAATCCTAAACCTAAAAAATAAACTAAAATAAAAAACTTAAACTAAAATAAATAAACCTAAAATATAAAAACTAAACTAATAGAAATAAAAAATAAACTTAAATAAAAATATAAAATAAAATAATCTAAAATAGAAAATAAACTAAATGAACCTAAAACTACTAATTTACTTAATTTAAAAAATAACCTAATCTCTAAACCATAAACCCTAAATCGTAAACCTAAACCCTAAAACTATAAAACCCTAAACCTATAACCCTAACCTACAACCCTAACTCTAATAAAATCATATACCCTATACCCTAAACCCTAAATTAACCCTAAACCCTAAACCCTAAACCCTAACCCTAGACCCTAAACATTAAAACCCTAAACCCTAAAACCCTAAACCCTAATCCCTAACCCCTAACCCTAAACCCTAAATCCTAAAAGCATAAACCCTAAAACCTTAAACCCTAAACCCTAAACCCTAAAGCCTAAACCATAAACCTTAGGGGATCACACATGCATTGGACATGACATGTAAGGGCTCTATGTCAAGGGCAGAGAAGAAGAAAATCTGTTGGGGATAAAGTTTGAATTTGATTATATGATTTATGAAAAGAAGATCCGTTGGGGATAAGAATCAATAATCCACTATGGATTAAGATCGAATTGACTTTAATTTATTTTATTTTAATTGATGTGGAGGCATATCTGCTAGAGATATGGGCTCAAAATGGGATCAATATGAACCGCCACTGTGGAAGTAAGTTCGCCATCCACTGGGATTCTTGAGTTTGATTTCATAAATTTGTTTGGGGATGTATCCATCAAGATAAGATTTTGGTTGGATTTCTTTAATTTAGACTCTATAGGGGGAGTTGGTTTAATTTGGCTTCTTTGGGGAGGTTGGTTTTGAATTTAATTTGTTTGCACCATCTTTGAGAGGAAGCTGCACCATCAAAGTACATCTTCCAATGGTGAATGTTAGTATCCCTAAGTTCATGACTTGTTCATCAGGGAGATCATCACTAAGTGAAGAGTCAACAGGAAGTTGATGTGCTATTAAGAAATCCACTATCGCTTATCATTTCATTGCACGGAGGGGTATGAAGGTAATGTCAAACTGCGAGACAATTATGGACCATTGTGCCAACTATCCGGATAGCATCGACCATGTCATGAGATATTATAATGATTGATCCTAGAGATTAAGTTCACCTTATGAGGAAGCATGTACTGTTAAAGCTTTTGGGATGCAAAGATTAAAGATAGGCAATGCTTCTCAATGGGTGGATAATTAGCCTGGATTAGACAATGACTGGGGTAGTAGAGTGCATTTTCCTTCCCTTCATCATTGGCTTGCACCAACAAAGCACCAAGGGAGTTATCTAACATAGTAGTGTAAAGTATAAGTGGCTTGCATGAGATGGGGCGGTGGTCTAGATGTGCATCGTGTAATGCTTGATGTCTTCGAAGGCATGCTCACCCTTATCATCCCACTTGAACTTGGCATCCTTTTTGACAAGTGCTGAGAATTGCTGACATCTTCTCGATAGGTTGGATATAAAGCATCTTAGATACTCCAACCACCCTTGGAATGATTTTGAGTTAAATTTTAGGGGTAGCATTTCTAATATCACCTTGATCTTCTCCAAATTGATTTTGATTCCTAGTGTTGGATAACAAAACCCAAGAAATTTACAGCTACTGAATACACACTTTAGGGGTTCATTTTGAGGTTAAATTATCTTAAATGTTCAAAACTACTCAAGTCAAAGAGATGGTCTTTCTTTTCTCTACTTTTGACCACAAGATCATTGACATAGCACTAATTAGATGATGAATGAGTTCATCAAAGATTCGAAGCCACCGGTATGTAGCACCAAAATTTTAAGGCTGCAGTACCAACTTATAGCAATAGATTCTGATTGAGGGCTCTAAAAGTAGTGTTTCTTTCATCTTCAGGGGCCATCTTTATTTGGCTATATACATATGAGCTATCCATGAAAGAGAAGACTACATGAGATGAGGCAATGTCCACCATCAGCTTTGGGATTAGTAATAGTAATTCATCTTTTAGACATGCCTTATTTAAATCCCAAAAATTGAAGCATATATGAATTTGCCCATTCTTTTTCCTAACTGGGATAATGCCGGCTAACTAGGTAGGGTATTTTTCTTTTCGGATGAAGCTAGCATCGATCAATTTTTTGACTTCATAAATGACCAGTTATTCTATGTCTAATCGCATGCATCTAGGAGCTTCCTTGATATGGTTAGCAGTAGGCTCTATTGCTAGTTTATGGTATGTTAGGAGCCAATCCAGGCATCTCCTCATTAATCCATACAAAGTAGTCCTTACACTCAGAACAATAGCCTAACTAAGTCATTGGTTTTAATTTCATTCAACAAAGAATAGATGTATGTTGGGTGTGGATCTTCTTTAGTTCCTATGTTAATTTTCTTGAGCTCATCGATGGTTGACTTGATCTCTTCTTTGAACTCTGGCGGTGCATCTTTGACTTCAAAATCATCTGATCATCTGAAGTTTCTAAGCACATCTCCTCATATGAGTTAATGTGATTTGAAAAGGATTTATTAGATTCCAAATGATTGGTGATGACTAAGCAGTACTCATCATCATCGACTGGACCCACTATAATGAATCCTAGTTCTGGTCTTGATTGAGAGCTTTTACATTTGTTCTTCTATATTCTTAAGTAGTCTGACTTGTACTTTGACCAAGTATGTAGGATTAACCCTTTCTTTGCTAAATTACATACACAAGGCAAGTACCAATCAAAAGGTAATTATGTTAAATATTTATATGAATCATCGTCAAGTTCTACATCAATTTCTTGACTTGAGGTTGATGCTCCCATAAAGAACCTCTGAGTCTTCACACCTGTGGATGACTTAGGGGCTTCCTTAACTACCAAACCCATAGCTTTTTGAGAGGAAAATGGTGTTAGAGCTAAGGTTTTCAACTGATGCCTAACTGTTTCACATATAGACTTAGATACACTTATGCTTTGCTTTAAAGTCCAGTCTTCATCGCTATCTAGCTCAAGTGTCACCTCCAAGGGAATCTACTACTAAGAAGAGCTGCTAACCATATATGACTCATCCTATGAACTAGATTATAAGTCTATAAAAATAGTAGGTGTACTCTTGGTAGCTGGGACATATCTTCTATTGGGTGGCCAATAAGGAGGTTTTCCATCCCTAGGACTACCTCTAAACTAGCCTCTTCCGGTGGAGGTCAGGTCTACCCATATGTTCAAATGAGTAACAAACTATGGGTGGAATCTAATGTCAGCTCCACTTCCTCCTCCAAGTCTATTTCGCCCCTTTTATCTTCTTTTTTTTTCATTTTCTCTTTCTTTTCTTTTTTCTTTTCTCTTCTTTCTTTTCTTTTATTTTTATTTTTAAACTTTTGCTAAGTTTGTGAGAATAGACTTGTTGATTTTGACAGAGGTAGTAAGCCGCATCCTCATATATACCGACCTCATGAACTGTAAATGACTTGAGATCTCCTTTAAGATAGTAGACAATCCCACCTCTCACAAACTTCATACACTGATGTAGAGGGGATGGAACTATGTTGTTCTCATGTATCCATGGTCTCCCAAGCAAAGCGTTGAAAGATGTATCCAAATCTATAATGTTAAACTTGGCTTCAGTCATCCAATCATCTATCTCTAAGAAATACTATGGAGACTAAGGCATGTTGACCTCACTTTTGGAGTGCCAATTCTATCTTCCCATCATAGACTTAGGAGTCTTCTAGGCACTAAGACTTCACTAGTCATAAGACACTTCCAACAATTAAGTAAACATTTAACTTAAGCCTAAAGACTTATAAAGGTTAACCATAGGATTAGGTTATGCCTTAGGGATTAGGATAATCCACCTACCCTACAACCCAAATCAAATCCATGTTCACCTTGTCAAACCAAACCTCAAGTTCAATTCAAACATCAAATTCAAATCCAAATCCAAACCCAAATTCCAAAACCAAATGAGTGAAGCCCATGATCAAATCCAAACTTGAAACCCTTCCTAAGCCATCTGACCTATCCCATGGACTTAGCCAATTCTTAATCCAAATCAATCCAAAATCAATTGATTTTCTTGTAATAAATCTATATCTTGAATCATCGTCTGAAATATAAATGAAATCTACATTCAAATGATCAAAACTAAATCAAATTAAATCAAAACCCTTCCTAAACCATATGACCTATCCATGGACTTAGCTAAATCTTAATCCAAATTAAGTCAAACTCAATTGATTTTCTCACAAATCAATCATATTTTTAATAATCTTCAATAATTTAAATGAAATATACATTTAAATCATTAAAACTAAATCAAACCAAATCAAAATCTAAACCTAAGCCACATGACACAACTCCATGGACTTAGCCAAATTCCTTCATTCCAAATCCCAAATTCAATTGATTTTATCATGAATCAATCATACCTTCAATCATATTCACAAATATAAATGAAATCTACAATCATCAAGCCAAACCAAAATCAACCCAAGTCAAACCCAACTTAACCCTTTTGACTTGAATTGTTCAAATGAACCAAAACCCATTTGAACCCAACCTAATTGCAATTGAATTTATATATTAATCCCAAATCCATAGATAAACTCAACTAAATCAAACTCAACCCAAAATCAAGCCAACTAAACCCAATTAGTCTACCTGACCCAAAGTGGCCAATTTGACCTATCTGAGCCAAGTTTTAATCCTACCCAAATTGGATTGAACCAACCCCATCAAAATCTCCCATCATGATTGTTGATCACCCTAGGTTGATCAATTGTCACAAATTGGGTCAAACCAAGTCAACTTAGTCATTTGACCAAGTCAACCCCTTAACCCAAAATGAACCCAAACTAGCCAAATTGCAATCTAAGCCAAATCTCTTGAAACCAATGATTCATACCAAATCAAAATCAATATTTGAATATGACTTGACCTTCAATTGAGTCAAACCAAACCCAATTGGCCTTCTTGATCCAAGTTGACCCAAATTGACCTAAAAGACCAAATTAGCTCAAATTAAAATATAAACCAAATTGATTTCAACCAATGGCTAAAGTTCATTCCAAATTGATTATTGAACTTGACCAAAGCCATGATGGGACCCAATTGAACCCAATTGACCTACTTAGCCCAAATTGACCTAAAAGTTCAAGTTGGCCTAAATCAAAACCAAATCCAAATTAATTGAAACTAAAGCGCACAATCATCTTCTATTGGTCAACTAAACCCAAACCAACACCCAACACAATCCAATTTGGCCAATTTGGTCAAATCATCCTAACCCATTTGACCCAAATGAATTCAAATGAGCCAAAATCAAAACTAAGCCAAACAAAACCAAACCAATTGAACCAAAACATCCCAAATGATCATATGAACCCTTACCCAATTTGACCAATTGGTCAACACAACTCAACCTAACCCAATTTGACATAAATGAGTCAAATTAAGCCAAACTTAACCAAATCAACTTCAATTGACTTGAAATTTGAGCTAACCCACTTTTGGATCATTTCAAATCTACCCAAATCAAATCCAATGCTAAGTGATCATTCTACCCTTGGGTGAAGGGCTTCACCTGAGACAAACCATTCATGTATATGGTAATTTACATTCCTAGTAATACGTAAATTGAACGGTCCATCTAGGCATCTAGACACCGCTCAACCGACCTAATGGGTGGTTGGCATATGACCCATGGGAGGTGAAATCACCTCACCCTCCCCATTGGAGCATTTGAAACCCATAAGACACCCATGATTCCTCTTTGGAAGCCACCACCACACCTTCAACCAACCAAGCCAAGCCAACTCGCCTCCTCCCTGCCACCAATGACTCCCTGAGATGGTCGGACAGCCACTAGAAGCCAAACCTGATCCCACTGTCTGATCAAGATGAATGGGGGTATACACATCCCCTCATTTCCACTCAAACACACACAAAAATAATTACTTAGAGCCCTAACTACCCAAGATGACCCGCTAGAGCCATTTTCTAAGCTCCTAAGCTCATTCCTCAATCAAAATGCCATTCCCATCCATCCTGAAATAGGACACTCCCATTTTTGACCTAACTTTCCCATTTCTCCATCAAACTCAAATTAACTTTGCACACACCTTCTCTAGGCCTCGTTGCGCAAGAATGAATCATCTCCCAACCTTGCATAGCATCGGAGGTGGGACCTCGATTAAAGCTGAGCTCCAAATCATCGATTCTCAGCGAACATTGAGGAATTGATCCAATTGCTGCTCAACAGGGCTTCATCTCCACTAGATGAAGCTTCCTCAATCGTTTGAGCCACCGATCTTGAGCTCCGGTGAGGTATGCTTCCAAAACCGATCCTTAGGCAAAATTGGGTTGGAGCTTTTTGAAGAAAACTTACATCTCATCTGATCTTGATGTTGGATCCCCTATGATCAATGTCATGAAGGTGTGGGATCCTTTTGGGGTTGATCTGAGCTTGGGTAAGCTTGGATCAAGTGAGCAATGGTAGATGAACTCCATTCTCTCTCACTCGCGTGATGTTAGATCACGCACTGTCTATTCCACGTGATCAAAATGGACAATCATGATTACATTCGCTAGATCGATATGATTTAATCCTATTAAGCTATGGGATTAATCGTAGATGTTCGATCTTCGATAATAGAAAGAGGGTCCGCCGCCGCACAGCACTAAGTCGATAAGTTTTTAGTAATCCGATCCACGTGGGGAAGCATGTCGTTAGTGCGCTACATGGCGCCAACAGATTTGGCTTAATCATTTTAATGAAACTTCTAAAAATCATAAAAAATCATAGAATTAAAAAAATGCAAATAAATACTCATTTTAAAAGTATTTCAGAGGAGAATTAATTGAAAATGATCTTAATTAAATTTAAATAGTAATTAAGGTTTAATTAAAGTTTAATTATAAAATTTATTAGCTAAATTACTCCTTAATTACTTGAGCAATTAATCCCAAAATTTATGGGTTAATTTAATGGGATGACCTCTGCCTCCCATACATTTCTTGGGATTTATTGCTCACTTAAATAGAAAAATTGACTAATTAAACCTTAACTACTATTTTAAGTTAATTAATGATTAATTAATCCCATTAGTAGTAATAATTTGGGTAATTAAGTTTATTAATCATTATTCAATAGTAAGTGAACTAAGGAATAGGTAGGACCCCTTTCCTTAAGTTTATTTCACCTTTTTAAAATGAAATTAATTAATATTTAACTAATTAATTAAATCAATTAATCAATCTAAAATCATAATCACATTAATAATTAATTAAATCATGGGGTAGATCTTTGGGTGTTTAATAACCTAAAGGAGTTTAATGAAATTATGGTTAGTCCACATGTGTGGGAAAACCATAAGAGCAATTAATTAAGTCCCTTAATCTAATTAACTATTAATCATTAGCCAATTGCATTAGGCCGCTTTTATTTCATAGGATCATTGCAAGTTTATTTTCCATGCATATCATGTTGGCTCATAATTATTTAGTTAATTACTTTAAGGTGGCATAGGTAAGGGTAATTAATTCATATAATTAAAGGTTCAACTTAATTAACCCATAAAATAAATTTAATTACATTTTCTTAAATTAAATCAAATCACTAATGTGGGAAGGGGTTTAAAATAGCAAGTGATGATTTATCTTCTCATCTTTAAATCAAATCAAATCCAAAACTTAATTAATAAAGAAGCTTTGGTTTTCTTTAAATAATCTTATTTGATTTGATTGTCCTTAAAAACTAGTTTGGTTAAATGAATCACATGCTTATATTTGATTATCCTCTTTCCAATCATGTTAAATTTGGTATGTCATTTGAATCCATGCATCCATCTTTTCAAAATCAAGTAAAATAAAATGGATTTCCTTTATGTAAGCTTGCATGTGTTCACTTAATTTAATATATGCATAGCTATTATCACTATTAAATCCAAAGGTATTTTCAAAAGCTTATAAATGAATAATAATATGTGTTATGATGCTAGTTATAAATACATAAGAAATGCATGCTTATAGCTTAAGTGTATGAATGTTGGGTTTCTCTTTCCTCCATTCATGTGTTGATTTATATAAGAATGAAGGGTAATGGGTATATAGTCTAGACATCCTGAGAACATGAGGCTTTAGCTAGCCCCAATCAGGTCATTTGATTACCTCACTTTCCTGGTTTGTTACTTGTTTGATGAAATTCAAAAGATGAAATGTTGAATCTAAATTTGTTCTCTATTAAAAAAAACCAAAACCCTAAACCCTAAACTAAAACCTGAACCCTAACATACAACCCTAAACCCTAAACCCTAAACCCCAAACCCTAAACCCTAAACCCTAAACCCTAAAACCATAAACCCTAAACCCTAAAAACCTAAAAACCTAAACATAAACTAAATAAAACCTAAAAATAAAATAAAAAAAAACCTAAACCTAAATAAAATAAAAACCTAAACTAAAACCTAAACCTAAACCTTAAAATAAAATATAATAAAAAAGAAAAACTAAACAAAAATAAAATAAATAAAAACCTAAACTAAACTAAAAAAATAAAATAAACCTAAATAAAATAAAACTAAACATAAAATAAAATAAAAACTAAATAGACACTTAAACCTAAAAAATAAACCTAAAAATAAATAAAAAATTAAAACCTAAACCATAAAATAAAAAAAAAAACTTAAACTTAAAATAAACAAAATAAAATAAAGTGAACAAAAATAAATAAAACCTAAACCTAAACCTAAAATAAACTAAACTTAAACCTTAAACTAAATAAAATAAAATAAACTAAAAATAAACCTAAACATAAACTTTAAGAAAAACCTAAAAAAATAAACCTAAAACAAAAACCTAAAACCTAGACCTAAAAAAAATAAAAATCTAAACCTAAACATAAAAATAAAAAATAAAACCTAAACCTAAAAAATAAAATAAAAATAAAAGTAAACAAAAAATAAACATAAACCTAAACCTAAACCTGAAAAATAAACTAAAAGAAAAAACCTAAACTAAAATAAATAAACCTAAAATAAATAAACTAAACCAAATAAAAATAAAAAACCTAAATAAAAAAAAAATAAACTAAATAAACCTAAACCTACTGTTTACTTAATTTTTCTAAAAAAACCCTAAACCCTAAACCCTAAACACTAAACCATAAAATAAAATAAAAAAACCTAAACCTAAAATAAACAAAATAAAATAAACTAAACTAAAATAAATAAAACTTAAACCTAAACCTAAAATAAACTAAACTTAAACCCTAAACTAAATAAAATAAAATAAACTAAAAATAAACCTAATCATAAACTTTAAAAAATAAACCTAAAAATACACCTAAAATGAAAACCTAAAACCTAAACCTTAAAAAAATAAAAATCTAAACCTAAACATAGAAATAAAAAATAAAACCTAAACCTAAAAAATAAAATAAAAATAAAAGTAAACAAAAAATAAACATAAACCTAAACCTAAACCTAAAAAATAAACTAAAAGAAAAACCTAAACTAAAATAAATAAACCAAAAATAATAAACTAAACTAAATAAAAAATAAAAAAACCTAAATAAAATTAAAAAGCAAACTAAATGAACTAAATAAACCTAAACCTAACATTTTAATTTTTCTAAAACCCTAAACCCTAAATTAAACCCTAAACCTAAACTCAAACCTAATTCTAAACCTAAACCCTAAACTAAACCCTAAAACCATAAACCTAACCCAAACCCTAACCCTAAACCCTAAACACTAAACCCTAAATAAGTTTAACCCTAAACTTTAAACTCAAACCCTAAAACCTAAGCTCTAACTCCTAACCCAATAACCTAAACTAAACTCCTAAACTAAAATAATCCTAAACTAACCTTAAAACCTAAGCTAACTCTAAACCATAAACCTAAACCTAAATCCTAAAAATCATAAACCCTAAAGCCTAAACACTAAACTCTAAACCCTAAACCCTAAACCCTAATCCTTAACCCTAAACCCTAAACCCTAAAACCCTAAAGCCTAAATCCTTAAACCTTAAACCTTAAACCCTAAACCCGAAACCCTGAAAATCTAAAAATCTAAACCAAAACTAAATAAAACCTAAAAATAAAATAAATAAAAAACCTAAACCAAAATAAAATAAAATAAACTAAAACCTAAACCAATACAAAAACTTAAGCCTAAAAATAAAATAAAATAAACTAAAATAAATAAATAAATAACTAAACTAAACTAAAAAAATAAAATAAACCATGAATAAAAAACCTAAATAAAATAAAACTAAACGTGAAATAAAATAAAATAAGCCTAAAATAAATAAAATAAATTTTAAAAATTAAATCAAAAATAAAAGTAAAATAAACAAAAAATAAACCTAAACAAACTAAAATAAATAAAACCAAACCTAAACCTAAACTAAAAAAATAAACCCAAAAAATAAACCTAAAATGAAAACCTAAAACCTAAACCTAAAAGATAAATAAAAAATTAAAAATAAAACTTAAACCTAAAAATAAAATAAAAATAAAACTCAACTAAAAATAAACCTGAACCTAAAAAATAAACTAAAATAAAAAATCTAAATAAAATAAAAAATATAATAGACTAAAATAAATTAACTAAATAAACCTAAACCTACTGGTTTACTTAATTTGAAAAAAACCATAAACCCTAAATCCTAAACCTTAAACCCTAAACCCTAAACCCTAAACCTACAACCCTATACCCAAACCCTAAACCCTAAACTCGAAACCCTAAACTCTAAAAGCATAATCTCTAAAACCCTAAACCATTAACCAATCATAAATCCTAACCCTAAACCCTAAACCCAAACCTAAACATATACCTAAAGTAACTAAATAAATTAAAAAATAAACCTAAACCTTAAAATCTAATAAACCTAAACCAAAACCTAAACCCTAAGAATGGGCAGAACCTTGACTGTAGGAACATCATCAAGCGTGCCTAGATCTGGCGAGGAGGAAGCGAGAATAGTTAGTGGTGGTGGGAGATCTAGAGGTGCTGTTGGATATGGAGGAGGCTGTTGAAGTAGTGGAGGTTATGGAGGTGGGAGGAGTAATGGAGTTTACATCCATGGTGGTGGCAGAGGGAGAGATCGGGGATATGATGGTGGATCCCACTACTCGAGAGGCCAAGGTGGTTCTGATGGGAATTGGAAAAATTGAAAAATGACTGATCCGATCTACTGCTTATGGAACTGTGCCTTTACTGTATAGACAGTTCCAATTATCTAGGTTTTTGATTTGCTTTATGTGTGCTCATTTTTTATCTATGTCATCGCTTGTGTCTTAGAAAACTTCATGCGTTATGTGGTTCATGAAATCAAAAGAAGAAATGTTGAATCTGAATTTGTTCTCTACTAAAAAAACCAAAAACCCTAAACCCTAAACTAAACCTATACCCTAGACCTAAACCCTAAACCCTAAACCCTAAACCCTAAACCCTAAACCCTAAAACCTAAACCCTAAAACCCCAAACCCTAAACCTAAACTCTAAAGCTAAAACCTAAACCTAAACTAAATAAAACCTAAAAATAAAATAATTAAAAAAATAAATAAAACCTAAACCTAAAAATAAACCTAAAATAAATAAAAATAAAACCTAATATAAACAAAATAAAATAAACATAAACCTAAACTAAAATAAACTAAACTAAAATAAATAAAACCTAAAACTAAACCCTAAACTAAATAAATAAAATAAAATAAAATAAACCTAAACCTAAACTAAAAAAAAAAACCTAAAAATAAACCTAAAATAAAACCTAAACCTAAACCTAAAAATAAAAAACCTAAACCTAAACATAAAAAATAAAAAAACCTAAACCTAAAAATAAAATAAAAATAAAATAAATAAAAAATGAACATAAACCTAAACTTAAACCTAAAAAATGAATTAAAATAAAAAATCTAAACTACAAAAAATAAACCTAAAATAGATAAAACTAAACTAAATAAAAATAAAAATAAACCTAAATAAAAAAAACTAAAAAAATAAATAATAAATTAAATAAAGTAAATAAATCATAAATCCTAAGTTGTAAACCCTAAACCCTAAACCCTAAACCTACAACCCTAAACCCTAAACCTTAAACCCTAAACCCTAAACCCTAATCCTAACCCTAAACCCTAAACCATAAACCCTAAACCCTAAACCTAAACCCTAAAAAACCCTAAACTCTAAACCCTAAACCCAAAAAAACCCCGTAAACCTTAAGCTAACCCTAAACCCTAAATCTTAAACCTTAAAAACCCTAAATCTTAAAGCCTAAAAATCAAACCCAAAATCTTAAACCCTAAACCATAACCCTAAACCCAAACCCTAAACACTAAAGCTAAACCTAAACAACCTTAAACCTTAAACCTAAACCCTAAAAACTCTAAACCCCAAACCCTAAACCCTAAACCCTAAACCCCAAAACCTTAAAACCCCTAAACCCTAAAACCAAACCCTAAACCCTAAACCCTCCCCCAAACCCTAAACTATCTTGGAGACAACAATCATTTACCAAAGATGGAGAGAGAACATTCCCAGAGTCGCTAGAAAATCTATGGTTATTTTTCATGATAGGGGACACCACAAGATCTTAGGGGTAATTATTGAGGTGATCGGTATGACATTGAGGAATGATGTACTATCTTGAGAGACAGAAGTCACCATCCTACAATGGACCTAATCACTTAATAAGGACTCCAAAGGCCAATGGGTCTTCAAATGTACCAGAGATCTTTCCCTTACTTTACATGGAAAAGTAATGTAGGGTTTATTTTAATCCAGGTTCATTAAGTTTCCTATGGAGGCAAGCCCCCATAGTTAATTACATCCTAAGGAATGAGGTTCCTTAGAATACTCGAAAGGTAAATGATCATTGTCTCCAATGATTTCAAAGATAAGACTATCAATCAATTTGTTATTTTTAGAAAAAAAAATCAAGTGGGATTGACCAAAAGGAGAGAGTTATTAAACCAAAGGTAGAAGAGTAGGGATGCTCATGAAACTAGAAAACCTAGTGAGCATCCCAAACTATCATATGGTTGGGCTTTATATGTTTGAAATTGAAGAGAATTATATGTTTGAGTTAAATTTTTATTAGAAATCTAGGACTTACAATTCCATAATACAAGATTGTAGAAATGCCTAAGAGGTGAGGATTTATGCTTGTAGATCCAAAGGAAAATAGTAACCCCAGATCCTAAATCTAGGGAGCTTCATCATAAGCCAAAAGGATGACCTAAATCTAAGCGACAAAATGGGCGTATGGTTTACCTCCACAAGAGAGGATAAACCACCCAACTGTTGGACTTACAACTGCCTAGGGTGACTGTCAACTAACTCCTCCTACAATTTTAAATACATGTAAGCAAGTCATATGCTTTGTAATATGATTAGGTTGTTATTTATTTAGAAGTGAAACTAAGTCCTTAAACTCACTCCCTAAGAGACTAGATCATGAAGGGCATGAATAATGACCTAAATCTAATGCAAACTTTGTCAAGTTTTATTTTGATTTTTTGACATTTATTTGACATAGCTATGGGATTTTATATGCAATACATGAGATAATTAGCTATGGGCCAAAATCATAAAGAAGGAGGTGTTTTTCCACCATGGCTCTCAGTCAAGCCATTTTCTCGCAAAGGTGGAAGCCTCCATTGGCAAGAGTGAGATAATATGATTTATGCATGATATGAGACATACGACATCAAGCTAAAGGGGTTGCTAAATCTTTTATTATCTTGATTTATGTCCTATGCTTTAAGTGAGGTTATGAATTATTTAGTTTAATTTTGATATGATTAATTGGATAGAAAATTTATTTTTTTCCTAAGAGCCTAATCATATCTAGGCCATTCAACACTCATCAAACAATTAAAAACTAAGAAAATTATCCTAATTGCACAATCATGAAAATTACATCAATCAATTTATAAAATTAGTTCAAAAGAATAAGAGGCTGATGTGGTCAGGTTCCACCGCACAACCCAAAAAAAGAAATGTGGGTTGTCGAGCTCTACCCTTATACATCCCGGTATAATGAAAGAATAAATTACAATTATGAAATGACAAGTGTTATGGGGGTCTTCATTCTTCATCCTCCATTCTTCATTATTTGTCTTTCATTCCTTCATCTTGGTTTTCTCCATTTCTCTATTTCTTTTGGTTTGACTTGGGATGTAGTTTGCTCCAAGGCCTCACATGGTATATAAGACATGGTCTTATAACCAATGTTCACCTTAGTCCCCATAACACTTATCCTAATCCTAATGCAAAAATTACATTAAAAGGAAGGAAAGTAAATCTAGCTACACTTGCAAAATAAATATTACCTAAACACACCATACAACCCAAGTAGTTATAGGAATAATTTGGACTTAGTGCCCCACACATGGGTAGCTAAGCCCATGTGTCCTAATTTGGGTTATGCTTAGGGGTATAAGAAACTTGCATAGAAAGAAAGCATTTATATTCTTATTACAAGTGCCCTTAAGCACAACCCCTCAAAAGCATGATTAAGCTAATATCACCTAACCCGCATTACATATACACCTTAACATCCAATCTAAAACAATACATCACTAAACTAAACCTTCATCAAATCATGCACCGTCCTAACCTAAAGCTAGAAATGGAGACTTAGTCTAATGTGCATGTGTCAGAGCTTGTGTGGTATGTCCTAGCTAGGCTTTAGAGTTATGATTTGCTAAGTGTGAGAGGTTTAATTTATAAAAGGTTGATTTCTCTTTAAGTAGTTTAGTTGATTCGAGGAATTTTACTTAATGTTTTCTCTTATTTCATGTAACCTACACTTAGCAACTAAGTGTTATAAAGAGAAGAAAGAGAGGGAGAGTATCTCTTTTATCCCTACCTTAAGTAATTTCTAAGGTAAATTGATTAATGAATTTCCTTTAGTGAATGGTTTATTATGTGTTTTAGTTAACCCTAAGTTTAGATTTGCTCTAAATAGCCCTATTCAATAAGAAAGGCATCTTAGAATTAGTTAGGTGGATTACTATCACATAACACACACCCATTTTCTTTCTTTCCACCATGTAGACCATGCATATGAATAATCCTAAGAATACATATACATGCAATGCAAATCTTAGCACTTTGATGATGAATGCAAAGAGATGTGATTTGAAAATTTGGATATTCCATTTGTTAATTAGATCATTAATGCATGCCTTTGTTATGTAGAAAAGAGGGATGTTTCATCCATTAGCTAAATGCATATCCGTATGTATAAAAGTTATAAGTGAGTACAATGCCATTATTCTCTACACCAGGGGCATAAGGTACAAGACCTACTTAGGGCTACTTAAAGCCTCGCAGCTCTGGGATGTCTAGACTGATATACCACATTTCTTAGATACAGATAGATGTACAAAAAGAACCAAATGGATAAAGAATCATGCAAGAGATTATGTTTGATTTGGTTGTATGATTTACATGTGTAATATGAAGGTCCTTCCTAAGTCTTAATATAGAGATGCATAGGAATAGATCTAGGCAACTATTGTGTTCTTTTCAAATGAACTATACACTTGAAAATCCTATGTGAATCAATGTTAAGAGAAGGAAAGAGAACTTTATAATACACATCTTATGCTATCATCACATGCAAGCTTATAAATATTTATAACTAGCATCACTTCATTTATAATCTTTGATTTATAAGTATTTTAAAAAATAATTTTTGGTTTAATAGTGATAATAGCCACTCATATTTTTAATTTTAGCCAACACATGTAATTTGACAAAAAAAAGAAAACATTTTACTTAATTAACTTTTTTTAAAAGAAATAAATGCATGATTTCATATGGTAAATGATATTTAGCATGATTGGAAAGAAATAAAGGAATGAAAGCACATGACAATCACAGAAAATTAGATCATTTAAAATTAATTAAAATTCTTTAAGGAGATTTTTTTCATTGAATTTGATTTAACTTTGGAAATATGAGAAGGGTTTGCTAGTCCTAACTAATTCCCCCATGTGTGAATTGGTTTAATTTAGAATAATTAAGTTGATTTTATGTTTTGATTAGGTTAAGGTATGAATTAAATCTTTTAATTACCCCTTACTTATACAACTTTAACATAAATATCCAAGTAATTATGGGCCAACATATGATACGAAATCACATGGAAATTAAATCAGCAATGCACCTAGTAAATGAAGGTGCCTAATGAAAATGGCTCACAATTATTGGTTAATTAAGCCAAAGGGTTTGATTAAGTACTTTTATAACTCTCCTACACATGTAGTTTGATTATAATTTTCTTTGGAATTCTCTTAGGCTATTGAACACCTAAGAATCTACCCAAGAATTGAATGATTGAGTTCTAGAATGATTTGGTTTTGAGTTTGATTAATTAAACTATTTAATGAAGTGATTAAGCCATTAATTAGTTGCAAATTGATTAAGTGTTATCCAAATGAAATAAACTTAAGGGAAAAGATTGGAAAAGAGGTCCTAATCTCATTCCTTATGTTCATTCACTATTTCATAATGATCAGCCAACTTAATTAATGGATTCATTACTATTTAACATGCTAATTAATCATTTAATTAATTAAGAGAGGGATTAAGAATGAAATAAGCAATTCTCCTAATTAATCAAGCAACAAATTCTAAAAAAATTATGGGAGGTAGAGGTCATCCCACTAATCAATCTCAGAGAATTTGGAATTAATTTATAGAGTAATTAAAGAGTAATTAGCTTAATTACATCTCTAATAACACCTAAATTGAGTCAAAATCACAATTCAAAATTAATTGATTTTAATTTTTTATTATTCTCCTCTAAATTACCTGTAAAATGAGTATTTATTTGTATTTTTGGTTTTTTCTACAATTAGTTATAAATTTTGGAAGTTTCACCATTAAAATTAGATTAATTAAGCCTAATTAAACTTCTAATCTTGTTGGGCCACATGGAAGCTGACGCGATACGCTTTCCATGTGGCATGATGGAATTGGTTATTTAAGTTATCACATTCATCGAGTACCGGCACTTTGTGGGTCATTCGATCAAAGATCGGACGATCGAGATTAATCCCGTGATTTAGGAGGAAATCAGAGAAATCTAAAGTGTGATTTGATGAGGACCATCCATTCGATCATACGAAATGGATGGTCCATGATCTGTCTCCTCCTGAGCGGTGAGAAATGGATGGCATCCATCGATCATCGCTCCATCCGAGCTCACCCAAGCTCGAATGGAGCTCAAATTCATCCCACACCTTCGAGGAAGCACAAGAAACACATCTAATGGTGGAGATCACATGACATAACAATTTCCTTCACAAAGGACTAAGCAAATTTTTTCTATGGTTTGTTTCAATGGCATACCTCACTAGAGCTTGTGACCAACAATTGAGGAAGCTTCGTTTGGATGAAACAAAGCCCTCTTGAGCCGCACAAGCTTTGATTCAATGTAGTTAGTTCAAAAGACCAATCCATGACACGTAGGTGATCGACTTCTATCAAACTCCTAGTTCTGATCATCAGGAAGCTTGAGATTCAATTCATTTCAGCTCACCTTGGTCCAAGGATGGTGTGTGCAAGGTTAATTGCACTTTGGTTGTGGATTGAGTGAGTTGAGCTCAAGATTGATCTCCCCTATTCTAGTTTTAAGTAAAATTGAGAAATGAAAAGCAAGGAAGCTTGAGAATGGCTTGGAAAAGCTTGGGGATGCTTCGATTAGACTTATCAAGCTATGAGGAATAAATCTCTCTTGAGTGAGAATGAGGGGTATATCTCCTCCCTTGGATTGGATGGTGTATGGTTGACATTTTGGCTCAATGGCTTGGATTGGCTGATCAGTGAAAACATCCCACATTGGTCATTTTAGGTGGAGAGGAGAGGAGTGGCTACCCATGTGATTGGTGAGTGGATTTGGTGAGCCAAGTGTTCAAGGGTAATTGGGAGGTTGGTTTGACCTCCCCTTGGGTCATGGCTAACCCAAACTTATTGGGTCATGTTCACCACCCTCCTTGGGGCTCATGTGGACTAATAGATGGGTGTCAAGTGGCCTTGGGAAAGGAATGGCCAAATTCCAAGTGAATTTGGTCATGGGATACCCTTTTACCCAAGGGCAAAGTGGTCATTTGGCTATGATTTTTATTTGGGCAAATTTGAAATGATTTAAAAATGGGTTAAGCCAAATTTCAAGTGATTTGGAGTTCATTTGATTTGATTTGGCTCAATTTGACCCATTTAGGTCAAGTTGGGTCAAATTGGGTTAGGTTGACCAATTGGTCAAATTGGTTCGAACCATGGGTTAGGACAAGTTCAAATAATCATTTGGAGCTTATGGGTATCATTGGTTTGGTTTAATGTGGTTTATATTTAGTTTTGGTGCATTTAGGTTCATTTGGGTCAAATGGGTCAAGCTAACTAATTTGACCCATTTGACCCAATTGGGTTAGGCCATGGGTTGGTTTAGGCTTAGTTGATCATTTCAAATGTATTGTAAGATTTGGTTTCAATCAATTCTAATTTGGTTTGATATCAAGTTGATTTGACCTTTTAAGTTGGGTTCATGGTCAATTGGGCTAGGTTGGCTTTAATTGGTCAATTGAAGCTTTGGTCAAGTTCAACAATCAATTTGGAATGAATTTGATCCATTGGTTACAATCGATTTGGCTTAGATCAAGATTTGACCAATTTTAGCTTTTTGTGTCAATTTGGGTCAACTTGGGCTGAGGGCCAATTGGGTTTGTCTAAGTGAGAGCTGGTCATGTTTAATAATTGATTATGGATTTGTTTAGATCAATGGTTTCAATCAATTTGGTTCACAATAAATTTTGGCTTGTTTAGATCTCATTTGGGCTAAGTTTTGACTATGTCAAAATCTAGGTTTGACTTAGTTTGACCTAATTTGAGCGATTGATCATTCTAGGATGATTGTTGATCATAATGTGAGGCTTGGGTGGCCTTGGTTCAACCCAATTTAGGTTGGATTAAAACTTGGTTCAGAAAGGGTCTTTAGGCTACTTTTGGTCAAGTGGACCTAAAAGGGTGAAGTTTCTTGATCATGGCTTGATTCAAGTTTGGTTGAACTCACATATGGACTTATGGTGGAAATATAAAGCCAATTGCAACTAGTTTGGAGTCAAATGGGTTTTGGTTCATTTGAAGTCAAAAGGATGAGGGGAGTTTTGACTTGGTGATTATAGTTTATGTTTATATTTGGGCATGTGATTGAAGGAGTGATTGTTTGAAGAGAAAATGGAAGGGTTTGGATTGATGTGAGAATGATTTTGCTAAATCCAAGAAATTGGCTTAAAGGATATAAATTGGGTTTGGATTTGAGTTTTGAATTTATATCGATTTGATTTTTGCCATTTGAATGTATATTTCATTTATATTTATGAAGATAAATGAAAGTATAAATTATCCATTAGAGAATCATGTGAATTAGGAGTGAATTGATTGTGAATTTGGCTAAGGTAGGTAAAAAAGTTTGAAAAGGGGTTTTGATTTGGTTTGATTTATATTCATTTGATTTGGATGATTTGAATGCCAATTTATATTTAGAATACATGTGATTGAATAAGTGATTTATAATGAAAACACTTGGATTTGGTTGAAGGGTTTGGCAAAAGTTTATGGATGTGATTCATAAGGCTTAGGAAGGTTTTGGATTTGGAATTGATCATGGGTTTCAATCATCTAGAATTGGAGTTGGATTTGGAATTGATTTTGGATTTGAATCATTCAATTGAGTTGGGATTGATTTGAGATTTGATAAAATCAATTGAGTTGGGATTGATTTGAGATTTGATTTGAGATTTGATTTGGATTGGTTTGAAGGAGTATACATGGGCTAGATCTGAGCTATAGGGTAAGTTGTTTTACTTAATGCACTAATTCTATGATAAACCCTTCTAATTCTCTAGGGTTAGGTTAAGTGTTCACCTAGTCACTAGAAGTGTCTCAAGACTAAGGAACTCTTAGTGTCTAGAGGAGTCCTATGTTTAAGATGGAGAAGTTGAGAGCTCACTCCAAAAGTGAGGTCAACATTGACCAAGTCAACCCCTTAACCCATATGAACCCAAACTAGCCAAATTGTAACCTAATCCAAATCCCTTGAAACCAATGATTCATACCAAATCAAAATCAATATTTGAATATGACTTGACCTTCAATTGACTCAAACCAAACCCAATTGGCCCTCTTGACTCAAGTTGACCCAAATTGACTTAAAAGAACAACAAATTGGGTCAAATCAAAATGTAAACCAAGTTGATTGCAACCAATGGATCATGTTCATTCCAAATTGATTGTTAAACTTGACCAAAGCTATGATTTGACTCAATTGAACCCAAATGACCTACTTAGCCTAAATTGATCTAAAGCTTTAATATGGCCTAAATCAAAATCAAATCCAAATTAATTAAAACCAAAGCCTACAATAATCTTTAATTTGTCAACTAAACCCAAACCAACACCCAACCTAGTTTGGCCAAATTGGTCAAATTGTCAACTTAATCGATTTGACCCAAATGAATTCAAATGAGCCAAAATCAAATCTAAGCCAAACCAAACCAATTGAACCAAAACATCCCAAATGATCATATGAACTTGACCCAACCCTTAGTTTGATCCAAATTTGACCAATTGGTCAACTTGACTCCAACCCAATTTGACCTAAATGAGTCAAATTGAGCCAAACCTAACCAAATCAACTCCAATTTACTTGAAATTTAGGCTAACCCACTTTTGGCTCATTTCAAATCCCAAATAAAATCCAATGCAAATGATCATTCTAACCTTGGGTCAAGGGCATCACATGAGACAAATTGTAAGTGGTCATTTCCATTGGCCACTTGTACTCTCCCAATGGTCCACCTAGGCACCTAGACACTCCCAACAACCCAATAGTGGTTGGGTCATGACCCATGAAAGGTGAAATCACCTCACCCTCCCCATTGAAGCCATGATTTCTCCTTGGTAGCTACCTCCAAACCTTCAACAAACCATGTCGAGCCAACTCATCTCCTCTCTACCACCCATGACTCCCTGAGATGGACTACCATTAGAAGCCAAACATCCCACTATTCGACAAAAGGGTATACACCCCTTTTCCACTCAAACACACAAAAATCATTCTTTAGATCCTAGCTACCCAAGATGAGCTCTAGCCATTCCCTAAGCTCCCAAGCTCATTCGATCAAGCATTCTTCGTCTCAAATAGACACTCCCATTTTGACCTAACTTCCCATTTCTCACATCAAACTAAAATTAACTTTGCATGCACCTTCTTTGGCCTCATCAAGAAAGAATGAATCATCTCCAAGCTTCTTGAGCACTAGAGGTGGGACTTTGATTAAAGAGCTCCAAATCATCGATTCATGGCCTTAGTGAACATGGAGGAATTCATCCACTCAATAGGACTTCATCTCTACTAGATGAAGCTTCCTCAATCATTCGAGCCATGATCTTGAGTTCTAGCAAGGTATGCCTCCAAAACTAATCCTTTGGCAAAAAAGGTTGCAAGTTTTTGAAGAAGACTTGCATCTCTTGTGATCTTGACCATTGGATCCCCTCTGAATGATATCTTGAAGGTGTGGGATCCTTTTGGAGTTTATCTGAGCTCGAGTAAGCTCATATCAAGAGAGTGAAGGTGGACAAACTCCATTCTTTCTCACTCACATGATGTTAGATCATGCACCATCCATTTCACATTATCAGAATGGACGGTCGTGATTAGATCCACTAGATCGATCAGATTTAATCCTATTAAGCTATGGGATTAATCATAGAGTTCAGACGATGGACAAGAAAGTGTCACCACCGCCGTAGTGCTCGGATAAGTTTTAGTAGCCAATCCGCGGTGCCACGTGGAAAGCGCATCATCGCCATGTGGCACAATGTAATTAGCTTAATTAATCATTTTTAATGGCTAAAACTTCTAAAAATCATGAAAAATCATAGAGAAAAAAATTGCAAATAAATACTCATTTTAAAGGTATTTCAGATGAAAATTAATTAAAAATGATCTAAACTAATTTTGAATAGTAATTAAAGTTTAATTACAAAATTAATTAGGTTAATTACTTTAATTACTTGAGCAATTAATCCTAAATTTTGTGGGTTAATTTAATGGGATGACCTCTACCTCTATGATTTTCTTGGGATTTATTGCTCTTAATTAGGAAAATTGACTAATTAAACTTTAACAACACTTTTAAGTTAATTAATGTTTAATTAATCCCATGAACAATGACAAATTGGTTAATTAAGTTTATTAATCATTGTTCAAGAGTAAACTAAGGAATAGGTTGGGACCCCTTTCCTAAGTTCATTTCACCCTTTTTAAGATGAAATTAATTAAGATTTAACTTAATTAAATCACTTAATCAAATTGAAATCATAATCATAATCGCACCTTAATTAATTAAATCATGGGGTAGATCTTTAGGTGTTTAATAACCTAAAGGAGTGAAATTATGGTTACATGTGTGGGAAAACCATAAGAGTAATTAATTAAGTACCTTAATCAAATTAACTATTAATCATGAGCCAATTGCATTTGGCCCCTTTTATTTCCTAGGATCATTGCAAGTTTATTTTCCATGCATATCATGTTGGCTCATAATTATTTAGTTAATTACTTTAAAGTGACATAGGTAAGTAATTAATTCATCTATTAAAGGTTAACTTACTAATTATATAAAATCAACTTAATTACATTTCCTTGCTTAAATAAAACTAATGTGGAATGGGTTTAAAATACAAGTGATGATTTCTCTTCTCCTCTTTAAATCAAATCCCAAAACTTAATTAATAAAGAAGCTTTGGTTTGCTTTAAATAATCTTATTTAATTTCCTTAAGAAATAGTTTGGTTGAATGAATCACATGCTTATATTTGATTGTCCTCTTTTCAATCATGTTAAATTTGGTATGCCATTTGAATTCTTGCATCCATCTATTAAAAATAAAGTAAAATAAAATGGTTATCTTTATGTAAGCTTGCATGTGTTGATTTAATTTAATAAATGCATTTCTATTATCACTATTAAATATAAATGTATTTTTCAAAAGCTTATAAATGAATAATAATATGTGTTATGATGCTAGTTATAAATACATAACAAATGCATGTGCTTATAGCTTAAGTGTATGAATGTTGAGTTGTTTTTCCTCTATTCATATGTTGATTTATATAAGATTGAATGGTAATGGGTATATAGTCTGGACATCCCAGGAACACGATACTTTAGCTAGCCCCAAGGAGGTTATTTGATTACCTCACTTCCCTGGTTTAACAATGGCACGTACCCATTTGATTTCATTCTTATGTATTTCAACATTAAAATTTGGATAGAGCTTCAATTCATATATATATATATATATATATATATATATATATATATATATATATATATATATATATATATATATATATATGTTCAATCAAAAATATACAATCGCATGGTTTTCCCTCATTTATGTATACATCCATGTGTGTCCAAGAAAAGCAATTTCTCATGTCCTTTTTGTATAAGAATTTGGAAAAAGCTTTAAATTAATAAGTTTAAATAATTCAATCAAATAAAATATAAATTCTAAACATACACATACATTCATAATTTAAGGGTGAAAAAATATGTTGCATGTATAGATACACTTAGATTAAATCATATGCATGTTACATGTGATGGAAAGGAATGATTTAATATATGTCATCTTGTAGTAATTCAATTAAATTAATCTTAAGATGCCTTCATTTTATTTTGAATAGGATTATTTAAAGTGAATCTAAACTTAATGTTAATTAAATCATTTAATAAGCCATTCACTAATGAGAACTAAATCAAATTAATAAACTTAAGAAAGTGATTTAAGGTAGGGATGAAAGAGGGTAATCCTCTTTTCACTCTTCATAACACTTAGTTGCTAAGTGTAATCAAATGAAAAAAAAAGAAACACAAATTAAAATTCTCAACTCAATTAAACTACTTCAAGTGAAATCAACCATTCATGTTAAATTGATTCCTTCTACACTTAGAAAATATAACACGAATGCCTAACAAGACTTACCACACAAGCCTTAATACACACATTAGAATTAAGTCACCACTTCTAGCTCTAAGTTAGATGGTGTATGATGTGATGTATGTTTTTTGTTTTAAGATGTATTATTTTAGGTGGTTCTTTGGGTGATAGTCCAATATTAGCCTAATCATGTTTTTTAGGGATTAAGCTTAAGGGATGCTTAAAATAAATGTGAATGCTCTTTTTGCGGTTGCTTAAATCCTTAAGCATAATCCAAGTTAGGACTGGGCTTAGTTACCCATGTGTAAGGTGCTAAGTCTAAATTATAAATACAACTGCTTGGGATTATATGTATATTTAGCTAACCTCTATTTTGCAGGTGTAGTTTCCTCACATAAATTTAAGTTTTGCAATAGGAATTAGGATTAGTGCTATGGTAGATTAGGATGAGTAGTGGCTAGAAGGCTTTGTCCCTGGGTGCCTTGTGATGGCTTTGAAGCAAACACCTTCCAAATCAAAGAAGGAACCAAATCAGAAATGCATTTATAAAAAAAGAAGACTCCTATAGCATTTAATACAATTATAATTATTCATCTTTTCTTTGTTGTGGCTACTCGACCTCATGCCTTTATTCTTATACAATAGTTTATATAATTGTTTGATGTTATGTTTACATTGTGCATTAGGGACATGTTTTCATAGTTTCTTAAATGATTGATGCTTTAATGTGTGGTTTTGATATGATTAGGCTCTTAGGATAAAAAAATAACTTTTCCACCCAACTAATCACTCATAACTAAATTTTAAACAACACATAGCCTCATCATAAAGCCTAAGACATAAATAAGATAATTAAAAGATTTAGCAACCCCTTAGCTATATGGTTGTATGTTTCACATCATGCATGCATATCCTTTCTCTCTTGAACATGAAGGAGCTCCATCCTTGCACGATAAAGAAATGCTTGACCTGTGAGGGCACCCCTTGTGGTGGAGAACACCTTCTTCTAGTTGATTTGACCCATAACCTATTTCATCATGCATTTAGGCTAATGAAATCCTAAAGCCTCTGTCAAAATGATGTGTCTAAAATGAAATAAAATTTGAAAATATTTTGCATCTATAGATTAAGTCATATGCTCATACCACTCATGCTCTAATCTCTTAGGGAGAGTGTTTAGGACTTTAGTCTCTTTCTAATTAAATACCCACCCTAGCTATCTTGCAATTAATAAGACCAAATTACATGGTTTTAAAATCATAGGAAGATTTAGGTGGCGGCCACTCCAGGCGGTTATAAGTCCAGAAGTCAGATAATTTATTCTCTCTTGTGGAGGTAAACCCTTATGTCCATCTATCGCGTAGATTTAGGTCATGATAAAGCTCCCTAGATTTAGGATTTGAGGTAGCTATTTCTTTCGGGCTACAAGATTAAATCCTTACCTCTTAAGCATTCCCACAACCTTGTGTTGGTTGAGTATAAGCCCTAGTAATCTAATTAAATTTCAACTCAAAACGTATAATCTCATCAACTTCAAAATTATAAAGCCCAACCATAGGATAGATTGTAATGTTTACTAGGCTTCTTAGAATCATGAGCATTTCCTACTTATTTTATTTAGATTCCAAAAATAAGTCTTCTTCTTGAGCTTTCCCAATTGATTTTCCAAATATAATCCTTTTGATAGTCTAATCTTGAAATCTTTGGAGATGATAATTGTTTACTTTAATCGACAGTATTCTTAGGAAATTTCATTTCCTAAGATGTAATTAACTATGGAGGCTTGCCTTCATACGGAACTTAAGAACCTAGTTTAATATAAACTCTGCTTTATTCATCCATGTAAAGTAGGAAAAAAATCTCTCATACATTCGAAGACCCATCATGCCTCAGGAGTCCTTATTACGTGATTAGGTCCATTGTAGAGTGATGCTCTATCTTTTGAGATGGTATCACACCTTAATGTTATCAGCACCTCAGAAGTACCACCCTATGATCTGCATGGTGTCCCCTCCATACATCCAAAATAAACACCACAAGGCCTCCCACCTTGTTCATTGCATCCTTTCAACATCATCCTTTCTTTGGGTTTGGAGATGATGATCCTCAAGTAGGGTCCTTAGACTCATAATGTTGATACACCGGGTCAACCAAAACTCGATAGTCTATCTACCAACATCCACTATAATGTAAAGAGGCGTTGTGCTGGTCATCCTAGAGTAAGTCTTCATCGCCAAATGTAACTCCTAAGATTTCCTTCGAGTGGCATGCATTTTCTTTAGTAGCGGTCAACTGAGCTAAGCATATCTCTAGATCAAGTAAGGCCTTGATTAGAGATTTTCTCATCTCTTTGGATAAGACAATGGTGCCATATATGCTTAACATAGCTAGAAACTTTCTAAGGTGAGCTAACACATTGTAATAAAAAAAACCTACACTCTAAACTAAAAAAAACCTAAACCTAAAGTAAAAATAAAATAAACAAAATAAATAAACCTAAACCTAAAATAAAATAAACAAAACTAAAATAAATAAAACCTATATTTAAACCTAAAATAAACTAAAACTATACCCTAAATAAAATAAATTAAATTAAAATTAAACCTAAACCTAAACTAAAAAATAAAACTTAAAAATAAACCTAAAATAAAAACCTAAAACCTAAACCTAAAATAATAAAATAAAAACCTAAAACTTAACATAACAATAAAAAATAAAACGTAAACCTAAAAAGTAAAATAAAAATAAAACTCAACTAAAAAATAAAATAAACCTAAACCTAAACCTAAAAAATAAACCAAAATAAAAACCTAAATTAAAATAAATAAACCAAAAATAAATAAACTAAACTAAATAAAAATATAAAATAAACATAAATAAAAACCTGAATTTGTTCTCTATTAAAAAAAAACCAATAGCCTTAAACCCAAAACTAAAACCTGAACCCTAAACCTAAAACCCAAACCCAAAACCCTAAACTCTAAACCATAAAAATCCTAAACCCTTTACCCTAAAGCCTAAAAAAACCCTAAACCCTAAACCTAAAAACCTAAACCCTAAACACTAAACCCTAAACCCTAAACCAAAGAAACCCTTAAACCCTAAAAGCTAAAAAGCCTAAACCTAAACTAAATAAAACCTAAAAATATAATAAATAGAAAAATTAAAACCAAAATAAATTAAAAAATAAAATAAAATAAAAACATAAACTAAAACCTAAATCTATAACTAAACCTAAAAAAAAAAAAATAATAAAACTAAAATAAAATAAAATAAATAAAAACCTAAACTAAACTAAAAAAACATAAATAAAATAAAAATTAAACTTAAAATAACAATAAAATAAAATAAAAACTAAATAAAAACCTAAACCTAAACAATAAACTTAAAACTAAAACCTAAAAATAAATAAAAAATTAAACATAAATCCTAAACAAAAAAAAACCCTAAACCAAAAATAAAAATAAAATAAACCTAAACATAAACTAAAATAAACTAAATTAAAATAAATAAAATGTAAACCTAAACCTAAAATAAACTAAACCTAAACCTAAACTTAAACTAAATATAAATAAAAATAAACTAAAATAAACCTAAATCTATTCTAAAAAAAATAAACCTAAAAATATTCTAAAACCTAAACCTAAAAAAAAAAATAAAATAAAACCTAAACCCGAACCTAAATAAAATTAAAAAATAAACCAAAATAAAATTAAAATAAAATAAAACTAAACTAAAAAAAATAAACTAAACCTAAAAAAAAAAAAAATAAACTAAAAAAAACCTAAATTAAAATAAATAAATCTAAAATAATTAAACTAAACTAAATAAAATAAACCTAAATCAAAATAAAAATAAAATAAACTAAAATAAATACAAAAAACTAAATAAATTAAACCTAAATAAATTTTTTAAAAAAATCCTAAACCTAAAAAAACCCTAAAACCCTAAACCCTAAACGGTAAACCCTAAACCTAAATCTTACAACCTTAAACCATAAATCCTAAACCCCAAACCCTAAGCCCTAAACCTTAAACCCTAAAAAAAACCTAAACCCTAAACCCAAAACACCTAAACCTAAAACTAAATAAACCCAAAAAATAAAATAAATAAATAAACTAAACCCAAAATATATAATAATAAAAAATAAAATAAAACCTAAACCTAAAATAAAAAAATAAAAGAAAATTTAAACTAAAATAAAATAAATAAAACCTAAACTAAACTAAAAAATAAAATAAAACTAAATAAAATAAAAATAAAATAAAATAAAATAAATAAAACCTAAAAAACCTAAAAGTAAACCAAAAATAAAAAATAAAATAAACGCTAAAAAATAAAACCTAAACCAAAAATAAAAGAAAAATAAACCTAAACCTAAACTAAAATAAACTAAAATAAATAAATAAAATAACCAACCTAAACCTAAAATAAATTAAACATAAACCATAAACTAAATAAAATAAAATAAACTAAAATAAACCTAAACCTAAATAATAAAATAAACCTAAAATAAAACCTAAAAAAAAAATAAATAAAAACACTAAAAATATAAACCTAAAATTAAAAAAAAATAAACCTAAACATAAAAAAAAAAATAAAATAAAACTAACTAAATTAAACATAAAAACCTAAACCTAAATAATGTATTAAAATAAAAAACCTAAACTAAAATAAATAATCCTAAATAAATAAAATAACATAAATTTTAATAAAAAATAAAATAAACTAAAATAAAGAAAAAATAAACCTAAACCTACAGGTTTACTTAATTAAAATAAATAAACCTAAACCCTAAACCCTAAACCCTAAACTAATCCTAAACCCTAAACCCTAAAACCCTAAACCATAAACCCTAAGCTAACCCTAAACCCTAAACCCTAAACCCTAAACCCTAAACCTAAACCCTAAACCCTAAACAAACTTAAACCCTAAACACCAAACCCTAAACCCAAAACCCTAAAAAAACCTAAAACCTAAACTAATAAATAAAACCTAAAATAAATAAATAAATAAAAACCTAAACCTAAATAAAATAAAAAATAAAATAAAAAAACCTAAACTAAAACCTAAACCTAAACTAAACTAAAAAAATAAATAAAAAAAATAAAATAATAAAACTAAACTAAAATAAAATAAATAAAACCTAAACTAAACTAAAAAAATAAACCTATAAAAAAAACTAATAAAATAAAACTAAATAAAATAAAATAAAATAAAATAAAAATAAAATAAACCTAAAATAAAATAAAATAAAACCTAAACCTAAAAAAATAAACCTAAAAAATAAAACCTAAAAAAATAAAATAAAACCTAAACAAAACTAGAAAACCTAACCCTAAAATATAAAAATAAAAAACCTAAACCTAAACTAAACTAAACAAAATAAAATAAATAAAAAACCTAAACCTAAAATAAACTAAACCTAAACCCTAAACTAAATAAAATAAAATAAACTAATATAAACCTAAACCAAACTAAAAAATAAAACAAAAAAATAAACTAAAATAAACCTAAACTAAACCTAAAAAATAAAATAAAAAATAAACCTAAACTAAAATAAAAATAAATAACCTAAAAAATAAAATAAAATAAAACTAAACTAAAAAATAAACATATAAACCTAAACATCAAAAAAATGAACTAAAATAAAGAACATAAAATAAAATAAATAAACAAACTAAATAAAAATAAAAAAATAAACTAAATAAAAAATAAAAATAAAATAAAAATAAAAAAATAAACTAAATAAACCTAAACTAAATTACTTAGTTTAAAAAAACCCTAAACCCTAAACACCTAAACCCTAAACCCTAAACAAAAACCTAAAATAAACCTAAACCTAAACCCTAAACCCTAAACCTAAACCTAAACCCTAAACCCTAAAACTAAACTAAAACCCTAAACCCTAAACCCTAAACCTAAACCCAAAAAAACCCTAAACACCTAAACCCAAAACCTAAACTAAACCTAAACCTAAACCCAAATTAAAACCCTAAAATAAATAAATAAAACCTAAAACCTAAAACCTAAACCTAAACTAAATAAACCTAAATAAAATAAATAAAACCTAAAAAAATAAAATAAAATAAAATAAAAAAAAACCTAAACCTAAACCTAAAATAAAATAAAACTAGACTAAAATAAAATTAATAAAAAAGACTAAACTAAAATAAAATAAACCTAAAACAAAAAAAATAAATAAAAACTAAATAAAATAAAATAAAATAATAAAATAAAATAAAAGAAAACTAAATAAAAAAAAAACCTAAAAAATAAACCTAAAAAATAAACCTAAATATAAATAAAAAAAATAAAACCTAAACCCTAAACTAAAAGAAAAGCTAAACCTAAAAGAAAATAAAATAAACCTAAACCTAAACTAAAATAAACTAAACTAAAATAAATAAAACTAAACCTAAAATTAAAATAAACTAAACCTACACCTAAACTAAATAAAATAAATTAAATTAAAAAATAAAGGTTTAAACCTAAACCTAAACTAAAAAATAAACCTAAAATAAAATCTAAAACCTAAATATAAAAAAAATAAAAAACCTAAACCAAACCTAAAAAAAATAAAAAATAAAACCTAAATCTAAAAATAAACTAACTAAAAATAAACCTAAACATAAAAAATAAACTAAAATAAAAAAAAAACTAAATAAATAAAATAAATAAATAAACTAAATAAATAAAAAATAAACCCAAATAAAAAAAAAATAAAAAAAACTAAATAATAAAAATAAACTAAATAAACCTAAACTAAATCTAAAAAAAATAATTAAAATAAACAAAATAAAATAAACCTAAACCTAAACTAAAATAAACAAACTAAAATAAAACTAAACCTAAAATAAATAAACCTAAACCTAAACCTAAATAAAATAAAATAAAATAAACTAAAATAAATAAACCTAAAAAAACTAAACTAAAATAAATAAAACCTAAACCTAAACCAATAAAAAACCAAAAAAAAAATCCATATAAAATAAAATAAACTAAAAATAAACCTAAACCTAAACTAAAAAAAAAAAATAAACCTAAATAAAATAAACCTAAACCTAAAAAAAGAAAATAAAACCTAAACTACCTAAAATAAAAAATAAAACCTAAACTAAAAAAAAATAAAAATAAAAAATAAACAAAACTAAAAAATAAAATATAAACCTAAACCTAAACCTAAAAAATAAACTAAAATAAAAAACCTAAATAAAATAAACAAAACTAAATAAAAAAAAAAAACTAAATAAAAAAATAAAAAATAAAATAAACCTAAAAATAAAAATAAACTAAATAAACTAAACCTAAACTTAAAAAAAATAAAAACCAAAAAAAAAATAAAATAAACCTAAAATAAAAAATAAAAACTAAAATAAATAAATAAACCTAAACTAAATAAAAAAAAATAATAAAATAAATAAAATAAATAAAAAATAAAATAAATAAAATAAAAAATAAACTAAACCAAAACCTAAATAAAAAACTAAATAAATAAAATAAACCAAAATAAAATAAATAAACTAAAATAAAAAAATAAAAAAACTAATAAAAAACTAAAACCTAAACCTAAACCTAAATATAAACTAAATAAACCTAAAATAAATAAAATAAATAAACTAAACCTAAAAAACCTAAACTAAACTAAACTAAACTAAAAAAATAAACTTAAACTAAAACCTAAATAAACTAAATAAAATAAAACCCTAACCTAATAACTAAAATAAAACTAAAAAAACCTAAAACTAAACCCTAAACCCTAAAATAAATCTAAACCTAAACCCTAACCTAAATAAACCTATAATAAAATAAAATAAACCTAAACCTAAAAAAAAAAATAAAATAAAACTAAACTAAACTAAAATATAAACCTAAACTAAACTAAAAAATAAAAAACCTAAATAAAATAAAAACTAAACCTAAAATAAAAAAAATAATCCTAAATTAAAATAAAATAAATACTAAATAAAAAGCTAAACCTAAATAATAAACCTAAAATTAAAATAAAAATAAAAGAAATAAAACCTAAACCCTAAACTAAAACCTAAACCTAAATAAAATAAAATAAACCTAAACTAAAATAAACTAAATTAAAATAAATAAAACCTAAACCTAAACCTAAAATAAAATAAACTAAACCTAAACCTAAACTAAATAAAATAAAAAATAAACTAACCTAAATAAAACCAAAAAAAACCTAAAATAAACCTAAAATAAAACCTAAAACCTAAACTAAAATAAAATAAAACCTAACTAAAACTAAACCTAAAACCTAACCTAAAAACCCTAAATAAAACCCCAAACCCTAAAACTAAACCTAAAACCTAAATCCTAAAAAAATAAACTAAATTAAACCTAACCTAAACCTAAAACTAACCTAAACCTAAACTAAACCCTAAACTAAACCTAAAAAATAAAAATAAAATAATAAAAGTAAATAAAAAATAAACCCTAACTAAACCTAAACTAAAAAATAAATAAAATAAACAAAATAAATAATCTAAACCTAAATAAATAAAATAAACCCTAATAAAATAAACCTAAAATAAAATAAAATAAAATAAAACCTAAAAAAATAAACCTAAACCTAAACCTAAACCTAAACCTAAACCTAAACCTAAACCTAAATAATAAATAAAACTAAATAAACTAAAATTAAATAAATCCTAAACTAAACTAAAATAAATAAAATAAACCTAAAAAATAAAACCTAAAAAAAATAATAAAATAAAAATAAAATAAATAAACCAAAACCTAAATAAAGAATTAAACCTAAAACCTAACCTAAAACCTAAACTAAACCTAAACCTAAATCCTAAATAAACCTAAAATAAATTAAATTAAACCTAAACCCTAAACTAAAAAACCCTAAACCTAAAATAAACCCTAAACCTAAACCCTAATAAAATATAAATAAAAAATAAAATAAACCCTAAACTAAACTAACCTAAACAAACCCTAAACTATAAAACCCTAATCCCTAAACACAACCCTAAACCTAAACCCTAAACCTAAAACCCAAACCCTAATCCCAAACTAAAACCTAAATCCAAATAAACCCTAAACACTAAACCCTAAAACCTCCAAACCCTAAACCTAAAACCCTAAAACTAACCCTAATAAACCATAAAATCTTAAAACCCTAAACCATAAATAAACCTAAACCCTAAAGCCTAAACCAAACTAAACCCCTAAAACCTAAAACCTAAACCAAAATAAAATAAAATAAAACTCAACTAAAAAATAAACCTAAACCTAAACTTAAACCTAAAATAAGAAATAAAGTAAAATAAAAACCTAAACTAAATAAAACCTAACATAAAAAATAAACTAAATATATAAAAAATAAACTTAAAAAAATAAAAATAAATTAAATTAAATTAAATAAAAAATAAACTAAGAAAACTAAATAAACCTAAACCTACCATTTAATTTAAAAATAAATAAATAAATAAACCCTAAACCCTAAATCTTAAACCCTTTACCATAAACCCTAAAGCCTAAAATAAACCCTAAACCCTAAACCCTAAACCTACAACACTAAATCTACAACACTAAACCTAAACTCTAAACCATAAATCCTAAACCCTAAAAAACCCTAAACCCTAAATCCTAAACCCTAAACCTAAAACCCTAAAAGCATAAACCCTAAAACCCTAAACCCTAAACCTAAAACCCTAAACCCTAAACCTAACCCCAAACCTAAACCCCAAGCCCAAACCCTAAACTTAAACCTAAAGTAAATAAATAATTTTAAAATAAACCTAAACCTAAAACCTAAAAAAACCTAAACCTAAACCTAAACCCTAAGAATGGGCAAAACCTTGATGGGAACATCACCCCAACCGGCTAGCTAGATCGGTGTAGGAGAGATATGATGGTTATCTGAGTGTTGGGGATCTGGAGGTGTTGGTGGATATGGAGGTGGTGGTCAGAGTAGTGGTGTTTATGGAGGTAAGAGTGACGGAGGTTACTACCATGGTGGTGGTGGAGGGAGAGATCGAGGATATGATGGTGGATCCCCACCGAGAGGCCGGTGGTTCTATAGAACTAGAAACTAAGAATGATCGATCCTATCTTCTACTTATGGAACTTTATCTTATATAGAGATGGTTCTAGTTATCAGGGTTTTGATTTTATGCTCATTTTTATTTATCACGCTGTATCTTAGAAAACTTGCTACTTGGTTGATTAAATCAAAAAGAAAAATTATTGAATCTGAATTTTTTTTCTATTAAAAAAACCTTAAACCCTAAACCATAAAGCCTAAACCCTAAACCCTAAACCCTAAACTAAAACTTAAACCCTAAACCTAAAACCTAAACCCTAAACCCTAAAAATTCTAAACCCTAAACACTAAACCCTAAACCCTAAACCCTAAACTCTAAACCCTAAACCATAAACCCTAAACTCTAAACCCTAAAGTTTAAACCCTAAACCCTAAACTCTAAACCTAAAACCCTAAATTCTAAACATTAAACCCTAAACCCTAAGACTATAAATCCTAAACCCTAAAACCTATAACCCAAAACCCTAAACACTAAACCCTAAACACTAAATCTTAAACTAACCCTGGACCCTAAACCCTAAATCCTAAACTAAACATAAACTCTAACCCTAAAACCTAAACCATAAACCTTGAATAAAGATGTCATTAGGAGTAGATCTAAAGAATGACCTAATCTAACATAGTTATGGTAGCTAAAAAAAAATGTCTTCAAGAGACTTTCCTTTGATTATTAGAGATTTGAATACCCTAAACCCTAAATCTAAATCATATTATAATACCATATATTAAAGTATAATGTAGCATCATATATTTGAGCATGTATTCTGTGTTTTTGGATGTCATAAGATGTTTTGAAATGTTTTAGTATATTATGGTATTGTGCCCTATAGTCTATATTAATATGAATCATAAAAATATTAATTTAATAAATCGATGATGAAATTTGTTAAATTTGAAGTGGAATTAGGTTGTAGTACAAAGGTGTGCTACACCACTTGTAATCTAAAAGTAAGATTTTATGTTCAAAATAAATATTATATGTTGTAGCATAGTACAACATCATATATGATAATATATTATTCTATGGATTTTAAATTTTTTTAGTATTTTATAATCATGAAGCTGAGCCCATGCTAGCATTATTTATAAAAATGCTGATTTAGACTTTAAAATGATGGAATTTGGCCAAATTCATAATAGGTAGAGGATGGGATCATGATATATTATTTCAATTTAAAATATGTAAGTGATACGACTATATATAGAGTTTTTTATTGTTTAGACACATTTTATGATTTTTTATCTTAACCAATCCCTTGTGATGCGATATGAAATATAATATAATATAATATGTTATAGTGTATTATAATATAGGATGCCATAACATAGTGTAGCATCATTCATTATAGCATACTATTTTGTATTACTACTTGTTGTTTAGCATATTTTAGTTTGTTATAGCATGATGTAGTAGAGTTTGTACTAGTAATTCATAAAAATATAATTTATAGGATGAGATGATGGGATTTCACCAAATTTAAGGTAAGCTTTAGGGAACATCATGAGTGCTATGGTGTGTCATTTAATCAAAAGAATGGAATTTTGCATCCAAAATAAATGTTCATTTTTCAACCAAATTTTACAAATTTTTGTTTAAACTTATTCATTTTAAGGTGTAATGTAAGATAATATATTATATTAAAGCATATTAAAATATAATGTACATAATAATATAACTTAACATATATATGAATGTGGTGGTGTGTTAAATGTTATTGTAAATTTTAGTATGTTTTACTTTTGTTATAATACATTGGTAAAACTCAAAAATGTTAATTTGAAAGTTGAGATGGAAGAATTTGGCCAAATTCACACACAAAAAAAGAAACTAAAAATTATGCTATTTTGTACCATTTCTATTAGAAAAATAATAATTTTACATCCAAAATGAACATTATTTATATTTTGAGAAAATCTTGTTATTTGTTCCTTTTAAGTGATTAAAATGTGGTGTAATGTTAGACAATATATTATATTATAGCAAATTATAATGTAACATCATATATTATAATATAATATAGTGTGTTAATTCACACTATAATATGTTTAGCATGATATTGTATTGTTAGTTGGAGCTTGCACCATTAAAAATCATAAATGTTGATTACAATGTTAAGATGATGTAATCTGATTGAATACATTGTTAGGCTTTTAGTTGAAGTATTAAAGGTGTGCATAAGAGAAAAAATAATATTTGATGAGAATTCCATGTCAAGGACATGGGAGATCCGCTAGGGATCACACATTTATTGGACATGACATGTAGGGGGTCTATGTAGGGCATAGAAGAAAATCTATTAGGGATAAGGTTTGAATTTGATTTGATTATATGATTTATGGAAAGAAGATCCATTGGGATAAGAATCTATAATCCACCGGGGATTAAGATCGAATCAACTTTAATTTATTTTGTTTTAATTGATGTGGAGGCACATCTGCTAGAGATATGGGCTCGAGTCTGCTACGAATCGGGTATATGAACCTTCCACTTGGGAAATAAGTTTGAGCTATCTACTGGGTATTGGGATTTGTGTTTGGTTTCATAGATTTATTTTGGGATGTATCTGCTGGGGAAAAGAGTTTGGTTGAATTTCTTCTATTTAGAATTTACTGGGGAGTTGGTTTAATTTGGCTCCTCTGAGGAGGTTGGTTTTGAATTTTATTTGTTTCCTTGACTTATTTATATATGATTTGGGGCTCCATGGGAGAAGGGTGTGATTTAACTCCACTGGAAAAAATTAGATCGGTTTAATTTATCTATGTTAATGTATGGCCCCTATCGGTGAGCGATGGACCCACTAAGAAGGGGATATATCAGGCTTGACCTACCTCAAGTTTACAAATCCAAGGGATAGTCTACCAGTTGTGGAGTAGAGCTAGCCAACCTAAGGGGTTGCCTTTGAGTATGCAATGACTGTGTACTAGGAAGAAGGCGTAGCAGACTTACATCTTCCAAAGTGAGGAACAACCACTGGGGTGACTTGTTGGATGCACAACAAATCAAACCTGACCTAGGGTGACTACTGAGTGAATGCCACTGGGGACTTATGTCAGCTCAAAAATAGTCAGGATTAATTTTATCTTAATTTCATGTGATTTGGTATCATTTGTTTTGTTTAGTTTGATTTTGAATTAAGGGCATATCCATTGGGGATGTGAGCTCTATAAAATTTGATAGATTTAATTTATGGACCATGTCGATGTGCGATGGACCCACTAAGAAGGGGCTATATCTGACTTATCCTTTCTCAGATTTACAAATCCAAAGGGATAGTCTACTAGCCAGGTGAAGAGCTAACCTAAGGGGTTGCCTTTCGATGTGCAATGCTAGGAAGAAGGTGTAGTAGACTTACATCTTCTAAAGTAGGGAACAATTGCTGGGGTGACTTATTGGTAGCATAACAAATAGAACCCGACTTAAGGGTGACTACTGAGTGAATGTCACTTGGGACTATCAACTCAAGAGTAGTCAAATGATTCCTATGGGAGTTTTATTGACACGGCCCTAAAGATAGGATGCTTGCTTGGGAAAAGGTACTAGTGTCCTCCTAATCCACAAGTGAATATATATTTTGTTTATATATTTATGTGAACCTTGTTGGTGTGCGAGGGACCACACTGAGAAGGGGCTATGTCGGCCTTCACTTATCTCAGATTTACTGGACCAAGGGAGAATCTGCACATCCACAGGATGGATTCTCCAACCACAAGGGTGGTTAATAGAAAAGGGGAACTATCCAATTTGATAGTAACCCAGGTAGTGTCTAAATGGGGTTGCAAAGGATGTGATCCAAATATAGTGCCCAGGAGGGAGTGCTGTGGGCATTATCACGAGCCCTAAAAGAAAGCCTATAGATGTATGGTGGCCAACTCAAGGAGAAAGCATAGTAGACTTACATTTGCCATGAGCGGTGTATCCTAAGGTGTGAGAACTAACCAATAAGGTGTATCCATCACATGAGTGGTGTACAAGATAATGAGAACCAACCAACCTAAGGTGCCTGTCGGTATGCAATGATCAATCTAGAAAGAAAGCGTGTAGGCTTACAACTTTTCAACCAAAACTGATCATCAGGATAATTTATCGTTGGAGGGGCAGATGCTATTTGACCTAAAGCACTACTAAGCGGGGAAGGACAGGACCCAGACTTGAAGTAGTTAGGAGGGAACGATCCACTAGGGGACTTATCCTAAACCTTAAATATACTTAACCCAATTAGTGCACGAAGGCTAATCCAAGAAGGAAGCATAGCACTCACATCCTCTTGAACCAACATGAGGTAGCTTACCTACCACTAGTAATGCCTACCAAACTAACAAGATGCTCATGTGCAAGGCCAAGTAAGGAAGAAAAGTGTATTATACTTACATCCTCCAAAGTAAGAAGACCACTTGGGTGATAAACTAGCACGTCACCTCAACTGAGCAAGCAAGTGAGTGCCACTTGGGGCATTATCTCAACTCAGTAGCCCAAGACAAAAGATTTGTATTTGTTTTATATGTTTATGTGTGTACTTTGTGTTTGTGTTGTGATGAAGGATAGTACGCTACTAGGGTTCCTTACACCTACCCTAAACACATCATGGCGATTCGCAAACAAGAATACTTTCAATATGGAAGAGATTGAATTCAAATGGAATTTTCATTGATGATAATTATTTTCAAACATCATTTATAATATTTCTTTGAGTACAACCCATTAATTAGAAGCATTGGGCACTCTCCCTTATGATTAATAAGCTGATAAGATCCTCCTTGGTAGGCCTTCTCTATGGCAAAAGGGCCTTCCCAAGTGGGTTCAAACTTTCCTCCCATGTTACTGGGCAACATCCTCCTTAGAACTAAAATAAGCTCTCCTACTCAAAATCTAGACAGACCAACTTCTTGTGAGCTTGAATCATTTTAGCTTTGTACAACTTGAGGTTTTGGCATGCCCATGCATCTCTCCTCCAAACTTTTGAGCTCTTCTAACCACAACTTGGCATTGCTTTGTTATGATCTTACCCACTATCCTTTAGTGATGGGAGTTGGACTTCTAATGGGCGAACAAACCCATACACTAAGGAGAAAGGAGTAGACTGAGTTGGAGTTCTATATGTGGTGTGGTAGACCCACAAGGCTTCAATAAATTCCTCATGCCACTATCACTTGTTGTTGTCAGTGTCTTCTTCTATTTGGATCGAGTTTTGTTGGAGGCTTCACTAAGCCATTTTACCCTAGTTGATGATGGTAGAATATCTCCAATCCATGTTGTTTCTTTGGGCAAAGTTATTGATCTTGGTGTTCTTGAATGCAGAACCATTATCAGATATAATTCATGATGGCACTCTGAACCTATATACGATATGGTTCCTAAAATGTTGAAGCACATGTGTGACCTCTGAGTGAAATCAACTTTGCCCATTTGGAAAAGTACTGAGTAGCTAAGATGAACTGACCCTTGGAAGAAAGAGGATTAATCACTCACTATGTACCCCAACACTCGAATGGAAATGAGGTCAATGTAGGATATAGAATGTTGGGTGGTTAGTGTAGGACCACACCGTGTATTTGACATTGGTGGCATCGACTAGCCATATTCATTCAATATTTGATCATCGATGGCCAATAGTATTCTAGCCTCTTTATCTTTGCTTTCATCTTCAGACTGGATTGGTTGGCTTCACATAATCCTGAGTGTACCTCAATCATGATCTTGCGGGCTTCATGCTTGTCTAAATAACTTAACCACATATGATCGAAAGATACAAGACACCATCCACAAGAGCATGGAAAGTGCTCTCTTCATCGATGGGATTGGGACTTCTCTTGAGGTAGTTTACCTTTCATCGTAATCCATGAATGGTTGCCTCCAATCTAACTCCTTGTCCTTCTTGGTAATGACAACCCTCCCCTTCAAGAGAGTACTTTTTGATGAGTTCAATATCAATAAGGGATAAGACTTATCTATTTTGGATCTTTGTTGATATGGACTTATCCTCCAGACATGCCAACTCCTTGGCAAGTTTGGCTAAAGCATACGTTATGGCATTCTCTCCTTGAGGAATCTTATAAATGGTAGCCTTTGGGATTTGCGCCAATAACTCCATGGTGTACTTGTGGTAGTGATGGAGCTTAGGCTTTATAACCTTTTAGGACCTAGCAATTTTCTTGATAACTAGCTAAGAATCCTCAAAGATGTTGATGTTATGGATGCTTAGAGTAATGGCTAACTCTAGACTAGCAATCTGAGCCTCATATTTGACTTTATTATTGGAGCAAAGATTGGACAGATGATATGAGAATCTCATCACATCGTAGTCCGGAGTTAAGAGAACTAGTCCTACCCTACCTTTTTTGGAATAGTATTATGATTCTTCCTTGAGAGCAAGCACCATCAAAGTACATCTCCAAGGTGAATGCTAGTATCTAAGTTCATGATTTATTCATTGGGAGATCATCACTAGAGTCACCGGAAGTGGGTGTGCTACTAAGAAATGCTAGTGTTTGTCCATTCACCTGCAAAGGGTACAAAGGTAATGTCAAATTGCAGAGGATCATGGACCCATGCCAACCATCTGGATAACATCGATAGTGTCATGAGATACTATAGTGGATTTATCATAGAGATTAAGTTCACCTTATGAGGAAGCATGTAGTGCTATAGCTTTTGAGATGAAAAGATTAAAGCTAGGAAATGCATCTTAATGAGTGGATAATTATCCTTAGCAAGGACTAGACAACGGCTTGGGTTGTAGAGTTTATTTTCCTTCTCTTCATCATTGGCTTAGGCCAATAAGCACCAAGGGAGTCGTCTAATGCAACAGTGTAAAGTATGAGCAACTTGCATGGGATAAGGGCTGCTAGAACCAACGATGTCATCAAGTAATGCTTGATGTCTTCGAAGGCATGCTCACACTTGTCATCCCAATTGAACTTGGCATCCCTTTTGATAAGTGCTGAGAATGGCTGACATCTTCCTGATATGTTGGATATAAAGCATCTTAGATACTCGAACCGCCCTTGGAATGATCTAAGTTGAGTTAAACTTTTAGGGGGTGGCATTTCTAATATCGCCTTGATCTTCTCTAGATTGATTTCAATTCCTACTATCGGACAACAAACCCAAGGAATTTCCCTGAAGCTACTCCGAATGCACACTTCAGGGGGTTCATTTTGAGGTTAAATTTCCTTAACTTTTTGAAAACTACTCTCAAGTCAAAGAGATGGCCTTCCTTTTCTCTACTTTTGACCATAAGATCATCGACATAGCACTTGACTTGATGATGAATGAGTTCATCAAAGATTAGAGTCATAGCCTGATGGTATATAGCACCATGATTTTTAAAGATGAAAGGCATAACCTTATAGAAATGATTCTGATTGGGGGTTCTTAAAGTAGGTTTCTTTCATCTTCATGGGCCATCTTTATTTGGTTATATCCAGATGAGCCATCCATAAATGAGAAAGACGCATGAGATGAGGCAATGTCCACTATCAACTCTGAGATTGATAGTGGAAATTCATCTTTTGGACATGCCTTATTTAAATCCCTAAAATTGAAGCATATGTGAAATTGACCATTCTTTTTTTTAAATGGGATGACACGCTAACTGGTAGGTATTATTCTTCCGGATGAAGCATCAATTTCTTGACTTCATAAATGACTTGTTGTTCTATCCCTAATCATCTACAGCTTACTTGATAGGTTAGCAATAGGCTCTATTGCTTGTTTATGGACCCATGGTGAGCTAATCCAGCATCTCTTCATAACTCCATGCAAAGTAGTTTGTTGACCTCATTTTTAGAATGAGCTCTCAACCCTCCATCTTAGACATAGGACTTCACTTAGATATTTTGAGTTTCCTTAGTCTTAAGACACTTCTAGTGATTAGGTGAACACTCAACCTAACCCTAGGCTTAGAAGAGTTAGCCATAGGAATAGGTTATGCCTTAGGGGTGTTAAAAAAATTTGCCTACCCTATCTTGAACCAACTCCTTACTTCCTTCTTCCAAGTCAAAACTCAAATCAATTCTAATTGATTTTATCAAACCTTAAATAAATTCCAACTTAACTGATTTTTCCCAAACTCAAACAAATTCTAAATGATTGAAGCCCATGATTGAATTCCAAATCCTAAAAATCTTTCCTAAGCCCTTTGATTTCATCTTATGGACTTAGCCTAAATCAAATCCAAATCAAATCGAATTCAAGAAATTTTCTCATAACCCATTTATATTCTCATTTATATTCATAAATATAAATGAAATATAAATTCAAATATCCAAAATCAATTCAAAACTCAAATCCAATCAAAATTCAACCTAAGCCTTTCAAGTCAAATTCTTGAACTTAGCCAAATCAAATTCAAATCAAGTCAAACCTTGATTTTTCTTCATGATTCAATCAATCAATCATGAATCCAAATATAAACATAAACTTCAATCATCAAACCAAAACTAAATTCAAAAATAAAATCCAAAACTAATCAACATTCAACCTAAGCCTTTCAAGTCAAATTCTTGAACTTAGCCAAATAAAAATCAAATCAAATCAAATTTGATTTTTCTTCATGATTCAATCAATCCTTCAATCATGAATCCAAATATAAACATAAACTTCAATCATCAAATCAAAACTAAATTCAAAACTCAAACCCAAATCAAACTCATGTTCACCATTTGAACTTGAAATTGTCAAATGCATCAAAACCCATTTGACTCCAAATCACATGCAAATGGTTTTATATTTCAATCATAAGTCTATATGTGAGTTCAATCAAACTTGATTCAAGCCTTGATCAAGTCAATTGACCCACTTAGGCTCACTTGTCCCAAAGTGACCTAAAGTACCCCTTTGAGCCAAAATTCTAATCCTACCCAAATTGGATTGAACTAAGCCCAACCAAGCCTCACATTGTGAGCAACAATCATCATGAGATGATCAATCACTCAAATCAAACCTTCAAATCTAAGGGTTGACCAAGTCAACACTTAGCCAACATGGAACCTAAACTAGCCAAAATCCACCATAGGCCAAATTGATTGAAACCATTGATCAAGACTCATTCTAAATCAATGTTTGAACTTGACCAAGTCATCATTTGAGCCTAACCTAACCTAAGTTGACCCAAGTTGACCTAAAAAGTCAAAATGGGTCAAATATTGATCTAAGCCAAATCAATTGAAACCAATGGGTCAAGTTCATTCCAAATCACTTATTGAACTTGACCAAAGCCTCAATTGGCCAACTAGACCCAACCTAAATTGACCATGAACCCAACTTAACCTAAAGGTCAAATTGAGCTAAAAAAAATTAAACCAAAATTGATTGGAAACAAAGATACCAATACATTTCAAATGACTAATGAAACCTAAACTAACCCATGACCTAACCAGGGTCAAATTGGTCAACTTGACCCATTTAAACTAAATGAAATCAAATGAACCAAATCCAAATATAAAACCAAATTGATTGGAAATAAAGATACCAATTCAAATATGGTCATATGAACTTGACCCAACCCTTGACCCAATTTGACTAATTGGTTAACTTGACCCAAGTTGTCCCATTTTGACCTAAATGGGTCAACATGAGTCAAATCATATCAAATCAACTCCAAATTCATTGAAACTTGGCCAAGCCATTTTCAATCACACCAAACATATTCAAACTGAAATCCAAGCTAAATGACCATTTTACCCCTAGGTCAGGAATTCTTGGCCAAATTCACTTGGTCAAATCATCTTCATGGCCACTTGACACTCTCTTAGTGGACCAAGTGGACACTAGTGAGCATAGTGGACATGACCCAATGGGTTTGGGTCAGCCAAACCCAACCCAATGGCCAAACTGACCACTCACTTGAAAATAAGCACATGGGGATCCCTCCTCCACTCAATTAAGCACATGACAACTTCTCCACCACTTCCTCTGGCCAAAACCAAACCACATGCAACCCAAAAAGGCCTAACAAACCCATTGCATATGAGGAATTTGATCAAAATGGCATCTCTATGCTCGACCATCCGATCCACCTAGGGGAAGATATACTCCCCTTTTTCACTTGAATTTTTATTCATTGTGAGAAGAAGCCGTGAGGAAGCAATTACAAGTCTTCCCAAGCTCCCCCAAGCCAATTCAATTTCCCCATTCTTGATTTTACCTAAGCTAAAAATAGGGGAGGTAGCAAGATTTTTTAACTCATCCAATACACAAATTTAACTCAATTCCTCCCTCAAGCACCTTGAGGAAACCCAACCGAGTTCACCCAATCCTTCATTCAAGTTCTCAAGCCACAGGAAGAGTGCTCTTGATCAAGGCCAAGAATTTGAAGAGGAGCTTGGTCCATAGGAAGATCCACTCAGCCCCAAGCCTCCAAATCTTTAACAGAGCTTCGTCTCCACTAGATGAAGCTACCTTGATGATTGGGAGCACCGGTGATAGCCTTTGGTGAGGTATGCCTTCAAACCCAAGCTTATATAAGAGTTCTTGGTCCTTTGTAAAGAACTTTTCACCCCATGCAAAATTGATCGTAGATCTTCTTGTGTTTGCTATTAGATGGTGTGGGTTATTTGAGCTCAATCAGCTCAATCGAGCTCGATCTTGCCCTAAGGGATGGACAATTTGTTCATGCGAAGCTCGTGACGGATCATGGACCATCCAACCATGCATTTTGGATGGATGGTCCTGATCAATCCACATAGGATCCTCTGATTTATCCCTTAAGAACCGCAGGCTCGATCTCAACCATCCGATTCTTGATCGGATGAGACAAAGAGAAAGCATGTAGTGCCACCACTAATGCGGCATTGGGATGTGACAACTTAAGTGATGAATCACATCATGCCACGTGGAAAGCGCGCATCATGTCAGCGGCTCTTGTGGCACCAACGAGATTAGTCATATAATTAGGGGTTTTAATTAATTCCTTAATCACAAAAAATCTTCAAATATTCATAACTAAATGTAAAAAAAAAAATACAAAATAAAATGCATGAAGATAATCATAAGGAATTCACAAAAAATTATATCTAATGGATTTTGAACAATGCATTTTCTTTAATTAAGGTTTTAATTTAAACTTAATAACCTTAATTACTCCCTAATTACTTCATTAATTCATTTCAAATTTCTCAGATGCATTTAGTGGGATGACCTCTGCCTCCCCTAATTTTCTTGGTATTTATTGATGAGTTAATTAAGGAAATCAATTGATGAATCCTTAATCATTCTCTTAATGTAATTAAGGGTAATTAAGCATGTGAACAATGGTTTAATCCCTTTATTAAGTTAATTAAGCTTTGCTTAAGTGAACAAGATGTTTATGAAATGATTTTGGGATATTTTTCTTAAGCTATTCCTTAAACTCCCTTCCTTCTTAATCTAAATTTAATTAAGGGCTAATCCACTAATCACCTTAATTAACTTGATAAAATTTTAAAACATTCGAACTTAATGAATTCATCTTTGGTGCTTAGGTGTTCACAATCTAAGTAACTTAAGGAAGTCAAAATCCAACCCACATGTGTGGGAAGGGTTATGAAAGTACTTAAATTAAACCCTTTAGCTTAATTAATCACTAATTATGAGCCAATTGCATTAGGCCCCTTTTTTCCTAAGTGAATTACTAATTTAAATTCCTTGTGTGGTTTTATGTCATACATTGGCTCATAATTATTTGATTAAATATGTTAAAGTGGTGTAGGTAAGGGTAATTAATGCACTCAATTCACACCTTAACCTAAACAAAAAAATATAAAAATCATCTAATGGTTCTAAAATTAAACTAAAACAACATACACATGTGGGAAATGGGTTAGGACTAGCAAATCTTCACATTTCACATTAAATTCAAATCAAACTCAAACAAAACTAAAAATCCCTTAAACCAACTTTGATTTACTTTAAATAATTTTATTCCATAGGATTGTTTTTAGGAATTAATTATGAATGAATTTACATGCTTTCATCACTTTATTTCTTTCCTAGCATGCTAAATGTGTATGTCATATGAAAATCATACATTCATGCCTTTTAAAAATAAAATTAAAAGTGAAATGTTTCCTTTATGTCAAATTGCATGTTTTGGCTAAAGTAAGAATATGAATGGCTATTATCACTACTAAACCCACAATTATTTTCAAAACTTATAATTCAAATATCATAACTGCTACTTATAATTATTTATAAGCTTGCATGTGAATATAAAATGTGTTATGTGATTCTCCTCTCTTTCTTAACATAGAATTGTATAGGATTTGCAAAGTGTATAGTCCATTTGAAAAGGACATAACACTTGCTTAAATCCTTTCCTATACACTCCTATGTCATGACTTAAGAAAGAATTCGACATCACACATATAAACTAAATAATTAAACAAAAATCAAACAAACATAAACTTTTTGTATGATTCTCTTTCCATGCATTTTTTTCTACATGCACATGTATTTAAGAAAAGTGGTATATTAGATAATACAGGTTGCTAGTTTTTAAGTAGCCTTAAGTAGGTCTTGTACCTTACACCTCTAACAATGGTCGCACTTACTTATGTCTTATACTTGTAAATGTGTGAAAAAAGGATAAAAGAATCCTCTCTTTAACAAAATCATGCATCATGAATCATCCAAAATTTTCTTAAGTAACTCTCTTAGCATTCATCATGAAGGTGTGCTAAATATATATATATTTATGTATATATATGCTTAGATTCATCCATATGCATGTTACACATGTTGGGAAAGAAATGAAGTGTTGAGTGTTTTGTGATAGTATTTCACTTTACTTAATCTTAAAATGCATTTCTTTTTGAATAGGTTTGTTTAGGAAACATATAAACTTAGGATTAATCAAAACACATAATAAAACATTCACTAAATAAAAATCAAATATGAATCTACCTTAGAAATTACTTAAGGTGGGAAAGAGAAGTTCTCTTCTCTTTTCCTCTTTACAACTTAGCAAATTAATTGTAGATTCATTCAAACCAAATCAAAATATAAAATAAAATCAACCAAAGCAAATAAATCACTTAAAATGAAACCACCTCTAAGTTGAACATCTTCACACTTAGAAAACTTAACAAAGCTTAGCTAAAAAACCTAAATGGCACACTTATTTGGCTAAGTCACCACTAAATTTTAAAAATTTGATATTTAATTTCATGATGTAATGTTTTAGTTTGGATGTTATGTAAAATGATTGAATGGAGTAATAGGATGAACATTGGTTATAAGGCTATGCCTTATGTACCATAAAACCACATAACCAACCAAAAGAAGAAATAAAGAAGAAATAAAGAAGAAAAATAATGAAGAAATGAAGAATGAAGACCCATAACAATGAATTCCTTCTTGATTGTATTTAATTCATTTGTAATTTGGGTTATATAATATAGCTATAATAATTTGTTTTAGTTTAAAAAAGCTACCTAAATGTCCTCTTATTCTTTTAGCTAGCTTTATAAATTAATTGATGTTTGTTTAGCTTATGCATTAAGATGGCATCTTAAGTTTCTTCCTTGCTTTGATGTATGGCCTAGATGAATATTAGGCTCTAAAAATAAATTTTCTATCTAACTAATAAATTCAAATTAAAATAAATATCATAATTTTACCTAAAGAAGCTATAATCAAGATAAAAAATTAGCAACCCATAACTAGATGTTGTATTACTTTCTCACATCATGCATAAAAAATATTATTTTACTCTTGATAACTTCCACATTTGCTAGAACTTGGCTTGACCTTTGAAACCATGGTGGAAACAAACCTATTTATCTTACTAATTTTGGCCCATAATCTAATTTCTCATGCATTAGGCATATGAATCCTAAACGTGTCAAATTGATTGTCCAAAATGACAATAAATTGTAACAAAACTTGCTTTAGATTTAAGTCATTAACCCATGCCCTACATGATGTAGTCTCTTAAGGAGTGCATTTAAGGACTTAATCTCTTTCTAAGTAAAGAACAACTTAGCTATCTTGCAAAAGCATTTGACTTGACATATTTTAAAATCGTAGGAGAAGTTAGTTGGCCATAAAGGCTAAGTCAATGGTTTATCCTCTCTGTGGAGGTAAACCAAATAGCCATTTTCACCTTAGATTTAGGTGCTTTTGGCCCTTGCCAAAGCTTAGATTTAGGTTGAGAGGCTACTTCCCTTGTGGTTACAAGCATAAATCATTCTGATTCCATGACCTTGTATCATGGAATTGTAACTTTCTAATAAAATTCAACTAAAATAAATCAATTCAATTTCAAAAATATAAAAAAATAACCATAGGATAGTTTGGGATGCTTACAAGGCCTCCTAGTGTCCTAAGCATTCCCTACTTATCTTCATTTGAAAAGAACTCCTCCTATCGATTCCACTTGACTTTTAAAATAAACCAATGATTAATATTCCTACCTAAAATTTTAATAATGATCATTCAAATCGAGAGTATTCCTAAATCCTTAAGATGTAAATAACTATACGCCTTAAAACTCAATGATCCTAAATAAACCCTACTTTACTTTTCCTAAAAAATCTCCTACACCCTAAGACCTAGTGGATTCCATATTAAGGTGATTAAGTCTATTGTAGGTGGTGACTTTGATCTTTCAAGATAGTACACCTCTCCTTAATGTACTATCAAAAGAACACAGTCTGTGTCCCAACAAAGTGTTATATATTTCTATTTTCATTTATCATCTTTTCCAAAATGATGGAATAGATGAAGGCAAAAATATATATAATTTTTCATCACACGGTCTTTAAACTCAATCAATAGTAACTAAGTCATTGGTTTCAATTTCATTCAATAAAGAATGCATGTAATCTTAGTTCCTAAGTTGATTTTCTTAAGCTCGTATAGTCTATATTAATAAAAATCATAAAAATAATGATTTAATAAATCAGATGATGAAATTTGTTAAATTTGAAGTTGGAATTAGGTTGTAGTACCAAAGGTGTGCTACGTCCTTGTAGTCTAAAAGTAATATTTTATGTTCAAAATAAATATTATATGTTGCAACATAGTATAACATTATATAAATTAATATATTGTTCTATGCATTTTAAATTCTTTTAGTATTTTACAATCATGCAGTCGATCCAACACTAGTATTCTTTATAAAAATGTTGATTTAGACTTTAAAATGGTGGTATTTGGCCAAATTCATAATAGGTAGAGAAGGCATCATAATATATTGTTAATTTAAAATATGTAAGTGATATGACTAAAATATATAGGTTTATATTATTTAGAGTAATTTTATGATTTTTTATCTTAAGAAATCCCTTGTGATGTGATATGCAATGTAATATAATTTAATATGTTGTAGTGTATTATAATATAGGATGCCATAACATAGTGTAGCATCAAGCATTATAGCATACTACTATGTATTACTACTTATTGTTAGCATATTTTATTTGTTATAGTATGATGTAGTAGAGTTTGTACTAGTATAATTCATAAAAAATACATTTATAGGTCGAATGATTGGATTAAATAAAATTAAGGTAAGCTTTAGGGAACATCATTGGGGTGTGCTATGGTGTGTCATTTAATCAAAAGAATGGAATTTTGCATCCAAAATAAATGTTCATTTTTCAACCAAATTTTATAATTTTTCTTAAAGTGATTCATTTTAAGGTGTAATGTAAGATAATATATTATATGAAAGCATATTAAAATATAATGTACATAATAATATAACATATATATATGAATGTGGTGTGTTACTAAATGTTATTTTACATTTTAGTATGTTTTACTTTTGTTATAATACAAAACACACACAAAAATGTTAATTTGAAGGTTGAGATGGAAGAATTTGGCCAAATTCATGGCACACACACTAAGAAGCAACCCCAAAATTATGCTATTTTGTACCATTTAATAGAAAAATAACAATTTTACATCCAAAATGAACATTATTCATATTTTGAAAAATTTAGTTATTTGTTACTTTTAAGTGATTTTAATGAGGTCTAATGTTAGACAATATATTATTATTAAAATTATAATATAATATCATATATTATAATATAATATAGTGTGTTAATTCACACTATAATATGTTTAGCATGATATTATATAGTTAGTTTGAGCTTGCACCATCATAAATCATAAAATGTTGATTATAATGCTAAGATGATGTATTTGAACAAAAGACATTGTTAGGCTTTTGGTTGAAGTATTAAAGGTGTATAAGAGAAGAAAGATTTGAGAATTCCATGTCAAGGACATGGAGGAGATCCATTAGGGGATCAAACATGCATTGGACATGACATGTGAGGGTCTATGTCGAGGGCATAGAAGAAGAAAATATGTTGGGATAGAATTTGATTTGTATGGAATGAAGATCTAGGGATAAGAATCTATAATCCACTATTAAGATTGAATTGAATTTAATTTGTTATTTTAATTGATGGAAGCATATCTACTAGATATATGAAGTCCACTAGGGATCGGGTATATGAACCTTCCACTGGAAGCAAGTTGTGCTATCCGTGGGGATTGATTTGAGTTTGATTTCATAGATTTGGGGATGTCCATTGGGAATAAGAGTTTAGTTGGATTTCTTTGATTTAAACTCTACTGGGGAGTTGGAATTTCCACTAGGAGGTTGGTTTTGAATTTGATTTGTTTGATTGACTTATTTATATATGATTTGGGGCTCCACTGGTGAGAAGGTGTGATTTAACTCCACTGGGAAAAATTAGATTTGGTTTAATTTAATCTGAGTTAATGTATGGACACTGAGAATGGGTTATATCAGCATTGACCTACCTCAGGTTTACAAATCCAAAGGGATAGTCTATCGGCTGCAGGGTAGAGCTAGCCAACCTAAGGGGTTGCCTTTCGGTGTGCAATGCTTGTGCTAGGAAGAAGGCGTAGCAGACTTACATATTCCAAAGTGAGGAACAACCATTTGGGTGACTTGTTGGATGCACAATAAATTGAATTTGATCTAGGGCGACTACTAAGAATAATGGGGACTTATGTCAACTCAAAAGTTATGAGATTAATTTTATCTTAATTCATGTGATTTGATATGGTTTGTTTAGTTTAGTTTGATTTCAAATTGAGGGCATATAGCAAAGGATGTGAGCTCAATCAAATTTGATAGATTTAATTTATGGACCATGTCGGTGATGGACCCATTGAGAAGGGGTGACTTGCCCTATCTAAGATTTACAAATCCAAAGGGATAGTCTGGTGGGTAGAGCTAGCCAACCTAAGGGGTTTCCTTTTGGAGCAATGACTATGCTAGGAAGAAGAATAGTAGACTTACATCTTCTAAAGTAGGAACAACCGTGGGTGACTGTTGGTAGCACAACAAATTGAACGACTTAGGCAACTACTAATGAATACCAGGGGACTTATATCAACTAAAGAGTAGGAAAGCGATTCTTATAGGGAGTTTTACTAACACTGCCCTAAAAATAGGATGCTTGCTTGGGAAAAGGTACCTTTAAGGGTGTCCTCTTAATCCACAAGTGAATATATATTTTATTTATAACTTTGTGTGGACCATGAGGGACCTCACTAGAAAGGGCTATGTCTGCCTAATCTCAAATTTACTAGACCAAAGGAGAATCTATACATCCATAAGATGGATTCTCCAACCACAGGAGTGGTTACTAAGAAAGAGGAACTATCCAATCTGATAGTAGCATGGGCTTTTAAATGGGGTCAACAAAGGATGTGATCCAAATATAGTTCCCCACAAGGGAGGTGCGCTAGGAGATTATCTGAGGAAAAAAAGCTTATAGGTGTATAGAGGCCAACTCAAGGAAGAAGTGTAGGAGACTTACACCTGCCATGAGTGGTGTATCCTAAGGTGTGAGAACCAACCAACCTAAGGTGCATCCATTAGCATGAGTGGTGTATCCATCAGATAGTGAGAACCAACCAACCTAAGGTGCCCATCGGTGCAATGATCAATCTAGAAAGAAATGTAGGCTTACAACTTTCAAGTGGAACGATAACGGATAGTCTGTTAGTGGAGATGCTAACTGACATAGAGTGACTACTAAGTTGGGAGCCTGAAGAAGGATTGACCTAGACTTGAAGTGTGAGGGAAGGAGCGCTAGGGACTTATCTAAACCTCAAAATACTCAACCCAAGCATGAAGGCTAATCTAAGAAGAAAGAATAGACTCACATCCTCTTAAATGAAGCCAACATGAGGTTTACCCACACAAGTAAGGCCTACCAAACTGACAAGGCACTCATCGGTGTGTTGTTGCCATGTAAGGAAAGAAAGCATAGCAGACTTACATCCTTTAAAGCAAGAAGACCACTAGGGTGAGACACTAGCAGGGTAGCACATCAACTTGACCTTGAGCAGCTACTGAGTGAGTGTCACTGGGGAAGTAATCTCAACTTAGAGTAGCCCGAGATAAAAGATATGTGTTTATTTTATATGTTTGTGTGTAATTTGTGTTTGTGTTATGTCAATGAAAGATAGATGCACTGGGTTCCTTACACCTACCCTAAACACATCGCGGGTGATTCACAACAAGAATACTTTCAACATGAAAGAGATTGAATTCAAATGGAATTTTCATTGATTATAATTATTTTCAAACATGATTTATAATATTTCTTTAAGTAGAACCAATTGATTACTCTCACTTATGATTAATAAGCTGATAAGATCCTCCTTGACAGGCCTTCTCTATGGCAAAAGGGCCATCCCAAGTGGGTTCAAACTTTCCTTCCATCTTACGATCTATTTTATTAGAACTAAAATAAGCCCTCCTACTTGAAAATCTCTAAGACTGACCAACTTGTTGTGAGCCTGAATCATTATAGCTTTGTACAACTTGAGGTTTTGGCATGCTCACAGGTGTCTCTCCTCCAAACCTTCAAGCTCTTCCAACCGCAACTTGGCATTCTATTCTATTGTGATCTTGCTACCCACAACTATCCTTAGTGATGGGAGTTAGACTTCTAATGGTAGAACAACTTTGGACCCATACACTAAAGAGAAATGTGTACACTAAGTTGGAGTTCTATATGTGGTGCGGTAGGCCCATAAAGCTTCAACTAACTACTCATGCCACTATCGTTTGTTATTGGCGAGTGTCTTCTTAGATTTGGATGAGAGTTTTATTGAAGGCTTCTGCTAAGTTTTCCCTGTAGTTGATGGTAGAATATCTCCAATCTATGTTGTGTCTCCGAAAAGTTATTGATCTCGCTCTTGAATGCAATACCATTATTAGATATAATTCATCGAGGCACTCAAACCTATATAATATGATTCTAAAAATTGGAGCACATGCTAGCTATGACCTCTGAGCAAAAATCGCCTTCTCCCATTTGGAAAAGTAGCGAGTAGCTAAGATGAACTGATGACCCTTGGAAGAAGAATCATCAATTAGACCCACTATGTTACCCCAACACCAATGGTCATGAGGCCAATAAGGATGTAGAATGTTGGGTGGTTGGTGTAGGACCACACCATATATTTGGCATTTGTAGCATTGCTTAGCCATATCCATGAAGTCTTTGATCATTGATGACCAGTAGTATCCTAGACTCTTGACCTAAAGTTTCATCTTCAGACTGGATTGGTTGGCTCCACAAAATCTTGAGTTTACCTCGGTCATGATCTTGTGGGCTTCGTGATTATCCAAACAATGTAACCATATATGATCGAAAGTTCACCAGTACAGGACACCATCCACAAGAGCAAGAAAGTGCTTTGTTTCATCTAATGAGCTTGGGACTTCTCTTGAGGTAGTTTTCCTTTATTTAGGTAATCCATGAATGGTTACTTCCAATCAAACTCCTCATCCTTCTTGGCAATGGAAACCTCCTTTTCAATAGAGTACTTTTTTATGAGTTCAGTATCAATAAGGGATAGGACTTGTCTATTTTGAACCTTTATTGATATGAACTCATCTTTGAAACATGAAAACACCTTGGCAAGGTTGGTTAAAGCATATGCTATAATATTTTCTCCTTGAGGAATCTTATAAATGGTAACCTCTAAAATTTGGCCCAACAACTCCATGGTGTACTTGTGGTAGTGATCGAGCTTGGGCTTTATAACTTTATAGGATCTAGCAATTTGGTTAATAATGAGCTGAGAATCCCCAAAGATGTTAATGTTCTAGATGGTTAGAGTAATGGCTAACTCCAGATCAATAATTAGAGCCTGATATTTATCTTCATTGTTGGTGCAAGGATTGGACAGATGATATGAGAATCTCATCACATTGCGGTCTGCAGTTAAGAGAACTATTCCTACCCCTGCCTTTCCTAGAATAGTAGATTATGGTTCTTCACCTCTTTGAGAGGAAACCACACCATCAAAGTACATCTCCCAATGGTGAATGCTAGTATCCCCTAAGTTCATGATTTATTCATCGGGGAGATCATCACTAAGCAGAGAGTCAGCATGAAGTGGGTGTGCTCCTAAGAAATTCGCTAGCACTTGTCCTTTCACCACACAGAGGGGTAAGAAGGTAATGTCAAACTGTGAGAGGATCATGGACCATCGTGCCAACCATCCGGATAACATTGACTGTGTCATGATATACTATAGTGGATTGATCTTAAAGATTAAGTTCACCTTATGAGGAAGCATGTAGTGTTGTAGCTTTTGGGATGCAAAGATTAAAGCTAGAAAATGCTTCTCAATGTGGATAATTAGCCTCAGGGATTAGATGATGATGAGGTAAGAGTGCATTTTCCTTCCTTCAGCTTGGGCCAACAAAGCACCAAGAGTCATCTAATGTAATGTAAAGTATGAGCTGGATAGGGTCAGAACCGATGCCATAGGTAATGCTTGATGTCTTGAAGGCATGCTCACACTTGTGATCCCACTTGAACTTGGCATCCTTTTTGACAAGTGCTGAGAATGGCTGATATCTTCTTAAAAAGTTGGATATAATGCATCTTAGATATGCCAACCACCCTTGGAATGATCTGAGTTGAGTTAAAATTTTAAAGGGGTGGCATTTCAAATATCGCCTTGATATTTTTGGATCGATTTTGATTCCACGATGTTAGACAACAAACCCAAGAAATTTCCTAAAGCTACTTAGAATGCACACTTGGGGTTCATTTGAGGTTAAATTATCTTAACTTGAAAACTACTCAAGTCAAAGAGATGGTCTTCCTTTTCTCTACTTTTGATCATGAGATCATCAACATAACACTCGACTTGATGATGAATGAGTTCATCAAGATTTGAGTCATACCGGTATGTAGCACACATTTTAAGGATAAAAGGCATGACCTTATATAGTAATGATTCAAATGGGTTCTAAAAGTAGTGTTTTTTCATCTTCGTGGGCCATCTTTATTTGTTATATCCAGATGAGCCATCCATGAAAGAGAAGATTGTAGTGGAAATTTATTTTTTGGACATGCCTTATTTAAATCCCTAAAATCAACCCATATGTGAATTTGGCCATCCTATTTCTTAACTATGATGCAACAACTGTGTAGGTATTTTTTCTGGATGAAGCCAGATCATCATAAATTTTGACTTCATAAATGACTATTGTCTATGTCTAATCACATGCCTAGGAGCTTGCTTAATAGGGTTAGTAGGCTCTATTACTAGTTTATAGCCTAACAAAGTCAACAACTTTAAACTTAATCAATAGCCTAACTAAGTCATGGTTTCAATTTCATTCAACAAAGAACATGTATGTTGGGCATGGATCTTTAGTTTCTAAGTTGATTTCCTTGAGCTCATCGATGGTTGACTTGATCTCTTCTTCAACTCGGTGATGCATCTTTGACTTCAAAATTCTATGGATCATCTAAAGTTTCTAAGCATAGCTCTCATAGTTAATGATTTGAAAAAACCTATCAGATTCTAAATGATTAGTAATGACTAAGCAGTAATCATCATCATCGACTAGACTTACTGTACTGAATCCTAGTGTTGATTTTGATTGAGAGTTTTTGCATTTGTTCTTCAATATTCTTTCAAAGTAGTCTGACCAGTATTATGACCAGGTATGTGGGATTAACCCATTCTTTGTTAAATTGTGAACACAAGATAAGTACTAATCAAAAGGTAATTATTAAATCTTTATATGAATCATCCTCAAGTTCTACATCAACTTCTTGACTTGAGGATGATGCTCAGAAAGAACCTCGAGTCTTCACACCTATGGATGACTTAGGCTTCCTTAACTACCAAACCCTCGCTTTTGAGAGGAAAGGGTTGAGCTAAGGTTCCCAACCGATGCCTAATTTCACATATAGACTTGGATACACTTATGCTTTGCTTTGGAACCCCTATCATTATCGCTAAGTGTCACCTCCAAGGGAATCTACAAGTTGAGAAGAGGTCGGTGTGCTAACCATATAAGACTCATCCTATGAACTAGATTCTAAGTCTATATGGATAGGTGTACTGGACATATCTTCTATTGGGTGGCCAATAAGAGGTTTTCCACCCCGAGATTTCCTTTGAATGGCCTCTTCCACGGTGGAGGTCGGTCTACCCATAAGTTCGAATGGAGTAACAAACTTTGGGGGAATCTAATGTCGCTCCACTTCCTCCTCCAAGTCTATTTCCCTTTTATTTTTTTTTCATTTTCTCTTTTCTTTTATTTTCTTTTTTTTCTCTTTTTCTTTTTTTCTTTTTTTCTTTATTTTAAACTTTGGCCAAGTTTGCAAGAATAGACTTGTTGATTTTGAGGGAGGTAGTAAGCATCCTCATATATGCGACCTCATGAAGTGTAAATGGCTTGAGATCTCCTTTGACATAAGATGATCCCACCTCTCACAAACTTCATACAGATGTAGAGAGGATGGAACTATGTTGTTCTCATGTATCCATGGTCTCCCAAGCAAAGCATTGAAAGATGTATCCAGTCTATAATGTGAAACTTGGCTTGGCCTTCCAATCATCTCTCCAAGGGCAACACTATGGAGCCTAAGGCCTGCTGACCTCACTTTTGGAGTGTGTATTCAATCTTCCCTTCTTAGACTTACGAGTCTTCTAGACACTAAGACTTTTTAGTCATATGACACTTCTAACAATTAGGTAAACACTTAACCTAAGCCTAAAGACTTAGAAGGTTAACCATAGGATTAGGTTATGCTTAGGATTAGGATAATCCACCTACCTACAACCCAAATCCAATCCATGTTCACCTTCTCAAACCAAACCTCAAGTTCAATTTAAAACATCAAATTAAACCAAATCCAAACCAAATTCAAAACCAAATGATTGAAGCCCATGATCAAATCCAAACTTGAAACCCTTCCTAAGCCATATGACCTATCCCATGGACTTAGCCAAATCTTAATCCAAATCAATCCAAAATCAATTGATTTTCATAATCAATTTATATCTTCAATCATCTTCCAAAATATAAATCAAATCTACATTCAAATGATCAAAACTAAATCAAACTAAATCAAATTAAATAAAACCCTTCCTAAGCCATATGACCTATCCCATGGACTTAGCCAAATATTAATCCAAATCAGTCAAACTCAATTGATTTTCTCACAAATCAATCATATTTTCAATCATCTTCACAAATTTTAAAAAAAATACACATTTAAATCATCAAAACTAAATCAAACCAAATCAAAATCCAAACCTAAGCCACATGACCCAACTCCATGGACTTTCAAATTCTTCATTCCAAAACAAATTAAATTGATTTTCTCATGAATCAATCATACCTTCAATCATATTCATAAATATAAATGAAATCTACAATCATCAAGCCAAACCAAAATCAACCCAAGTCAAACCTAACTTAACCCTTTTGACTTGAAATGTTCAAATGAACCAAAACCCATTTGAACCCAAGCTAATTGTAATTGAATTTATATATCAATCCCAAATCCATATATAAACTCAACTAAATCAAACTCAGCACAAAATCAAGCCAACTAAACCCAATTGGTCCACTTGACCCAAAGTGGCCAATTTGACCTATTTGAGCCAAGTTCTAATCCTACCCAAATTAGATTGAACCAAGCCATCAAAACCTCCCATCATGATTATTGATCACCCTAGGTTGATCAATTATCACAAATTGTTAAAAGTCAACTTGGTCATTTGACCAAGTCAACCCTTAACCCATATGAACCCAAACTAGCCAAATTGTAAACCTAAGCTAAATCCCTTGAAACCAATGATTCATACCAAATCAAAATCAATATTTGAATATGACTTGACCTTAAATTGAGTCAAACCAAACTCAATTGGCCCTCTTAACCCAAATTGACCTAAAAGACTGAATTTGGTCAAATTAAAATATACAAAAAATTAATTGTAACCAATGGCTCTAGTTCATTCCAAATTGATTGAACTTGACCAAAGCCATGATTGGACCCAATTGAACCCAATTGACCTACTTAACTTAAATTGACCTAAAGGTTCAAGTTGGCTAAATCAAAACCAAATCCAAATTAATTGAAACCAAAGCCTACAATCATCTTCAATTGGTCAACTAAACCCAAACCAAACCCAACCTAAGTTAATTTGGCCAATTTGGTCAAATTGATAACTTAACCCATTTGACCCAAATGAATTCAAATGAGCCAAAATCAAATATAAGCCAAACTAAACCAAACCAATTGAACCAAAACATCCCAAATGATCATATGAACAAACCCTTGGTTTGACCCATTTTGACCAATTGGTCAACTTGACCAACCTAACCCAATTTGACCTAAATGAGTCAAATTGAGCCAAACCTAACCAAATCAACTCCAATTGACTTGTAAGGGCTAACCCACTTGGCTCATTTCAAATCTTCAAATCAAATCCAATGCCAAATGATCATTCTACCCTTGGGTCAAGGGCATCACATGAGACAAATCACCCATGTAAGTGGTCATTTCCATTCCTTGGCCACTTGGTACTCTCCCAATGGTCCACCCAAGCACCTAGACAGCCAACCCACCGGGGTGGTTGGGCCATGACCCATGGGAGGTGAAATCACCTCACCTCCCATTGGAGCATTTGAAACCCATAGACACCCATGATTCCTCCGCCCACCTCCACACCTTCAACCAACCAAGCCGAGCCAACTCACCTCCTCCCCACCCATGACCCGAGATGGCTGGACCACCATTAGAAGCCAAACTGATCCCACCATCCGAGGATGAAGGGGTATAACCCCATTATTTCCACTCAAACACACACAAAATCATTCATAGAGCCCTAGCTACCCAAGATGCCATTAGAGCCATTCCCTAAGCTCCCAAGCTCATTCCTGATAAAAAAATGCCATTCCCCCATCCCAAAATAGGACACTTTTTCAAACTAACTTCCCATTTCTCCATCAAACTCAAATTAACTTTGCACGCACCTTCCATGCCTCATCGAGCAAGAATGAATCATCTAAGCTTCAGCATCGAGGTGGGACTTTGATCAAAGTCAAGCTCCAAATCATTAGTTCATGGCTTCTAGATCATCAGGAATTGATCCAATTTACTCAACAAGGCTTCATCTCCACTAGATGAAGCTTCCTCAATCATTCAAGCGCCGGTTGAACTGATGAGGTATGCTTCCAAAATGATCCTTAGGAAAAAAATGGGTTGGAGCTTTTGAAGAAAACTTGCATCTCATGTGATCTTGACCATTGGATCCCTCGATCGATGTCATGAAGGTGGGATCCTTTTGGAGTTGATCCAAGCTCGTAAGCTTGATCAAGTGAGCAATGGAGGATGGACACCATTCTCCTCACTCTGATTTTAGATGATGCACCATCCGCCGCATGATCAAATGGATCATGATTAGATCTAGATCAATCTAATTTAATCCTATGCTATCAAATTAATTATAGTCATCGATCTTAGATCGATAGACGAGAAAGCACGTCCATCACGCCATGTAGGATAATAAGATAAGTTTGTAGCCAATTTGCCACTTGGAAAGCACGCCACGTCGCCACATGGCCAATAGATTAGCTTTAATTAGCTTAATTAATCATTTTAAACAAAACTTCTAAAAATCAAAAAATCATAGAGAAATAAAAATGCAAATAAATACATTTTAAAGGTATTTCAGAGAATTAATTAAAATGATCTTAACTAATTTTAAATAGTAATTGGTTTAATTAGAAAATTAATTAGCTTAATTACTAATTACGAGCAATTAATCCCAAATTTTGGGTTAATTTAATGGGATGACCTCCCATGATTTTCTTGGGATTTATTGCTCACTTAATTAGAAAATTGACTAATTAAACCTTAACTACTATTTTAAGTTAATTAATGATTAATTAATCCCATGAATAGTAATAAATTGGTTAATTAAGTTTATTAATCATTGTTCAATAGTAAGTGAACATGGAATAGGTTGGGACCCCTTTCCTAAGTTCATTTCACCCTTTTTTTTAATAAAATTAATTAAGATTTAACTAATTAATTAAATCACTTAATCAAATTGAAATCATAATCACATCAAACCTTAAATCATTAGATCTTTAGGTGTTTAATAACCTAAAGGAGTTTAATGAAATTATGGTTAGTCCACATGTGTGGAAAACCATAAGAGTAATTAATTAAGTCCCTTAATCTAATTAACTATTAATCATGAGCCAATATTAGGCCCCTTTTATTTCCTAGATCATTGCAAGTTTATTTTCCATGCATATCACGTTGGCTCATAATTATTTAGTTAATTACATTAAGGTGACATAGGTAAGCGTAATTAATTCATCTAATTAAGGGTTCAACTTAATTAACCCATAAAATCAACTTAATTACTTTTCCTTCAATTAAATCAAATCACTAATGTGGGAATGGGTTTAAAACAAAGTGATGATTTCTCTTATCTTTAAATCAAATCAAATCAAAACTTAATTAATAAAGAAGCTTTGTTTGATTTTAAATAATCTTATTTGATTTGATTGTCCTTAAGAACTAGTTTGGTTGAATGAATCACATGCTTATATTTGATTGTCCCTTTCCAATCATGTTAAATTTGGTATGTCATTTGAATTCATGCATCCATCTTTTAAAAAAATCAAGTAAAATAAAATGGTTTTCCATTATGTAAGTTTGCATGTGTTGATTTAATTTAATATATGTGTGGCTATTATCACTATTAAATCCAAATGTATTTCTAATAGCTTACAAATGAGTAATAATATGTGTTATGATGCTAGTTATAAATACATAAGAAATGCATGTGCTTATAGCTTAAGTGTATGAATGTTGAGTTCACTTTCCTGTATTCATGTGTTGATTTATATAAGATTAAATGGTAATTGGTATATAGTCTGAACATCCCGGGAACATGAAACTTTAGCTAGCCCTAAGGAGGTCATTTGTTTACCTCACTTCCCTAGTTTAACAATGGAACGTACCCATTTGATTTCATTCTTATGTATTTCAACATTAGAATTTGATACATATATATATATATATATATATATATATATATATATATATATATAGTATATATATATATATATATATATATATATATATATATATATATATATATATATATATATAAATGATCAATCAAAAAATATACAATATCTTTGTATATTTTCTTTCCTCATATGTATACATCCATGTCCAAGAAAAAAGGGTATTTTGGACATCTTCGGGAATATGAATAATTTTAGTTAGCCCAAGGAGGTCATTTGATTACCTCAATTC
>CM038214.1:313668782-313836136 GCA_021442155.1 Cymbidium sinense | reverse complement strand
TATATCATATTTTCACTATCTTCACAAATTTAAATGAATATACATTTAAAATCATTAAACTAAATCAAACCAAATCAAAATCTAAACTTAAGCCACATGACTCAACTCCATGGACTTAGCAAAATTCCTTCATTCCAAAACCCAAATTCAATTGATTTTCTCGTGAATAAATCATACCTTCAATCATATTCACAAATATAAATGAAATCTACAATCATCAATCCAAACCAAAATCAACACAAGTCAAACCCAATTTAACCCTTTTGACTTGAAATGTTCAAATGAACCAAAACCCATTTGAACCCAAGCCAATTACAATTGAATTTATATATCAATCCCAAATCCATATATAAACTCAACTAAATCAAACTCAACCCAAAATCAACCAACTAAACCCAATTGGTCCACTTGACCCAAAGTGCCAATTGACCTATTTGAGCCAAGTTCTAATCCTACCCAAATTGATTGAACCAAGTCATCATTGATTGATCACCCTAGATTGATCAATTATCACAAATTGGGTCAAACCAAGTCAACTTGGTCATTTGACCAAGTCAACCCCTTAACTCATATAAACCCAAACAAGCCAAATTGTAACCTAAGATTCAAATCCGCCAATGATTCATACCAAATCAAAATCAATATTTGATTATGACTTGACCTTTAATTGAGTGTAACCAAATCCAATTGGCCCTCTTGACCCATGTTCACCCAAATTAACCTAAAAGGCCAAATTAGATCAAATCAAAATATAAACCAAATTGATTGCAATAATGGCTCAAGTTCATTCCAAATTGATTGTTGAACTTGACCAAAGCCATGATTGGACCCATTAAACCCAATTGACCTATAGCCCAAATTGACCTAAATGTTCAAGTTGGCCTAAATATAACCAAATCCAAATTAATTGAAATCAAAGCTACAATAATTTTCTAATTGGTCAACTAAACCCAAACCAACACCCAACCCAATTTTACAATTTGGTCAAATTAGTCAACTTAACCCATTTGACCCAAATGAATTCAAATGAGAAAAATCAAATCTAAGCCAAACTCAACCAAACTAATTGAATCAAAATATCCCAAATGATCATATGAACTTGAACAAACCATTGGTTTGATCCAACTTGACTAATTGGTCAACTTGACCCAACCTAACTCAATTTGACCTAAATGAGTCAAATTGAGCCAAACCTAACCAAATCAACTCCAATTGACTTGAAATTTGGGCTAACCCACTTTGGCTCATTACAAATCTACCCAAATAAAATCCAATGCAAAATGGTCATTCTACCCTTGGGTCAAGGGCATCACATGAGATAAATCACCCATGTATGAGGTCATTTCCATTACTTGGCCACTTGGTACTCTCCCAATCCACCTAGGATCTTAGACACTATCCAACCTAACCCTGGTTGGGTTGCCATGACCCATGGGAGGTGAAATCACCTCACCCTCCCATTAGAGCATTTGAAACCCATAGGACACACATGATTCCTTTTGGCAGCCCACCTCCACACCTTCAACCAACCAAGCCGCCAACTCACCTCCTCCGCCACCCACTACTAAGATGGTTGGACATGCTAAAAGCCAAACCTCGATCCCACCATCCAAGATGAAGGTATACTCATTTCCATCAAACACACAAAAAAAATCATTCCTCATAACCTAGCTACCCAAGATGAGCCGCCAAAGCCATTCCCTAAGCTCCCTTCATTCTTCAATCAAAATGCCATTCCCATCCCAAAAATAGACACTCCCATTTTGACCTAACTTCCTATTTCTCCATCAAACTCAAATTAACTTTACACACCTTCTCTAGGCTCATCGAGCAAGAATGAATCATCTCCCAAGCTTCCGAGCTAAAGGTGGGATTTTGATCAAACTCGCTCAAATCATCATTCATGGCCTTAAAAGAACATGGAATTGATCCAATTGCTACTCAACAGGGCATCATCTCCACTAGATGAAGTTTCCTCAATCATTCGAGCTGCTATTCTTGAGCTTTAGTGAGGTATGCTTCCAAAACAAATTCGTAGGCAAAAATGGGTTGGAGCTTTTTAAAGAGAACTTGCATCTTGTGTGATCTTGGCCATTAGATCCCCTCCGATCGATGTCATGAAGGTGTGGGATCCTTTTGGAGTTGATCTGAGCTCGGGCAAGCTTGGATCAAGTGAGCAATGGTGGACAGACTATATTCTTCCTCACTCGCATGATGTTAGATCAAGCATCATCCGTTCCACGTGATCACAATGGATGAACATGATTAGATCTGCTAGATTAATCTGATTTAATCCTATTAATCTGTGGGATTAATCATAGCTGTCCCATGTTAGATCGAACAATGAATAAGAAAGCACGACCGCCACCGCCATATAGGCACTGAGTTAGATAAGTTTTAAGTAGCCAATCTCATATGTGGAAAGTGTGCCGCATCACATGCTATGGCACCAACAGATTAGGCAATTAGGCTTAATTAATCATTTTTAATGGCTGAAACTTCTAAAAATCTTAAAAAATCATAGAGAAATAAAAAATGCAAATAAATACACATTTTAAAGATATTTCAGAGGAGAATTAATTAAAAACAATCTTAACTAATTTTGAATAGTAATTAAAGTTTATTTACAAAATTTATTAGTTTAATTACTCCTTAATTACTTAAGCAATTAATCCCAAATTTTGTGTGATAATTTAATGGGATGACCTCTGCCTCCCATGATTTTCTTGGGATTTATTGCTTTAATTAGAAAATTGACTAATTAAACCTTAACTACTCTTTAAGTTAATTAATGATTAGTTAATCCCATGAATAGTAATAAATAAATTAATTAAGTTTATTAATCATTATTCAACAAAGTGAACTAAGGAATAGGTTGGGACCCCTTTCCCAAGTTCATTTCACCTTTTTAAAATGAAATTAATGATTTAACTAATTAATTAAATCGCTTAATCAAATTGAAATCATAATCATATCAGACCATAATTAATTAAATCATGGGTTACCTAAAGGAGTTTAATGAAATTATGGTGAGTCCATATGCATCAGAAAACCCTAAGAGTAATTAATTAAGTCCCTTAATCTAATTAACTATTAATCATGAGCCAATTGCATTTGGCTCCTTTTATTTCCTAGGATCATTGCAAGTTTATTTTCCATGCATATCATGTTGGCTCATAATTATTTAGTTAATTACTTTAAGGTGACATAGGTAAGGTAATTAATTCATCTAATTAAGGGTTAAACAATTAACCCATAAAATCAACTTAATTACATTTCCTTAAATTAAATCAAATCAATAATGTGGAATGGGTTTAAAACAATAAGTGATGATTTCTCTCTCCTCTTTAAATCAAATTAAATCCAAACCTTAATTAATAAAAAAGCTTTGGTTTGCTTTAAATAATCTTATTTGATTTGATTGTCCTTAAGAACTAGTTTGGTTGAATGAATCACATGCTTATATTTGATTATCCTCTTTCCAATCATGTTAAATTTGGTATGTCATTTGAATTCATGCATCCATCTTTTCAAAATCTAGTAAAATAAAATGGATTTCCTTTATGTAAGTTTGCATGTGTTGATTTAATTTAATATATGTGTGGCTATTATTACTATTAAATCCAAATGTATTTTTTCAAAAGCTTATAAATGAACAATAATATGTGTTATGATGCTAGTTATAAATACATAATAAATGCATGTGCTTATAGCTTAAGTGTATTAATATTGAGATCTCTTTCCTCTATTCATGTGTTGATTTATATAAGATTAAATGCTAATGGGTATATAGTGACATCCGTGGAACACGAGGCTTTAGCCCCAAGGAGGTCATTTGATTACCTCCCTTCGGGTTTAACAACAACACATACCCATTTGATTTCATTCTTATGTATTTTAACATTAGAATTTGGATAGAGTTTTAATTCATATATATAAATGATTCAATCAAAAAATACAATCTTTGCATGGTTTTCTTTCTCTCATTTATGCATACATCCATGTGTGTCTAAGAAAAACAAGTATATAGTTTGACATCCTAGAATATGAGGATTTAGTTAGCCCCAAGGAGGTCATTTGATTACCTCACTTGCCTATATCTTTCTACATGTATATGTATATGTGATTAGTGATTGAAAATTCCATTTTACATTAAAATTGCATGCATTCATAATTGACTAAGTGGTTGAATTAATTAGACATAAGATTTGGAGCTTAGTTTCTATGTTCATTTATACTAATTTACATATGTTTGAATGCAAATGGGTATATAGTCCGACATCCCAAAAATATGAGGCTTTAGCTAGCTCCAAGGAGGTCATTTGATTACCTCACTTCCTTGGTTTAATAACGACACATGCCTATTTAATTTCATTCTTATGTCATTTTTGTATAAGAATTTGGATAAAGTTTTAAATTAATAAGTTTAAATAATTCAATCAAGAAATATAAATTTTAAACATACACATACATTTGTCATTTAAGTGTAAAAATATGTTGTATGATACACTTAGATTAAATCATAAGCATGTTACATGTGATGGAAAGGATTGATTTAATATATGTCATGTGGTCGTAATTGAATTAAATTAATCTTAAGATGCCTTTCATTTTGAATAGGATTATTTAAAGTGAACCTAAACTTATGATTAATTAAATCATTTAATAAGCTATTCACTAAAAAGAACTAAATCAAATTAATATACTATAAAAAGTGAGTTAAGGTAGGGATAAAAGAGGGCAATCCTTTTTTTCTCTCTTTATACCACTTAGTTGTTAAGTGTAATCAAATGAAACAAAAGAAAACACAAATTAAAATTCTCAAATCAATTAAACTACTTCAAGTGAAATCAACCTTTCATGTTAAATTGAATCCTTCTACACATAGAAAATACAACACTAATGCCTAACAAGACTTCCCACACAAGCCTTAATACACACATTAGAATTAAGTCACCACTTGCTCTAAGTTAGAGGTATGATGATATATGTTTTTTTTCTGATGTATTATTTTAGATTGGATGTTGGGTGTATGCTTAGAGATGAATGATAGGCCAATATTAGCCTAATCATATTCTACAGGTGATTATGCTTAAGGAATGCTAAAAATAAATGTGAATGACCTTTTGCATATTGCTTAAATCATTAAGCATAATCTAAATTAGACATGGGCTTACCCATGTGTGTTAAGTCAAAATTATAAATACAATAGCTTGAGATTTTTGTATATTTAGCTAACCTCTATTTTGCAAGTTAGATTTACTTTTCCCACATAAGTAGAATTTTACATTAGGAATTATGATTAGTGCTATGGGGATTAGAGAAAGGGCAAGTTTTTTATCCTGGGTGCCTGATACCTTTGAATCAAGCACCATCCAAATCAAGGAATGAACCAAATCAAAAATGAAGATATGAAGAAAGAAGACCCACATAGAATTTAATACAATTATAATTATTCTTTCATATTCTAGGTTGTATAAGAGAGAGCTTACCCATCTTTTCTCTCTCTGGTTGTATGCACCAAATGCATCCTTATATTCTTTTATGATAGTTTATATAATTGTTTGATGTTATGTTTACATCATTAGATGCATTTTTCATAGTTTCTTAAATTGATACTTTAATGTGTGGCTTGAATGATTAGGCTCTTAGGATAAAAATAACTTTTCTACCCAAATAATCACCCATAACTAAATTTTAAATAACTCATAAACTCATCATAAGACATAAATAAGATAAATAAAAGATTTAGCAACCCTTAGTATATGGTTGTATGTTTCACATCATGCATGCATATTCTTTCTCTCTTGAACATGAAGGATCTCCATCATTGCACGATAAAGGAATACTTAATCTAAGAGGGCATCCCCTGTGGTGGAGAACACCTTCTTCAAGCTGATTTGACCCATAACCTATTTCATCATGTATTTAGGCATAAGAAATCCTAAAGAAAATGATGTCTCTAAAATGAAATAAAATTTGAAAATATTTGCATCTATATTAAGTCATATGCTCATACCACTCATGCTCTAGTCTTAGGAGTGTGTTTAGGACTTTAGTATCTTTCTAATTAAATAAGCACCTTAGCTATCTTGCAATTCATAAGACCGAACTACATGGTTTTAAAATCATAGTAGGAGTTACACAAAAGTGCTTATAAGTCTAAGTAAAAAATTTATTCATTCTGGAGGTAAACACTTATATCCACTTGTCTCTAGATTTAGGTCATGCTAAAGCTCCTAGATTTAGGATCCAGGTAGCTATTTCTTCATGAGCATATCCTCACCTCTAAGCATTCCCACAACCTCATTGGTTGATTATAAGCCCCAATTCACTCAAAATATAAATCTCCTCAACTTTAATATTATAAGGAATAACCATAGGATAGATTGGAATGCTCACTAGGCTTCCTAGTATCATGAGCATTTCATACTTATTTCATTTAGATTTCAAAAATAAGTCTTCTTTGAGCTTTCCCAATTGATTTTCCAAATACAACCAATCTTTGATAGTAACATTCAAATCTTTGGAGATGATAATTGTCTACTTTAATCGAGTATTCTTAAGAAATTTTATTTCCTAAGATGTAATTAACTATGAGGCTTGCCTCCATAGGAACTTAAGAACTTTTAATATAAACTTGCTTTATTTATTCATGTAAAGTAGGGGAAAATCTCTACTTCAAGACCCATCATGCCTAGAGTCCTTATTACGTGATTAGTCCATTGTAAAGTGATGCTAATCTGAGATAGTACATCATACCTCAATGTTGTACTTGATCACCTCAAAAGTACCTACCATGATCCTGGTGTCCCATACATTCAAAAAATAAACACCATAAAGGCTCTCACCTTGTTCATTGAATCCTCTCAACATCATCCTTTCTTTTTGGAGTTTGGAGATGTTGATCCTCAAGGAAGAAAGGGTTCTTAGACTCATAATATTGATTGATACAATTGGGTCAAGTAAAACTCTAGATAGCCTGTATTTTCCAACATCCACTATAATATAAAGAGGCAGTTGTGGTCAGTCATCCTTAAGAGTAAGTCTTCATCGCTGAATGTAACTGCTAAGATGTCCTTCAAGTGGCATGCCTCCTCTTTAGTAGTGGTCAGCTGAGCTAAGCATATATCTAGATCAATTAAGGCCTTGATTAGAGATTTCCTCATCTCTTTGGATAAGACAAGGGCGTCATATATCCATAACTTAGCTAAAAACTTTCTAAGGTGAGCTAGGACATTATAATCAACTCTGGCTTGGTCCTCCACAAGCATATCCATTAGTGGAGCATCCTATGGAGCCTATTTCAAGAACCAATGACTTGCTTACTTTTCCTGAGACCCTAAAAAGGTAGAACTATGGTATCGATATGTTGATTTAGTGACTTCATGATGAGCTTGTGGAAAGTTTTACCTCATTAAGCATACCATAGCTCCTCATGGGATCCTCAAAATGACTCCAAGTCAATCTCAAGAGGTAAACCAATAAAAAAAAAATCGAACTAATGAGCTATTATTTTATTTAGAGCTTTCAATAGAATAAATCAAGAGCATCAGAAGTGGACAATATATAACTAGAATTAGCTTTCTTCATTAATTTCTTTTTGGGTAGAGGTACATGATAGAAATCAAGTAAAGTAAGAAGAGTAAGAGATTTAGTGCCCTTATCCACAGATACAATGCTCTTGTAGGTAGAAGAGGAGCTAATAGAAGAGGTGGTAGCTATAATGGTGGAGGGAGTATTACTGATGGTATACACTACTATCTCTGCAAGTATGGTGAGTTTTATTGGCTATCACCCTAAGTTGTCCTTGCAACTGCAAACCTTCCTTGGTGTTGGAGGTTTGATCTACTTAGCAAAGGAAAGCTTGATCTTAGATGATCTTCTTGCAGGATAGGGAGATATCCTAACCTTCTTCGGTCTTAAGAGGATCGCAAGTATCCCCAAAGATTACTCTAATAGAACTGGATGGTTGCTCTAATAAATATTCCTTAGGGAAACTATGGCTCTCAAGTTGTAGCTATGCTCAACCCAGCTTAAAAAAATAATATCCTCTAAGACATGGCCTATGTGGTAAGGAATAAATAGATCATCGCTTGCCCACTTCCTCGGCCTCTCTAAGGCTCTAACCGAAAGTTGAGTTTCTTTAAAGATTTTCCTAACTACCTCCTCTTGAATGAATAAGGCTTATTAATATATACAAAAGAGTATAAAGTAGTTCCTATGGATAAGAATCTAAACTGTGGTCAAGGTGGAAAATGATTGTCTTAGATAAACCAGATGATGGCGAGGTGGTGGAAGAGCTGGTGGCAAAGGAGGCTGCTGAACTCATAGTCTCTCATAGTGAACTCTGGCTGGCTGCTTCACTTTATCCACTAACATAACTTTCCCTAACTTCTTAAACAACTTATACCTAGATGATTGGAAAGAGCATTTACTTTGCTTCCTCTTATAAGCCAAGTTGATTAATTTCTTGAATGTTTTGATGGTCCCTTAAGCATGAAGTTGATCTGCCATGGATATTCTTGAGAAGAATCTCAATGGCATGCTATTTACAGTGGTTCATTTCATGCTGGTGGCACTTGAGAATGTATTCAACAAGGAACCGTGGAGTTTCTATTCTATATGAGGTCGCCTACAATCACCCTCCTAAGAAAGAAACCTCTTGATGAAGAGTTCCAACTCAACAAAGTCTTCATAACTGTTAACCTAACGCACCAATCAAATGCAACACCATGTACAAATGAAAAATAGAGGAGTGCATCGCATTAATGTTGTAAACACCCTTTAAAGTGTGTAAACCTAAATAAAATAAAACTAAATAAAACCAAAACCTAAAATAAACCAAAAATAAATAAAAAATATAACATAAACCCTAAACTAAAAAAACCCAAACCTAAAATAAACATAAACATAAACTAAAATAAATAAACCTAACCCTAAACCTAAAATAATCTAAACATAAACCCTAAACAAAATAAAATAAAAACTAAAAATTAACCTAAACATAAACTAAAAAAACCTAAAAATTAACCTAAAATTAAAGCCTAAAACCTAAACCTAAAAAAATAAAATAAAAACTTAAAAATAAAAAATAAAAAATTAAACCTAAACCAAAAAAAATAAAATAAAAATAAAACTAAACTAAAAAATAAACATAAACCTAAGCCTAAAAAATAAACTAAAAAAAAACTTAAATTGAAATAAATAAAAATAAATAAATAAATTAAACTAAATAAAAATAAAAAAATAAATCTAAAAAAAATAAAATAATAAAATAAACTAAAATAAATTAAAAATAAACTAAATAATAAACCTACTAAATAAAAAAACTCTAACCTAAACCCTAAACCCTAAAATCTAAACCATAAATAAACCCTAAACTAAACCAAAATAACTAAACCCTAAACCCTAAACCCTAACCTAACCCTAGCCCTAAACTTAAACCAAAACTAAAACCCTAAACCCTAAAGTAACCCTAACCCTAAAACTAAAATAACCCAAACCTGCTAACCTAACCCTAAACCTAAAAAACACTAAAGCCTAAACACTAAACCTAAATAAACCTAAACCTAAACATAAATAAACCTAACTAAAAAACTAAACCTAAACCCAAAATCTAAACCCTAAAACTAAAACCTAAAACCTAAACTAAACAAAACCTAAAATAAAATAAACAAAAAACTAATTAAAATAAATATAAAATAAAATAAAATAAACTAAAACCTAAACCTAAACTTAAACCTAAAAATAAATTAAATAAATTAATAAAAATAAATGAAAATAAAATAAATAAAAACCTAAACTAAACTAACAAAATAAAATAATCCTATGAATCAAAAACCTAAATAAAATAAAAAACTAAACATAAATAAAATAAACAAAATAAAAAAGTAAATAAAAAACCTAAGCCTAAAACTAAACTTTAAAATAAACTTAAAATAAATAAAAATAAAACCTAAACCCTAAACTAAAACAAAACCTAAACCTAAAATAAACATAAAATAAACAAAATAAATAAACCTAAACCTAAACTAAATAAAACTAAAATAAATAAAACTAAACCTAATCCTAAAAAAAAACTAAACCTAAACCTAAACCAAAACTAAATAAAATAAAATAAACTAAAAATAAACCTAAACATAAACAATAAAATAAAACCTAAAAATAAACCTAAAAAAATAAAATAAAAACCTATAGCTAAACTTAAAAATAAAAAAATAAAACCTAAACTTAAAAACTAAATTAAAAATAAAACTCAACTAAACAATAAATCTAAACCTAAAAAATAAACTAAAATTAAAAACCTAAACTAAAATAAATAAACTTAAAATAAATAAACTAAACTAAATAGAAATAAAGAAAACCTAAATAAAAAATAAAACATAAATAAACTAAACAAACAAAATAAACCTAAACCTAAACTAATTTAAAAAAAACCATAAACCCTAAATCATGAACCTAAAGCCTAAACCCTAAACCAACAACCCTAAACCCTAAACCTAAATCCTAAACCTAAAACCCTAAATCCTAAACCCTAAAAGCATAAACCCTAAAACCTAAACCTAAACCCTAAACCCTAAACCTAGACCCTAAACCCTAAACCCAAATCGTAAACATTAACTAAAAGTAACTAAATAAATTTAAAAATAAATCTAATAAACCTAAACCTAAACCATAAATCATAACCTGATGGCAACATCAAAACAGGCTAATCTAGATCAAAGGCAAAAAATAAACCTATGGTGGGGATTAAAAATAAAGGCATAAAAGGAGTGATAAAAAAATCTGATATGATGATAGATCTTGCAACTAGATCGGGTGGTTCTATAACTGAGCAACTAAAGAAATGACCGATCCGATTACTTCTTATAACTGTATCTTTAAAAATAACTAGTTATTTATTTTCTATGCATGCTCATATCTATGTTGTCGCTAAAATGTCTTAGAAAATTTGAACCTTGATGAAATCGAAAAGAAGAAATGTTGAATATGAATTTGTTCTCTATTAAAAAAAAATAAAAACCTTAAACTAAAACCTAAACCCTAAACATAAAACCTAAAACCTAAAAACCCTAAACCTTAAACCCTAAACCCTAAACCCAAAAACCCTAAACCATAAACCCTAAACCCTGAAACTTAAACCCTAAACCCTAAACCTAAAAAAAAACCTTGCATTCTAAACCCCAAACCCTATACCCAAAACCTTAAAAAGCTAAAAACTTAAACTAAAATAAATAAACCTAAAATAAATAAACTAAACTAAATAAAAATAAAAAAAATAAACTAAATTAAAAAATAAAAAATAAAATAAACTAAATAAATAAAGAATAAACTAAATAAACTTAAACTACCACTTGACTTAATTTAAAAAAATAAAATAAAATAATATAAAAACTCTAAACCATAAACCCTAAATAATCCCAAAACCCTAAAACTTATAAACCCAAAACCCATACCCCAAACCTAATCCTAAACCCTAAAACCTAAAAAACCTAAACCTAAACTAAATAAACCTAAAAATAAAATAAATAAAAAACCTAACCTAAATCAAATAAAAATTAAAATAAAATAAAACCCAAAACTAAAACCTAAAATAAAATAAAATAAAAATAAAATAAAAAAATAAAAAAAAAAACTAAACTAAAAATAAATAAATAAATACCTAAACTAAACTAAAACAAAATAAACCTAAATAAAATAACTAAATAAAAAGTAATGTAAAAATAAATAAACCTAAAATAAAATAAAATAAAAACTAAATAAAAACCTAAACTTAAAATATAAACCAAAAATAAACTTAAAATAAAGAAAAATAAAAACCTAAACCTAAACAAAAAAAAAAAACCTAAACTAAAATAAATAAAATAAAATAAACCTAAACCTAAACCTAAACCCAAAACTAAATAAAATAAAATAAACTAAAAGAAATTAAAACCTAAACTAAAAAGAAACCTAAAAATAAACCCAAAATAAAAACTAAACCTAAACTTAAAAAATGAGATAATACCCCTAAACCTAAAAATAAAAAAATAAACCTAAAATAAAAAAATAAAATAAAATAAAACTAAACTAAAAAATGAACATAAACCTAAACATAAACCTAAAAAAATAAACTAAAATAAAAAACCTAAACTAAATAAATAAACCTAAAATATATAAAATAAACTAAATTAAAATAAAAATAAATCTAAATAAAAATAAAATAAAGTAAAATAAATAAAAGATAAATAAAAAACTTAAACCTAACTAATTTAAAAAACCTAAACCTTAAATAAACCCTAAACCCTAAATCCTAAACCCTAAACCCTAAACCCTAAAGCCTAAACACTAAAACTAAGCCTAAACCCTAAACAATAAACTTAAACCCTAAACCTACAACCATGAACCATAAACCCTAAATAACCCTAAATCCTAAACCCTAAACCCTAAACCCTAAAACCCTAAACCCTAAACTAATCCTAAACCATAAACATGAAACCCTAAAAACCCTGAACCATAAACCCTAAGGCCTGAACCCTAAACCCTAAACCCTAAACCCTAAAACCCTAAACCTAAACCCTAAACTAAAATAAATAAACTAAACTAAAACCTAAACCCTAAACCCTAAACCCTAAATCCTAAACCCAAAATAAAACCTTAAACTCTAAATCCTAAATCCCAAACCTAAAACCTTAAATCCTACATTAACCCTAAAAGCTTAAAACATGAAATAAAAAACTAAACTAAATAAAAATAAAAATAACCTAAATCAAAATAAGAAAATAAAATAAACTAAAATAAAAAAATAAATAAAATAAACCTAAACCAACCACTTGACAATGTTTTAAAAATAAATAAAAAATAAAAAAATCTTAATCCAAAATCGTAAACACTAAACAATAAACATTAAAACCTAAAACCCCAAACCTTAAACATTAAAACCTAAAACCCCAAACCTTAAACCCTGAACCCCAAACCCTAAACCCTAAACCCTAAACCCTAAACCCTAATCCCTAAACCCTAAATACCTAAAAACCTAAACCTAAAAAATAAATAAATAAAAAAAAAACCTCAAAAAATAAAATAATAAAATGTAAACTAAACCTAATAAACCTAAAAATAAAATAAAATAAAAAATAAAAACTAAATTAAAATAAAGACCTAAACTAAACTAAAAAATTAAAATAAACCTAAAAAAGAAAAACTTAAATAAAATAAAAACAAAATGAAAAGTAAAAACAAAATAAACCTAAAATAAAATAAAAAAAACAAAACCTAAACCTTAAACTTTAAAAAAAACATAAACCTAAAAGAAATAAAATAAAATTAACTTAAACCTAAACTAAAATAAACTAAACTAAAATCAATAAAACCTAAGCCAAAACATAAAATAAACTAAACCTAAACACTAAACTAAATAAAATAAAATAATCTCAAAAAAACCTAAACCTAAACAAAAAAAAATAATACCTAAAAATAAAGCTAAAATAAAAACCTAAAACCTAAACCTAAAAAAATAAAATAAAAACATAAACCTAAACATAAATTAAAAAATAAAACCTAAACTAAAATAAAATAATAATAAAACTAAACTAAAATAAACATAATTACACTAAACTAAAAAATAAACTAAAATAAAAAAAAAACTTAAATAATAAACTTAAATAAACTAAATAAAAAAATAAAAAATAAACCTAAATAAATAAAAAAAATAAATATCCTAAAATAAATAAAAAAATAAACTAAACAAATGAAAATAAATAATTAAAAAAAAAACCTATACCTAAACTAAACCCTAAACCCTAAATCCTAAACCCTAAACCCTAAACTAAAATAAGCCTAATAACCAAAATAACTCTAAACCTAAAACCCTAAACCATAAACCCTAAACCATAAACCCTAAACTAAACCTAAATCCTAACCCTAAAAACCCTAAATAAATCCAAACCCTAAACCCTAAACCCTAACCTAAACCATAAACCCTAAAAAAAAACCTAAACTCTAAACCTAAACCCCAAAGCCTAAACTAAAAAAACTAAACCTAAACCCTAAACCCAAAAAATAAACTAAAATAAACACTAAACCATAAAACCCTAAACCCTAAAACTCTAAACCCTAAACCCTAAACCCTAAACCCTAAACCCTAACAACCTAAAAATCTAAGCCTAAAGTAAATAAAACCCATAAATAAAATAAATAAAAAACCTAAACGTAAATAAAATAAAAAAATAAAATAAAGTAAAAACTTAAACTAAAACCTAAACCTAAACCTAAAAATAAAATAAAATACAACAACAACAACAATAACAAGCCTTTACCCCACTAAGTGTGGTCGGCTATATAAATCCTTCATCTCCAAGGTCCTATTATGAAATTCTCATTTACTTATTAAACTTTTTTATACATCTAAAAGTCTTTTAGGTCTACCTCCTTTATTAACATAAGGCAAATCTAATCTACTCTCCTAATAATCATAATAACGCTATGTGGCCAAACCATATAACACTCTCTCTAATCTTATCTACCACCATACTAACTTAACATACTCATTTTGCATTGTATCTAAGAGTAAAGCCACTCATCCACCTAAGCATCCTAAACACTTAACTTAGTCTTATGCTCTTTATTGGCCAACATCCTACACCATAAGTCAAGGTCTTACCACCATCTTATAAAATTTTCCTTAAGTTTAAGTTGAACTTTCTATCACACAAATGCCATGATTCCTCCACTTTAACCATCCAACTTGGATTCTACTAATAACATCTCCATCTATTTCACCATCATTTTGAATAATAGAGCCTAAATATAATACTCTTATTAATGACTTGTTCAAATGTAAACACTACCACTAAAGTTCTAAACTAAATTTACACTCCATATATTTAGTTTTAGATCTACTTAAATAAAAAAACCTTAGACTCTAATGTTGACCTCCATAATTCAAGTTTATCTTGGGCTCCTCTAGTCTTATCAACAAGAAGAATGTCATAAAAAAAGCATACACTAAGGTACATCTTCTAAATGCCTATAAGAACATCCAAAATTAAAGCAAAAGATAAGGGCTTAAAGTGATCCTTGATGTAATCCAATTAAAATGGGAAAATATTTTGTCAATATTCCTTGTGTTTGGACACAAGTAACAACTCTAGTATACATATCCTTAATGACTTAAATAACCAATATTAACTCTTTCTTTCTAGAACTCCAAAGAACATCTCTTGAATCTTATCATAAGATTTCTAAATAAATAAATATGTAAATCCTCCTTACTTTCTATACTTCCATCAAACTTCTTAACAAATGTATAACATCCATAGTAGATCTACGGCATGAAACCAAAACAGAGAAACTTTTATCACATTGTAACCTATGCTCAATTACTCTCTATAATTTTAATGTATGACACATTAACTTAATTCCTCTATAATTTGCACACTCATCACCTATTCTTAAATAACCAACAAACTCTTTCTCCACTCATCTAGCATCTTTTTAGTCTTTAAAATAACATTAAAAAGATAAAGTTAAGAAATTCTTTGATCTCTAAACATTTCCACACTATATAATCATCGTCCTACTCCACATTTCATTTTCTTTAAAGCTTCTCTAACTCCAGATTTACTAATACGATGATAAAAATAAAATAAAATAAAATAAAATAAAATAAAATAATAAAAATAAACTAAAATAAAATAAATAAAAACCTAAACTAAACTACAAAATAAAATAAGCCTAAGATTAAAAACCTAAATAAAATAAAATTAAACATAAAATAAAAAATTAAATAAACCTAAAATAAAATAAAATAAAACTAAATAAAAAACCTAAACTTAAAAAATTAAAAATAAATAAAAATTAAAACCCAAATCAAACTAAATAGAAAACTAAACCTAAAATAAAAATAAAATAAAATCAATAAAATAAATGTAAACTTAAACTAAAATAAACTGAACTAAAATAAATAAAACCTAAATCTAAACCTAAAATAAACTAAGCCTAAACCCTAAAGTAAATAAAACAAAATATAGTAAAAAATAAACCTAAAGCTAAACTAAAAAATAAAACCTAAAAATAAACCTAAAATAAAAACCTAAAACCTAAACCCTAAACCCTAAACCCTAAAAAGCTAAAAACCTAAACTTAAAGTAAATAAATCCTAAAATTAAAATAAATAAATAAACTAAACAAAAAGAAAATGAAAACTAAATGAAAAATAAAAATAAAGTAAACCAAAAATAAAATAAAATAAAAACTAAATAAAAACCTAACCTTAAAATAAAAAATAAAACCTAAAACTAAAAAATAAAATAAAAATAAAACTAAACTAAAAAATAAACATAAACCTAAACATAAACCTAAAAAATAAACTAAAATAAAAAACCTAAACTTAAATAAATAAACCTAAAATATATAAAATAAACTAAATTAAAATAAAAATTAAATCTAAATAAAAATTAAAAATAAAATAAACTAAAATAAATAAAAGATAAACTAAAAAAACTTAAACCTATCGATTTACCTAATTTTAAAAAAAACCTTAAACCTTAAACCCTAAATCCAAAACCCTAAACCCTAAATCCTAAACCCTAAACCTTAAACCCTAAAGCCTAAACACTAAAACTAAGCCTAAACCCTAAACAAACTAAACCCTAAACTAAACCATAACCATAAACCCTAAATAACCCTAAATCCTAAACCCTAAACCCTAAACCTAAATCCTAAACCCTAAACTAATCCTAAACTATAAATTCAAAACCCTAAAAAACTATAAACTTAACCCTAAAACCCTAAACCCTAAACCCTAAAACCCTAAACCCTAAACCCCTCAAACCCTAAACCATAAACCCTAAACCCCAAACCTTAAAACCTAAATCCTAAACCCTAAACCCTAAATCATAAACCCAAAATAAAACCTTAAACTCTAAACCCTAAATCTTACATTAACCCTAAGAAACTAAATAAATAAACTAAACTAAATAAAATAAAATAACCTAAATCAAATAAGAAAATAAAATAAACTAAAATAAATAAAAAATAAATAAAATAACCTAAAATAACCACTGACAATGTTTAAAAATAAATAAAAATAAAAAATTTTAATCCAAAACCCTAAACACTAAACCCTAAACCCAAACCTAAACCTAAACCTAAAACTAAACCTAAACCCTAACCCCAAACCCTAAACCCTAAACCCTAAACCTAACCCTAAACCTAAAACCTAAAAAAAACTAAACCCAAAAAAATAAATAAATATAAAACCTAAACCTAAATAAAATAAAATAAAAATGTAACGGTAAACCTAAAAATAAAATAAAATAAAAAATAAAAACTAAATTAAAATAAAGACCTAAACTAAACTAAAAAAGTAAAATAAACCTAAAAATAAAAAACCTAAATAAAATAAAAATAAAATGAAAAGTAAAAACAAAATAAACATAAAATAAAAAATAAAAAAAAATAAAACCTAAACCTTAAACTTTAAAAAAACATAAAAAAAAACCTAAAAGAAATAAAATAAAATTAACTTAAACCTAAACTAAAATAAACTAAACTAAAATCAAAAAACCTAAGCCAAAACATAAAATAAACTAAACCTAAATGCTAAACTAAATAAAATAAAATAAACTAAAAAAATCTAAACCTAAACAAAAAAATAATACCTAAAAATAAACCTAAAATAAAAACCTAAAACCTAAACCTAAAAAAATAAAATAAAAACATAAACCTAAACATAAAATTAAAAAATAAAACCTAAACCAAAAAATAAAATAATAATAAAACTAAACTGAAAAATAACCATAATCCAACACTTAAACTTAAAAAATAAACTAAAATAAAAAAAGCAAACTTAAATAATAAACCTAAAATAAACTAAATAAAAATAAAAAATAAACCTAAATAGAAATAAAAAATAAAATATACTAAAATAAATAAAAAATAAACTAAACAAATGAAAAAAACCTAAACCTACCTGTTTACCTAATTTGAAAAAAAAACTATATACCTTAAACTTTAAACCCTAAACCCTAAATCCTAAACCCTAAACCCTAAACCCTAAAACTAAGCCTAAACCCTGAACCACAAACTTTCAACTCTAAACCTACAACCTTAAACCATAAACACTAAATAACCCTACATCCTAAACCCTAAACCATAAACCCTAAACTATCCCTAAACCCTAAATCCTAACCCTAACCCAAAATCCTAAACCCTAAATCCAAAGCCCTAAAACCCTAAACCATAAACCCTAAACCATAAAAAGCCTAAACCTTAAAGCCTAAACCCCAAAGCCTAAACTAACCGTAAAGACTAAACCCTAAAAACCCTAAACCCTAAACCCTAAACCCTAAACCCTAAACCCCAACCCTAAACACTAAACCATAAAACCCTAAACCCTAAAACTAAACCCTAAACCTAAACCTAAACCCTAAATAAACCTAAAACCTAAGCCTAAAGTAAATAAAACCTAAAAATAAATAAATAAAACCTAAACGTAATAAAATAAAAAATAAAATAGTAAAACTTAAACTAAAACCTAAACCTAAACCTAAAAAATAAAATAAAATACAACAAAAATAACAACAACAAGCCTTTATCCCACTAAGTGGGTTATAAATCCTTTGTCTCCATTGTTTCTATTATGTGTCAAATTCTCATTTAATTCAAGTATTCTAAGACATTTTTATACATCTTAACCAAGTCTTTTAGGTCTACCTCTGCCTTTATTAACATAAGGAAAATCTAATGCATCTACTCTCCCAAGGGTCATCTAGATGCTTTATGTGGCCAAACCATAAGGCTAACTCTCTAATCTTATCTATAAATACAACTTTTCCCAACATACTCATTTTGCATTGTATCTCTAAGAGTAAACCACTCATCCATCCTCATCTCTATAACACTTAACTTAGTCTTATGCTTTTCTTTTATTGGCCAACATCCTACACCATAAGTCATGTAAAGTCTTACCACCATCTTCTAAAATTTTCCTTAAGTTGTTGAACTTTTCTATCACACAACAAAGCCGATGTATTCCTCCACTTCAACCATCCAACTTGGATTCTACTAATAACATCTCCAACTATTTCACCATCATTTTGAATAATAGAGCCTAAATATCTAATCGCCACTCTTATTAATGACTTGTTCAAATGTCACAACACTACCACTAAGTTCTACAACTAAATTTACACTCCACATATTTAGTTTTAGATCTACTTAAATGAAAACCTTTAGAAATGTTGACCTATAATTCAAGTTTATCTTGGGCTCTCTCTAGTTTTATCAACAAGAAGAATGTCATTAGCAAAAAAAGCATACACCAAGGTACATCTTCTAAATGCCTAGTAAGAACATCCAAAATTAAAGCAAAAAGATAATTAAAGCGATCCTTGATGTAATCCAAAATGGGAAAATATTTTGTCAATCTTCCTTGTGTTTGGACACAAGTAACAACTCTAGTATACATATCCTTAATGACTTCAATATAACCAATATTAACTCCTTTCTATTCTAGAACTCTCCAAAGAACATCTCTTGAAACTTTATCATAAGCTTTTTCTAAATAAATAAATATCAGACGTAAATTCTGCTTACTTTCTCTATACTTCTCCATCAAACATCTTAACAAATGTATAACACCCATAGTAGATCTACCTGGCATGAAACCAAACTAATTGTGAGAAACTTTTGTATCACATCATAACCTATGCTCAATTACTCTTTCCCATAATTTTAATGTACACATTAACTTAATTCCTCTATAATACACTCTTGTGCATCACCTTTATTCTTAAATATAAACCAACAAACTCTTTCTCCACTCATCTAGCATCTTTTAGTCATTAAAATAACATTAAAAGATTTGTAAGCTAAGAAATTCTTTGATCTCCTAAACATTTCCACACTTCTATTGAATATCATCGTCCTACGCTTTTCCACATTTCATTTTCTTTAAAGCTTCTCTAACTTCAGATTTACTAATACGATGATAAAAATAAAATAAAATAAAATAATAAAAATAAACTAAAATGAAATAAATAAAAACCTAAACTAAACTACAAAATAAAATAAGCCTAAGATTAAAACCTAAATAAAATAAAATTAAGCATAAAATAAAAATAAAATAAACCTAAAATAAAATAAAATAAAAATTAAAACCCAAATAGTAAACAAAAAAGAAAAACTAAACCTAAAATAAAAATAAAATAAAATCAATAAAATAAACCTAAACTTAAACTAAAAACTAACTAAAATAAATAAACCTAAACCTAAACCTAAAATAAGCTAAACCTAAACCCTAAAGTAAATAAAACAAAATATAAAAATAAACCTAAAGCTAAACTAAAAAAATAAACCTAAAATAAACCTAAAATACCTAAAACCTAAACCCTAAACACTAAACCCTAAAAAAGCTAAAACCTAAACTTAAAGTAAATAAATCCTAAAATAAAATAAATAAATAAACTAAACAAAAGAAAATGAAAACTAAATGAAAATAAAATAAAGTAAACCAAAATAAAATAAAATAAAAACTAAATAAAAACCTAACCTTAAAATATAAACCTAAAAATAAATCATAGAAATATATAAAAAATAAAACCTAAACCCTAAACTAGAAAAAAAACCTGAACTTAAATAAATAAAGTGAAATAATCTTAAACTTAAACTAAAATAAATAAAAACTAAACCTAAAACCTAGACTAAATGAAATAAAATAAAAATAAAAATAAACATAAACTTAAAATAAAAAATAAAACGTAAATATAAACCTAAAACCAAAACCATAAACCCAAAACCCTAAAAAGCTAAAAACCTAAACCTAAAAAAAATAAAACCTAAAAATAAATTAAATAAAGAAATACTAAAAAAAATAAAATGAAAACTAAACGAAAAATAAAAATAAAATAAACCTAAAAAAATAAAATAAAACTAAATGAAAACTTAAACCTAAAATATAAACCTAAAAATAAAACTTTAAAAAAACCTAAACCTTAAACCCTAAACCATAAACACCTAAACCTAAACCCTAAACCTTAACATAAATGAAGCAAAACTAATCCCTAAAGTTATAAACCCTAAACCATAAACCCTAAACTAACCCTAACCTAACCCTAAACACCAAACCTTAAACCCTAAACCCTAAAATCCTAAACCCTAAACCCTAAACTAACCTTAAACCATAAACCCTATACCCTAAAAACCCTAAACCCTAAAGCCAAACCCTAAACCCTTAACCCTAACCTCAAACCTGCTAACCTAAACCCTAAACTTAAACTAAACCTAAAACCTAAACCCTAAAGCTAAACACTAAACCCTAAACTCTAAACCCTAAACCCTAAATCCTATCCTAAACACTAAACTAAACTAAACCCTAAAACCTAAACCCTAAAACCTAAAACCTACCTAAAGTAAATAAAACCAAAAAATAAAATAAATAAAAACCTAAACTAAACTAAACCTAAACCTAAACTTAAAAATAAATAAATGAATATAAAACTAGATAAATTAAATGAAAACCTAAACTAAATCAAAAAATAAAACAAACCTAAGAATAAAACCTAAATTAAATAAAACTAAACATAAAATAAAAAATAAAATAAACCTAAAATAAAATAAACTAAACCTAAAAAAAATAAACCAAAAAATAAATAAACAAATAAAACCCAAACCCTAAACTAAAATAAAACTAACCTAAACTAAACAAACTAAACTAAAATAAATAAAACCTAAACCTAAACCTAAAATAAACTAACCTAAACCCTAAACTAAATAAAAGAAAATAAACTAAAATAAACCTAAACCTAAACTAAAAAATAAAACCTAAAAATAAACCTAAAACCTAAACCCTAAACCCTAAACCCCAAAAAGCTAAAAACCTAAACCTAAACTAAATAAAACCTAAAAATAAAATAAATAAAAAAACCTAAGAAAAATAAATTAAATTTAAAATAAAATAAAAATATAAACTAAAACCTAAACCTAAAAAAAAAATGAAATAAAAAATAAAAACTAAACTAAAATAAAATAAATAAAAACCTAAACTAAACTAAAAAAAAAAAAAGGCTAAATAAAATAAAAAATAAGGCTAAAATAAAAATAAAATAAACTTAAAATAAAATAAAAACTAAAAAATAAACTTAAAAATAAATAAAAAATAAAACCTAAACCCAAAACTAAAAATAAAAATAAAAATACCTAAACCTAAACAAAGATAAAATAAACTAAAATAAATAAAACCTAAACCTAAATGTAAAATACATAAACCTAAACCTAAACTAAATAAAATAAAATAAACTAAAAATTAACCTAAACCTGTACTAAAAAAGAATAAATAAAAATAATCCCAAAATAAAAACTTAAAACCTAAACCTAAAAAAAGAAAATAAAAACCTAAACATAAACCTAAACATAAAAAATAAAACCTAAACCTAAAAAAAAACTTAAACTAAAAAATAAACCTAAACTTAAAAAATAAACTAAAATAAATAAAAAATAAACTAAATAAACCTAAACCTACAAGTTTACTTAAATTAAAAAAAATGAAAAAAAAATTAAAAATAAAAAATAAAAAACAAAAAAGAAAAACCCTAAACCTACAACCCTATTCCCAAAACCTAGAAACCTCCTCCCTAAGCCTATCATTCTTCATTTTGAATCCCTATTGGTGGCTCCCTCCACTTGGGATTTCTGTCTTTGGCTTCAATTTTGACTAATTTTAAAGGCTTGAATGACATCCGGAAGTTTGTGATGTTTTATCATTGACCATGGTCATGGTGTTCTAATCCTTGGGTTCCACCTAAAAATGTGGATGTTTTTGGCTAGGGCATCTGACATTTTGGAGATTGGCGGACCTAATGCTGCATCTTCTATTAAATCTTTTGAGGAAGCCTCTCTAGTAAGATTTATCTCCGTTGATTCGTTAATCTCATTTCAACATCTTTAGAGGTTTGAATGTGCTCGATGTGGATGTTGAAAAGTTGGCAAACCCCTTAAATTATCTCTTATCAGTAAATTTTCTTTGGGTCATTCAAATTTGGATAAGATCCACTCTTTTTTCCATAATCTCAAGCTTACAGGTGCCTTCTCGATTGGTCTTATTGACCCTCAGCATATCCTGATTTAACTTTTTAATGATCTGGATTATCCATGTTTTTTTCAAATCATTCTTATTTCATCTTTAATTGTCAAATTCGTTTGTTGAAGTGGTCACTGCTTTTTGACATTAAGGAGGAATCTCCTATTATCCCTGTGTGGTTATTTCTTCCTAATATGCACATTCATTTAGTTACCCATCATGTGCTTTTTCCTATCGGGGTTTTATTTGGTCGGCCTTTGCAACTCGACCAAGCGATCACTGAGTGATCTCGCTCCTCTGATCCTCATTGATTTAGACATAACCGAAAAATACCCTAAGGAAGTTTGGATTGGCTCTAAAAAATATGGGTATTTTCCAAAGGTTGAATTGGAGAACCTTCTAGTTTTTTGTTCCCACTATAAAATACACAGCCATGACAATTCAGAATGTTTTATTCTCCATCCCCACTTAAAAAATGAATTCCTCCTAAGGAAAATGTTTTCTGTACCTATAAACTGATTCCTACTTATGTTCAAAAATCAGCCTCAGATCTTAAAGATGGTATGAAAACTATTATTGAGGTTGATTCCTTGAATATCAAGGTTAATCTTGCTGAACATGTTTCGGCTTCTAATGTTGGTAGGGATTCGGCCGATATTCAAAATGGGAAGGATGATTTACCTATTATTCCTTCTTTGAATTTGAATATTTCTAATGCGGAGAATAATAAATTCTCTAAGTTATTAAAAGAAGATTATATTTCCTCTAATTGTATCCTTGCATCTATGCCAACTTTGATCGATGAAAATGAAGCTTTTAATGAGGATTTAAATGATGTCGAAAAAAACCTTTTATCGAATTTTAGTACTTGTGCTTTAAATGGTTCTAAATCATCACCATCTCTCATTTCTAATCTTGAAATTCATGTTAATCCTACTTTTCAACTAAATATGGATTTGGAAGAAGGTGAACTCCCTTCCAAACACTTGGAGATTTCTCCTAAATCTATGACCAATGTTACTAAATCTTACTCGGATGATGACTCTAGGGGAAAAGAAAATGGCTTCCAAACTTATCATGCTAAAAAGAAAAAAATGCTAAAATTTTTCCCCAAATTGTCCAAAAACACTAGATCTACTCCAGCCTCTCAGTCCTCTCTTAATTAACCTTTGCTTAACCCCCACTTTTTTATTTTCCTTATGTTTAATTTTCTTATTTGGAATGTTAGAGGGATGGTACTCTCTATTCTTAAAAATATTAGAAATCTTTATCGCATTCAAAATATTTCTCTTTTTATTGTTCTAGAGCCTCTTATTCATGCTAATAAAATTAACCATATTGCTAGAATGATTGGTTTAAATAAATCTTTCTCTAATGTTACTAATAAGATTTGGTGTTTTTGGAATAATTTCATTGAGCTCTCTATTCTTGATGACTTTCATCAAGTTGTCAATGCTCACATCTCTTATGGTGATTATTGTGTTTTGGGGTCTTTTATTTATGCATCTTGTTATATATCTGGTAGAAATCTTCTTTGGGATAATTTAAGGGATTTTGCTACCTCTATCAACCAACCTTGATTTGTTGGTGGTAATTTCAACACCATTTTATTCTCATCTGAATGAAGTGGTGGTTGCTCTCCTAATTTTCATTCCATGGAAGATTTCTCCAATATGATTCTTGATTGTAATTTGATTGATATTGGATTTAAGGGCTCTAATTATACTTGGCAAAACTCTAGACTTTGGCAATGGTTGGACTAGATTCTTTTTAATACTCATTGGATTACTCAATTGCTAATTACTTTTGTTGACCATTTAACCAAAACCTTGTTAGATCATGCTCTGATTCTGGTTTCTATTAAAGATAATTCTAATAGACTAAAAAATCCCTCTCCTTTTAGATTTCAAAACATGTGGATTCACCATATTGATTTTTTTAATGTTGTGCCTAATAATGGGAAAGCTCCTTTACATCGAATTGATAATAGGGATGGATAGACATTGGTTTAAACTTAAAAGACTTAAAAAAATTTTGGTGGAATAAGCATTCTTTTAAAAACTTTTTGCTAATATTAAAGACATGGAAAGACTAGTTTGTGATCTTGAAGTCTCTGTTATGTCTGATCCTTCTAAGATTACAGACTTGACTGAGGCAAAAGATAAACTTGTTAGCTTCCAAAATATGAAAGAGACTTATTGGCACCAAAAAGCTACTAGTAAACATATTGTGGATGGTGATAGGAATACTAGGTATTTTCATGCTTTGGTTAATAAAAAGAGAGCTTTAAATAATATTCAAAAATTAAAATAATAATGGAGATTGGATTATGGAGAATAATGATATTAAGGAATCGTTATTAATTACTTTAGAAATATGCTTAATAAGAATTGCTCTTATGAAGCTATTTCACAAAACGCACTTGATTCCTTCTATTATTTCTAATGATGATAATGATTTTATTACCATTGTTCCTAATGAAGGTGAAATTTTCAAAGTTCAATAGCATGAACATAGATTCTTGTCTGAGGGTTTCACTACTCAATTTTTTCAAAAATGTTGGTTTATCATTAAAATTGATTTGATTGATGTTGTGATTGATTTTTTAATGGTAATCCTTTTTCTAGATATTTTCTAGTACTTCTATTGTTCTCATACCTAAGAAAGATAATCTAGACTATTGGAGTGATTTTAGACCTATTAGTCTTTGCACATTCTTCAATAAGCTGATTTCCAAAATTCTTACCAACAGACTTAGTCCTTTACTTAATAGAATTATCTCTCTCAACCAAACTGGTTTTGTTAGAGGTAGATCCATTTTTGACAATATTTTACTTGCCCAAGAATTAATTCTTGATCTTGATGCCAAGACTAGAGGTGGCAACATTCTTTTCAAATTAGATTTTACCAAAGCCTTTGAAAACATCTCTTGGGATTTCCTTTTCCATATTCTGAATTTATTTGGGTTTTCTAATAAATTTATTTTTCTTATTAAATATTGTATTAATAATGCCTAGTTTTTTCTTTTGATTAATGGGGAAGCCTTGGGTTTCTTTCCCTCTTCCCATGGCATATGAGAAGGGGATCCTTTACCTCTTACTTTATTTATTATTATTGTTGAGTACTTATCTAAGAGCATCAATGATTTATTCTTAAAAAATCCTAGTATGTACTACAAAACTCTTGGTGGTCTTCCTATTCTCATTTAAGTTTCACAGATGATTTCATTATTTTTTTTCAATGCTTCTATTCATCACATCAAGCATCTCAAGTCTTTTTAAAATAAATTTAGTAGAGAAAGTGGTTTCTCTATCAATGATAACAAAAGTTGTTTTGTCGCTTCCTCTAGTATCTCCAATAATAAAATCAATCAAATCTTGCATATCACTAATTTTAAACATCAACACTTACCTATTAAGTACTTGGGTGCTCCACTCTTGAAAGGCCCGAAACATTCCCATCTCTTTGACGAGTTAATTCAAAAAAATTCAAATAAAAATTCTATTTGGGAATTCCATTTACTTTCTTTTGGTGGTAGGCTCACTATCCTTAAAAGCACTCTCAACTCAATGCCACTTTATTTGAAACAAACTATTATCTCCACTAATGCTACACTTATTAGAATTGATCATTTGCTTAACAAATGTTGGGCTCCAATAATTCAACCAAAAGAATGCATTAGACATCTTGGCATAAATGTTGTGGTCCTTTGGGAGAAGGTACTCTTGGTTGCAAGACTATTTGTGAAGCTATCATTGCCTTCTATCATAAGCTCTGGTGGAATTTTAGAAAGAATGATAGCCTTTGGGCTAAGTTTATGATGGAAAAATATTGCCAAGGTAAACACCCCCTTAACTGTGCTTATAAACTTGGTGACTCTACAGTTTGGAAAAGGCTTTGCTCCATTAAATGGGTTGCCAAATCATTAATATCTTGGGGTATTCAGTCGGGTTCTTCCTTCTTTTGGCAAGACAATTGGATTGGCAATGGCTCTATTGACACCCTTTTATCTACCCACTCTACTACTGCTATCAAAGTTAATTCTTTTTGGCTTAATAACAATTGGAATGAAAACAAACTTGAGAATTATATCCCTATTTCTCTTTTTGACAACTTTAGAAATATCCCCATTTCTTCTAACAAACCTAATGAAATTCTTTTTAAGCTTTCTTATAATGGTGACTTTGTTCTTAAAGAGGTTTGGAATTTTATTAGAGATAAACAGAACCCCTCTAATGTTTTTATTAAACTTTGGAACAATATCATTCCCATTTCCTATTTAGTTTTAGCTTGGAGGATTTTGAATAACTTTATTCTTGTGGACTCTTTTAGACTAAAGGGTTTTACTTACCTTCAAAGTGCTATTTGTTTTCATATTGAAAATGTAAATCATATTTTGTCAATGGTGCTATTACTTCTAAATTATGGTTTTGGTATGATGATTTATTTAATACCAACTATTTTCAGGGTTCTCTTTCTTTATATCAACTTCTTGAAGTCTGTTTCAAAAATACAGTGAAAGGTCATATCAAAGTTTTAATTAATATTACCCTTATCTAGTTCATCTGGATGGATAGAAATGATGCTAAATATCATGGTATTCCTATGAACCATAAAAGGATCCCTAAAACTAAAAAAATTCATGCACTTTTTAATGCCAATCTTATTAGTAATATTCATTTTAGAGGTCATAAATTTTTGGCTAAAAAATTGGGTATCATTCTACTGAATTTGTATAAAAGTGCTAGGATTATCCATTGGATCAAACCTAAAGACAATTTGATTAAAGTGAATATTGATGATTTTGTTGCTTCCAATAAATATGGCTATGGTGGTATCCTTAGGGATTCTAAAGGTACTATCATTTATGCTTTTGCCTATCCTCTCAAAGCCTATTCTATTATTTTAAGCTTATGGCTATTAATAAAGCTATTGAAATTTGTTTGAATAGAGGTTTCCTCAACATCTAGATTGTAGTTGATGCTCTCTTCTCCTTGACATGCTTAATTCCAATAGAAATAGGAATGCTAAATTATTTTATCTTCTTAATCATACTAAAAATCTTCTTTCTCAAGTTTGTTTTAAAATTTCCCACATCTTTCGTGAAGGTAATGCTTGTGTTGATTACTTGGCTAACTTTGATGCCAACTTAACTAAGTTCACTTTATTTGACAACCAAACATTAACAAAACTATTAAGAGGTTTGGTTAATCTAGATAATAATGGATTGCCTTATCTCAGATTATAAATTCTTGGCTTAGTTTTTGTTGTTGGTTTTTGATGATCTTTTTCTTTTGGTTTCCCCTTGTTAAACCCTCTTTGGGTTGTGGTTATCTACATATTTTCTCTCTTTGGCCTGAGCTGGGTTATGTTTTTGATCTCTTAATTTTGGATTGGCTTGGTGTTTGCTACCTGGTGGTTATTATAAGTGCAACCTGGGTTGTTTTGGTTTTTTCAGCTTGGTGGCTTTTATCTATTTGGCTGGGTGTTTATCACAATTTTCCTTAGCTATTTTTAATAGCCTCCTTTAGGTTGGATATATATCGATGTAGGTTTTTCTTTCTTGTATGGGTTTTCCTCTTTATGGTCGCTTGCTAACTTAAAGTTGGATCACCGTGGTGGTTCTGTGATGGCTTTGTTGGCTAGCTTTTGGTTGGGCTAGTTGGATGCTTTTGGGTATTTTTTCATTTTCATTGGTGACTAATCTTGGGGCTATTGGTGGTTTATCTCCGCTTGATTTTGGCATGGTGGAGATTGTTGGTTATATTTTGTATTTTGTTGACTAGGGCTTGGTGGTTGGTTTTGCTAATTTTGTTTTATTTCTTTTAGTTATGGTTTTGACCTCCTCCTGTATTGGCCTTCTTCTCTTGGTTGCAGTAGCTTTGGGTTTGGGTATTGTTCTGGATTGGCTGGTTGAAGGGTGTTTTGTGGCTGTTAGTTGGCCTTAGGTGCTGGTGGCTTGGTTGGGTGCCTTTATTATTGTTATTCTTCTTAGCTGGCTTGTAGTCCATATTTTTGTCTTTGGTTGGCTGTTATACTTACATGGATCAAATTTTCTTTTACCTTGGTTGGGTTTGGTGGTTGTTGTCTGCTTCTACCCTTTCCCTAGTTATCTTGGGTGATTTTGGCTTGATGACTACTATTGGTTTTTACACTTACTTGGGTCTTCTACTACTGTGGTGGTTTGCTAGGAGGATATGTTGGCTGGTTTGGTTGGTTGTATTGGCTATCTGGGTTGGTTAGAGAGGTGGCTATTTTGGCTGCATTTTCCTGCTCCTTTGGTGACTATTTTGGGAACCTGCTAGTGTTTCTTTCTATGACCTGTATTTTTGGTTTCCTCCTACTTTGTTTTTTCTGTTTGGTCATTTGACCCTTTTTTTTTTGTGGTACTTGTTGCCCACATCTTTGCAAGTAGGTTTTTCTTTTGCTCTTATTTGTCTTTGGTTTGTGTTGTTACCCCAGTCATATGCTTGCTCCTTTTGATTTTGTTATTCCTTTTTGGTGGTGGCTTTGGTGGTGCTCCTACTGTATTGCTGCTATCCCTTTGATGGTTGGTTGATTATCTTTCTTAGTGGGCTTGGTTGTTCAGGTGGCTTGGTGGTAGGCTATTATGTTTGCTGTTTGGAGGATTTTGTAGCCTTCCTGGATGACAGACTTTGGATGATGGGCAACATGAGGTATGCTGGCTATGATGGCCTTGATGTTTACCACTCTTTCTTCTTTTGGTTGGTAGTGCTATATGTGCTTATAACCCTTAGCCTGAAGTTTGGATGCTTACATATAGTGTTGCTCCTTGAGATGATTGTAACTGAGCCTGAGACTTTTATTTACTTTACTCCTTTTATTTGCTCTTACTTTTAATGCTTGCATAATTGTACTCATCATTTCAAAAGTATGTTGTAGATTTCTTTTATAGGTTGGGAGAGTCTTGCAGGTGGATCTTGCTAGTATTAGGCGGACCAAATGAAGTTTACTGATGCTCATATGGATTTTCTACTGTTGATTTTTGGGTTTTTCTTTTGCTTTATTTCCTTCATTATTGAAATAGTTAGGGGATTTATCTCTTTAGGATTTATTGTAGCTCTTCGAGCATTAGCTTAGAGATTTACCACCTCTAAGGACTTTGTACTTTTTATGTGACAATAAAATTTCCCTAATTTCCCTTAAAACCCTAAACCCTAAACCCTAAACCCTAAAATCCTAAACACTAAACCCTTAACCCTAATACCTAAAATCTACAACCCTAAACCCTAAACCCTAAACACTAAACCCTAAATCCTAAACACTAAACCTTGAACCCTAAACCCTAAACCATAAAAACCTAAAAACCTAAACCTAAACAAAATAAAACCTAAAAATAAAATAAATAAAACCTAAACCTAATTAAAATAAAAAATAAAATAAAATGAAAACCTAAAATAAAAGCGAACTTAAACTTAAACCTAAAAATAAATTAAAAACTAAACAAAAAATAAAATAAATAAAACCTAATGTAAATAAAATAAAATAAACCTAGAATAAAACCTAAATAAAATAAAACTAAATGTAAAATAAAATAAAATAAACTTAAAATAAACCAAAATAAAATTAAAAAAGACTAAATAAAACCTAAACTAAAAAAAGTCCTAAAAATAAAACCTAAAAATAAATAAAAAATAGAACCTACACCATAAACTTAAAAAAAACCTAAACCTAAAATAAAAAAAATAACCAAAACCTAAACTAAAATAAATAAAACCTAAACATAAAGCTAAAATAAACTAAACCTAAACCTAAACTAAAAAAAAATAATAATAAACTAAAAATAACCTAAACCTAAACTAAAAGTAAAACCTAAAATAAACCTAAAATAAAAAACATAAAACCTAAACCTAAAAAAAATTAAATAAAAAACCTAATCCTAAACCTAAAAATAAAAATAAATAAAAAAATAAAACTCAACTAAAAAATAAATCTAAACATAAACATAAAAATAAACTAAAATAAAAAGCTAAACTAAAATAAATAAACCTAAATTAAATAAACTAAACGAAATAAAAAAGAAAAAATAAACCTAAATAAAAATAAAAATAAAATAAACTAAAATAAATAAAAACTAAATAAACCTAAACTTATCGGTTCACTTAATTTAAAAAAAAACACTATACCCTAAATCCAAAACCCTAAACTCTAAACCCTTAACCCTAAAACTAACCCTAAACCCTAAACCCTAAACCTACAACACTAAACCTACAATTCTAAAACCTAAATCCTAAACCTTAAACCCTAAAAAACCCTAAACCCTAAATACTAATCCAAAACCTTAAACACTAAAAGCATAAACCCCTAGAACCCTAAACCCTAAACCCTAAACCCTACACCCTAAACCTTAAACCCCAAACCCTAAACCTAAACCTAAAGTAACTAAATAAATTAAAAAATAAACCTAAACCCTAAAACTTAATAAACTTAAACCTAAACCTAAAACCTAAGAATGGGTTGAACCTGACGCAAGAACATCACCGCTAACAAGGCTGCCTAGATCTGTGGTGGAGGCAAGGAGGTGGCGCATCAGTGGTGGTGGGGGATCTGGAGGTGCTGGTGGATATGGAGGTGTTGGTTGGAGCAGTGGTGGTTATGGACGCGGGAGGAGCCATGAAGGGTATAGTCATGGTGGTGGCAGAAGGAGAGATCGGGGATGTGGTGGTGGATCCTGCTATTCGAGAGGACAGGTGTGGTTTTGATGAGAACTAGAGGAATTGAAGAACGGTCGATTCGATCTACTACTTATGGAAATGTGTCTTTACAATAGAGACAGTTTTAGTTATCTAAGATTTTTGAATTTCTCTATGCGTGCTCCTTTTTGATCTATGTCATCGCTTGTGTCTTAGAAAACTTAGTGTGTTAATTGGTTGATGAAATCGAAAAGAAGAATTGTTGAATTTGAATTTCTTCTTTGTTTAAAAAAAACTAAAAACCCTAAACCCTAAACTAAAACTTGAACCCTAGACCTAAAACCAAAACCCTAAACCTTAAACCCTAAACCCTAAAATCCTAAACCCTAAAAATAAATCCTAAACCTTAAACCCTAAATCCTAAACCCTAAAATGCAAAAAAACCTGAACCTAAACTAAATAAAACATAAAAATAAAATAAATAAAAAATCTTAACCAAAATAAAATAAGAAATTAAAATAAAAATAAAAACCTAAACTAAAACCTAAACCTAAATCTAAAAAGAAAATAAAATAAAAAATAAAAACAAAACTAAAATAAATTAAATAAAAACCTAAACTTAACTAAAAAATAAAAACTAAACCTAAAAGTAAAATAAAATAAACCTAAAATAAAATAAAATAAAAACATAAACTAAGAAAAATAAACCAAAAAATAAATAAAAAATAAAACCTAAACCTAAAATAAAAATAAAATAAGCCTTAACCTAAACTAAAACAGAATAAACTAAAATAAATAAATTCTAAAATAAACTAAACCTAAACCTAAACTAAAAAATAAAAACTAAAAAATTAAAATAAAAACCTAAACCTAATCCTAAAAATAAAAAATAAAACCTAAACCTAAAAAATAAAATAAAAATAAAACTAAACTAAAAAATAAACCTAAACCTAAACCTAAACCTAAAAAATAAACTAAAATAAAAACCAAATAAAAATAAATAAACATAAAATAAATAAACTAAACTAAATAAAAATAAAAATAAACCTAAATAAAAATAATAAAAAAAAATAAAATTAATAAACTAAATAAACCTAAACTTATGAGTTTACATAATTTAAAAATAATAAAAAAAATCGTAACCCTAAACCCTAATCCCTGAACCCTAAACCTACAAACCTAAACCCTAAACGGTGAACCTTCAAACCCTATACCCTAAACCCTAAAACCCTGAAAACCTAAACCTTAAACCCTAAAACTTACAACCCTAAAACTTAAACCCTAAACCCCAAACCCTAAACCCTAAACCCTAAAAACCTAAAAACATAAACATAAAGTAAATAAAACCTAAAAATAAAATAAATAAATAAACCTAAACCTAAATAAATTAATAAATAAAATAAAATAAACACTTAAACCTAAACGTAAACCTAAACCTAAAACTAAAAATAAAATAAAATAAAATAATAAAAACTAAACTAAAATAAAATAAATAAAAACCTAAACTAATCTAAAAAAATTAAATAAACTTAAAAATAAGTAAACCTAAATAAAAGAAAAACTAAACATAAAATGAAAAAAAATAAACCTAAAATAAAATAAAATACAAACAAAATAAAAACTTAAACCTAAAAAATAAAACTAAAAATAAAACCTAAAAGTAAATGAAAAATAAACCTAAACCCTAAACTAAAAAAAAACCTAAAATTAAAATAAATAAAATAAAATAAACCTAAACCTAAACTAAAATAAACTAAACTAAAATAAATAAAACCTAAACCTAAAATAAACTAAACCTAAACGCTAAACTAAATAAAATAAAATAGACTAAAAATAAACCTAAACCTAAACTAAAAAATTAAATCTAAAAATAAACCTAAAATAAAAACCTAAAATCTAAATATTAAAAAATAAAATTAAAAACCTAAACCAAAACCTAAAAATAAAGAAAAAAACCTAAGCCTTAAAAATAAAATAAAAATAAAACTAAACTAAAAAAATAAGCATAAACCTAATCCTAAACCTAAAAAATAAACTAAAATAAAAAATCTTAAACTAAAATAAATAAACCTAAACTAAATAAACTAAAATAAATAAAAATAAAAATAAACCTAAATATAAAATAAAATAAACTAAATAAAACTAAAACTACTAGTTTACTTAATTTAAAAAAAAACCTAATCTCTAAACCCTAAACCCTAAAACTAACCATAAACCCTAAACCCTAAACCTATAACCCTAAACCTACAACCCTAAATCCTATAAAATCATATACCCTATACCCTAAACCCTAAACTAACCCTAAACCCTAAACCCTAAACCCTAAACCTAAAAACCCTAAACCCTAAAACCCTAAACCCTAAACCCTAATCCCTAACCCCTAACCCTAAACCATAAATCTTAAAAGAATAAACCTTAAAACCTTAAAACCTAAACCCTAAACCCTAAAGCCTAAATCATAAACTTTAGGGGATCACACATGCTTTGGACATGACATGTAAGGGATCTATGTCGACGGCAGAGAAGAAGAAAATCTATTAGGGATAAAGTTTGAATTTGATTTGATTATTGATTTATGAAAGAAGATCCGTTGGGAATAAGAATCAATAATCCACTAAGGATTAAGATTGAATTGACTTTAATTTGTTTTATTTTAATTGATGTGGAGGCATATCTGCAAGAGATATGGGCTCAAATCCGTTGGGGATCAGGAATTTGAACCTACCACTAGGGAATCAAGTTCGGGCTATCCACTTGAGATTCGCACTTGAGTTTGGTTGGATTTCTTTGAGTTGGACTCTTCAGGGGGAGTTGGTTTAATTTGGATACTTTGGGGAGGTCAATTTTGAATTTAATTTGTTTGCACCATCTTTGAGAGGAAGCTGCACCATCAAAGTACATCTTCCAATGGTGAATGTTAGTATCCCCTAAGTTCATGACTTGATCATCTGGGAGATCATCACTAAGTGGAGAGTTAGCAGGAAGTTGATGTGCTGCTAAGAAATCCACTATCGCTTGTCATTTCACTGCACGGAGGGGTATGAAGGTAATGTCAAACTGTGAGAGGATTATGGACCATCGTGCCAACCGTCTGGATAGCATCGGCCATGTCATGAGATATTATAATAGATTGATCCTAGAGATTAAGTTCACCATATAAGGAAGCATGTACTGTTAAATCTTTTGGCATGCAAAGATTAAAGATAGGCAATGCTTCTCAATGGGTGGATGATTAGCCTCAACAGGGATTAGACAATGACTGTAGTAGTAGAGTGCATTTTCCTTCCCTTCATCATTGGCTTGCACCAACAAAGCACCAAGGGAGTTATCTAACATAGTAGTGTAAAGTATAAGAGGCTTGCATGAGATAGGTAGAACTGGTGGCATCATCAGGTAATGCTTGATGTCTTCGAAGGCATGCTCACCCTTATCATCCCACTTGAACTTGGCATCCTTTTTGACAAGTACTGAGAATTGCTGACATCTTCCCGATAGGTTGGATATAAAGCATCTTAGATACTCCAACCACCCTTGGAATGATTTGAGTTAAGTTAAACTTTTAGGGGGTAGCATTTTTAATATCACCTTGATCTTCTCCAAATTGATTTCGATTCCCTGGTGCTGGATAATAAACCCAAGAAATTTACCTGTAGCTACTCTGAATACACACTTTAGGGGATTCATTTTGAGGTTAAATTATCTTAAATGTTCAAAAACTACTCTCAAGTCAAAGAGATGGTCTTCCTTTTCTCTACTTTTGACCATAAGATCATTGACATAGCACTCGACTAGATGATGATTGAGTTCATCAAAGATTCGTGTCATAGCCCATTGATATGTAGCACCAAAATTTTTAAGGCTGAAAGGCACGACCTTATAATAATAGATTTTGATTGAGGGCTCTAAAAGTAGTGTTTCTTTCATCTTCAGGGGCCATCTTTATTTGGATATATCCAGATAAGCAATCAATGAAAGAGAAGACTACATGAGATGAGGCTATGTCCACCATCAGCTCTGGGATTAGTAGTAGTAATTCATCTTTTGGACATGGCTTATTTAAATCCTAAAAATTTAAGCATATATGAATTTGTCCATTCTTTTTCCCAACTGGGATAATGCCGACTAACTAGGTAGGGTATTTTTCTTTTTGGATAAAGCCAACATCGATCAACTTTTTGAATTCATAAATGACCAGTTGTTCTATGTCTAATCATATCCGTCTAGGAGCTTCCTTGATATGGTTAGCAGTAGGCTCTATTGCTAGTTTATGGACCCCTACGTGAGGAGCCAATCTAGGCATCTCCTCATTAATCCATACAAAGTAGTCCTTACACTCAGACAATAGCCTAACTAAGTCATTAGTTTTAATTTCATTCAACAAAGAATAGATGTATGTTGGGTGTGGATCTTCTTTAGTCCCTATGATAATTTTCTTGAGCTCGTCGATGGTTGACATGATCTCTTCTTTGAACTCTAGCGATGCATCTTTGACTTCAAAATCATCTAGATCATCTGAAGTTTCTAAGCACAGCTCCTCATATGAGTTAATGTGATTTGAAAAGAATATATCAGATTCCAAATGATTGGTGATGACTAAGCAGTAATCATCATCATCGACTGGACACACTATAATGAATCCTAGTTCTGGTCTTGATTGAGAGCTTTTACATTTATTCTTCTATATTCTTTCGAAGTAGTCTGACTTGTGCTTTGACCAAGTATGTAGGATTAACCCTTTCTTTGCTAAATTACATACACAAGGCAAGTACCAATCAAATAATAATTCTGTTAAATATTTATATGAATCATCGTCAAGTTCTACATCAATTTCTTGACTTGAGGTTCATGCTCCCAGAAAGAACCTCTGAGTCTTCACACCTATGGATGACTTTGGGGCTTCCTTAATTACCAAACCCACAGCTTTTTAAGAGGAAAATGGTGTTAGAGCTAAGGTTTTCAACTGATGCCTAACTATTTCACATATAGACTTAGATACACTTATGCTTTGCTTTAAAGTCTAGGTTTCATCGCTATCTAGATCAAGTGTCACCTCCAAGGGAATCTACTACTAAGAAGAGCTGCTAACCATATATGACTCATCCTATGAACTAGATTCTAAGTCTATAAGGATAGCAGGTGTACTCTTGGTAGCTGACACATATCTTCTATTGGGTGGCCAATAAGGAGGTTTTCCACCCTTAGGACTACCTCTAAACTAGCATCTTCCTCTGCCTGGTGGAGGTCAGGTCATCCTACCCATATGTTCGAATGGAGTAACGAACTATGGGTGGAATCTAATATCAGGCTCCACTTCCTCCTCCAAGTCTATTTCTCGCCTTTTATCTTCTTTTTCATTTTCTCTTTTCTTTACTTTTTCTTTTTCTCTTTCCTTTTCTTTTCTTTTATTTTTATTTTTAAACTTTTGCTAAGTTTGTGAGAATAGACTTGTTGATTTTGATCGAGGTAGTAAGCCGCATCCTCATATATATTGACCTTATGAACTATAAATGACTAGAGATCTCCTTTAAGACAGTAGACAATCGCACCTCTCACAAACTTCATACAGTGATGTAGAGGGGATGGAACTATGTTGTTCTCATGTATCCATGGTCTCCCTAGCAAAGCGTTGAAAGATGTATCTGAATCTATAATGTGAAACTTGGCTTCAGTCTTCCAATCATCTATCTCCAAGAGCAACAGTATGGAGACTAAGGCATATTGACCTCACTTTTGGAGTGCCGATTCAATCTTCCCATCATAGATTTAGGAGTCTTCTAGGCACTAAGACTTCACTAGTCATAAGACACTTCCAACAATTAAGTAAACATTTAACTTAAGCCTAAAGACTTATAAGGGTTAACCATAGGATTAGGTTATGCCTTAGGGATTAGGATAATCCACCTACCCTAAAACCCAAATCAAATCCAAGTTCACCTTGTCAAACCAAACCTCAAGTTCAATTCAAACATCAAATTCAAATCCAAATCCAAACCCAAATTCCAAAACCAAATGAGTGAAGCCCATCATCAAATCCAAACTTGAAACCCTTCCTAAGCCATCTGACCTATCCCATGGACTTAGCCAAATCTTAATCCAAATCAATCCAAAATCAATTGATTTTCTCATAATAAATTTATATCTTGAATCATCTTCCAAAATATAAATGAAATCTACATTCAAATGATCAAAACTAAATCAAATTAAATCAAAACCCTTCCTAAACCATATGAGCTATCCCGTGGATTAGCTAAATCTTAATCCAAATTAAGACAAAGTCAATTGGTTTTCTCACAAATCAATCATAATTTTAATAATCTTCAAAAATTTAAATGAAATATACATTTAAATCATCAAAACTAAATCAAACCAAATCAAAATCTAAACCTAAGCCACATGACAACTCCATGGACTTAGCCAAATTCCTTTATTCCAAATCTCAAATTCAATTGATTTTATCATGAATCAATCATACCTTCAATCATATTCTTAAATATAAATGAAATCTACAATCATCAAGCCAAACCAAAATCAACCCAAGTTAAACCCAACTTAACCCTTTTGACTTGAAATGTTCAAATGAACCAAAACCCATTTGAACCCAACCTAATTGCAATTGAATTTATATATTAATCCCAAATCCATAGATAAACTCAACTAAATCAAACTCAACCCAAAATAAAGCCAACTAAACCCAATTAGTCTACCTAGCCCAAAGTGGGCAATTTGACCTATCTGAGCCAAGTTTAAATCCTACCCAAATTGGATTGAACCAACCCCATCAAAATCGCCCATCATGATTGTTGATCACCCTAGGTTGATCAATTGTCATAAATTAGGTAAAACTAAGTCAACTTAGTCATTTGACCAAGTCAACCCCTTAACCCAAATGAACCCAAACTAGCCAAATTGCAATCTAAGCCAAATCTCTTGAAACCAATGATTCATACCAAATAAAAATCAATATTTGCATATGACATGACCTTCAATTGAGTCAACCAAACCCAATTGGCCTTCTTGATCCAAGTTGACCAAAATTGACCTAAAAGACCAAATTGGGTCAAATTAAAATATAAACCAAATTAATTTCAACCAATTGCTAAAGTTCATTCCAAATTGATTATTGAACTTGACCAAAGCCATGATGAGACCCAATTGAACCCAATTGACCTACTTAGCCCAAATTGACCTAAAAGTTTAAGTTGGCCTAAATCAAAACCAAATCCAAATTAATTGAAACTAAAGCACACAATCATCTTCTATTGGTCAACTAAACCCAAACCAACACCCAACACAATCCAATTTGGCCAATTTGGTCAAATTGATCAACTTAGCCCATTTGACCCAAATGAATTCAAATGAGCCAAAATCAAATCTAAGCCAAACAAAACCAAACCAATTGAACCAAAACATCCCAAATGATCATATGAACCCTTACCCAATTTGACCAATTGGTCAACGCAACCCAACCTAACCCAATTTGACATAAATGAGTCAAATTGAGCCAAACCTAACCAAATCAACTCCAATTGACTTGAAATTTGAGCTAACCCACTTCTGGATCATTTCAAATCTACCCAAATAAAATTCAATGCCAAGTGATCATTATACCCTTGGGTCAAGGGCTTTACCTGAGATAAACTATTCATGTATATGGTCATTTACATTCTTTCGCCACTTGATACTCTCCCAATTGTCCATCTAGGCATCTAGGACACTGCCCAACCTGACCTAACGAGTGGTTGGGTTAGCCATGGCCCATGAGAGGTGAAATCACCTCACCCTCCCCATTGGAGCATTTGAAACCCATAAGACACCCATGATTCTGCTTTGGAAGCCACCACCACACCTTCAACCAACCAAGCCAAGCCAACTCGCCTCCTCCCTGCCACCAATGACTCCCTGAGATGGTCGGACATACACTAGAAGCCAAACCTGATCCCACTGTCTGATCAAGATGAATGGGGGTATACACATCCCCTCGTTCCACTCAAACACACAAAAAAATAATTACTTAGAGCCCTAACTACCCAAGATGACCCGCTAGAGCCATTTTTTAAGCTCTTGAGCTCATTCCTCAATCAGAAAATGCCATTCCCATCCATCCTGAAATAGGACACTCCCATTTTTGACCTAATTTTTCCATTTCTCCATCAAACTCAAATTAACTTTTCACACATCTTCTCTAGGCCTCGTTGCGCAAGAACGAATCATCTCCCAACCTTGCATAGCATTGGAGGTGGGACCTCGATTAAAGTTGAGCTCTGAATCATTGATTCTGAGTGAACATCGAGGAATTGATCCAATTGCTGCTCAACAGGGCTTCATCTCCACTAGATGAAGCTTCCTCAATCGTTTAAGCCACCGGTCTTGAGTTTCGATAAGGTATGCTTCCAAAACAAATCCTTAGGCAAAAATGGGTTGGAGCTTTTTGAAGAAAACTTACATCTCGTCTGATCTTGATGTTGGATCCCCTCTGATCAATGTCATGAAGGTGTGGGATCCTTTTGGGGTTGATCTGAGCTTAGGTAAGCTTGGATCAAGTGAGCAATGGTAGATGAACTCCATTCTCTCTCACTCGCATGACGTTAGATCATGCACTATCTATTACATGTGATCAAAATGGACAATCATGATTACATTCGCTAGATCGATATGATTTAATCCTATTAAGCTATGGGATTAATCATAGATGTCCGATCTTCGATCAAATAGTGAACGAGAAAGAGGGTCCGCCGCTGCCACATAGGCACTAAGTCGATAAGTTTTAAGTAGCCAATCCCTCGATGCCACGTGGGAAGCATGTCGCGTTAGTGCGCTACATGGCGCCAATAGGATTTGGCTTAAGTAATCATTTTTAATGGCTGAAACTTCTAAAAATCATAAAAAATCATAGAGAATTAAAAAAATGCAAATAAATACTCATTTTAAAAGTATTTCAGAGGAGAATTAATTGAAAATGATCTTAATTAAATTTAAATAGTAATTAAGGTTTAATTAAAGTTTAATTATAAAATTTATTAGCTAAATTACTCCTTAAATACTTGGGCAATTATCCCAAAATTTATGGGTTAATTTAATGGGATGACCTCTGTCTCCCATACATTTCTTGGGATTTATTGCTCACTTAAATAGAAAAATTGACTAATTAAACCTTGAGTACTATTTTAAGTTAATTAATGATTAATTAATCCCATTAGTAGTAATAATTTGGGTAATTAAGTTTATTAATCATTATTCAATAGTAAGTGAACTAAGGAATAGGGTTAGGACCCCTTTCCTTAAGTTTATTTCACCATTTTTTAAAATGAAATTAATTAATATTTAACTAATTAATTAAATCAATTAATCAATCTAAAATCATAATCACATCAGACATTAATTAATTAAATCATGGGGTAGATCTTTAGGTGTTTAATAACCTAAAGGAGTTTAATGAAATTATGGTTAGTCCACATGTGTGGGAAAACCATAAGAGTAATTAATTAAGTCCCTTAATCTAATTAACTATTAATCATTAGCCAATTGCATTAGGCCGCTTATTTCATAGATCATTGCAAGTTTATTTTCCATGCATATCATGTTGGCTCATAATTATTTAGTTAATTACTTTAAGTGTAAGGGTAATTAATTCATATAATTAAAGGTTCAACTTAATTAACCCATAAAATAAATTTAATTACATTTTCTTAAATTAAATCAAATCACTAATGTGGGAAGGGGTTTAAAATAGCAAGTGATGATTTATCTTCTCATCTTTAAATTAAATCAAATCAAAAACTTAATTAATAAAGAAGCTTTGGTTTTCTTTAAATAATCTTATTTGATTTGATTGTCCTTAAAAACTAGTTTGGTTAAATGAATCGCATGCTTATATTCGATTATCCTCTTTCTAATCATGTTAAATTTGGTATGTCATTTGAATCCATGCATCCATCTTTTCAAAATCAAGTAAAATAAAATGGATTTCCTTTATGTAAGCATGCATTTGTTCACTTAATTTAATATATGCATAGCTATTATCACTATTAAATCCAAAGGTATTTTCAAAAGCTTATAAATGAATAATAATATGTGTTATGATGCTAGTTATAAATACATAAGAAATGCATGTGCTTATAGCTTAAGTGTTTGAATGTTGGGTTTCTCTTTCCTCTATTCATGTGTTGATTTATATAAGAATGAAGGGTAATGGGTATATAGTCTAGACATTTCGAGAACATGAGTCTTTAGCTAGCCCCAATGAGGTCATTTGATTACCTCACTTCCCTGGTTTGTTACTTGTTTGATGAAATTGAAAAGACGAAATGTTGAATCTGAATTTGTTCTCTATTAAAAAAAACCAAAACCCTAAACCCTAAACTAAAACTTGAACCCTAACATACAACCCTAAACCCTAAACCCTAAACCCCAAACCCTAAACCCTAAACCCCAAACCCTAAACCATAAACCCTAAACCCCAAAAACCTATAAACTTAAACAAAAATTAAATAAAACCTAAAAATAAAATAAATAAAAAACCTAAACCTAAATAAAATAAAAACCTAAACTAAAACATAAACCTAAACCTTAAAATAAAATATAATAAAAAATTAAAACTAAAAAATAAAATAAATAAAAACCTAAACTAAATTAAAAAAATAAAATAAACCTAAATAAAATAAAACTAAACATAAAATACAATTAAAATAAAATAAAAACTAAATAAACACTTAAACCTAAAAAAATAAACCAAAAAATAGATAAAAATTAAAACATAAACCATAAAATAAAAAAAACTAAACCTAAAATAGACAAAATAAAATAAATTGAACTAAAATAAATAAAACCTAAACAAAACCTAAAATAAACTAAACTTAAACCCTAAACTAAATAAAATAAAATAAACTAAAATAAACCTAAACATAAACTTTAAGAAAAACCTAAAAAAATAAACCTAAAACAAAAACCTAAAACCTAGACCTAAAAAAAATAAAAATCTAAACCTAAACATAAAAATAAAAAATAAAACCTAAACCTAAAAAATAAAATAAAAATAAAAGTAAGCAAAAAATAAACATAAACCTAAACCTAAACCTAAAAAATAAACTAAAAGAAAAAACCTAAACGAAAATAAAAAAAACCTAAAATAAATAAACTAAACCAAATAAAAAATAAAAAAACCTAAATAAAAATAAAAAATAAACTAAATAAACCTAAACCTACTGGTTTACTTAATTTTTCTAAAAAAGAACCCTAAACCCTAAACCCTAAACCCTAAACACTAAACCATAAAATAAAAAAAAAAAAAAACCTAAACCTAAATTAAACAAAATAAAATAAACTAAACTAAAATAAATAAAACTTAAACCTAAACCTAAAATAAACTAAACTTAAACCCTAAACTAAATAAAATAAAATAAACTAAAAATAAACCTAATCACAAACTTTAAAAAGTAAACCTAAAAAATACACCTAAAATGAAACCCTAAAACCTAAACCTTAAAAAAATAAAAATCTAAACCTAAACATAGAAATAAAAAAATAAAACCTAAACCTAAAAAATAAAATAAAAATAAAAGTAAACAAAAAATAAACATAAACCTAAACCTAAACCTAAAAAATAAACTAAAAGAAAAAACCTAAACTAAAATAAATAAACCAAAAATAATAAACTAAACTAAATAAAAAATAAAAAAAACCTAAATAAAAATAAAAAAGCAAACTAAATGAACTAAATAAACCTAAACCTAACGATTTACTTAATTTTTCTAAAAAAAACCCTAAACCCTAAAACTAACCCTAAACCCTAAAGCCTAAACCTACGACCCTAAACCTACAACCCTAAACTCTAAACCCTAATAAACCATAAACCCTAAACCCCAAACCCTTAATCCTAAACACTAAACACTAAACCCTAACTGCTAACCCTAACCCTAAACCCTAAACCTAAACCCTAAAACCTAAGCTCTCAACCCTAAACTAACCCTAAACCCTAAATCCTAAACTTAAAACTAACCTTAAACCTAATCCCTAACTAACCTTAAAACTAAAGTTAACTCTATACCATAAACTAAACCCTAAATCTAAAATCATAAACCCTAAAGAAACACTAAACTCTAAACCTAAACCTAAACCCTAATCTAACCTAAACCTAAACCTAAAACCCTAAAGCTAAATCCTTAAACCTTAAACCTTAAACCTAAACCGAAACCCTGAAAACCTAAAAATCTAAACCAAAACTAAATAAAACCTAAAAATAAAATAAATAAAAAACCTAAACCAAAATAAAATAAAATAAAATAAACTAAAACCTAAACCAAAGCCTAAAAATAAAATAAAATAAACTAAAATAAATAAATAAAAACTAAACTAAATTAAAAAAATAAAATAAACCTATGAATAAAAAAACCTAAATAAAATAAAAACTAAACATAAAATAAAAATAAAATAAAATAAAATTAAAAAAAAATTAAATCATAAATAAAAAGTAAAATAAACAAAATAAAATAAACCTAAACCTAAACTAAAATATAATAAACTAAAATAAATAAAACCAAAACCTAAACCTAAACTAAAAAAATAAACACAAAAATAAACCTAAAAAACCTAAACCCAAAATGATAAAATAAAAATTAAAAATAAAACTTAAACCTAAAAATAAAATAAAAATAAAACTCAACTAAAAAATAAACCTGAACCTAAAAAAATAAACTAAAATAAAAAATCTAAATAAAAATAAAAAATATAACAGACTAAAATAAATTAACTAAATAAACCTAAACCTACGGGTTTACTTAATTTGAAAAAAAACCCTAAACCCTAAACCCTAAACCTTAAACCCTAAACCCTAAACCTACAACCCTATATCCTAAACCCTAAACCATAAAAACCCTAAACTCGAAACCCTAAACCCTAAAAGCATAATCTCTAAACCCTGAACAGTAAATCTGAACCCTAAACCCTATATCCTAAAACCCAAACCTTAAACATATACCTAAAGTAACTAAATAAATTAAAAAATAAACCTAAACCTTAAAATCTAATAAACCTAAACCAAACCTAAACCCTAAGAATGGGCGTAACCTTGATCAGGAACATCACCATCGCTGTGCTCAGTATCTGAATGGAGGCAGAAAGGCAAAGTTATTACAGTGGTGGTGGGAGATCTAGAGGTGTTGTTGGATATGGAGGTGGTGGTTGGAGTAGTGGAGGTTATGGAGGCAGGAGGAGTGACGGAGTTTACAGCCATGGTGGTGGCGGAGGGAGAGTCGGGGATATGATGGTGGATCCCACTAATCGAGAGGCCAAGGTGGTTCTGATGGGAATTGAAGAAATTAAAGAATGACTGATCCACATCGCTTATGGAACTGTCTTTACGATGTAGCCCAATTATCTAGGATTTTTGATTTGCTCTATGTGTGCTCATTTTTTATCTATGTCATCGCTTCTATCTTAGAAAACTTTGTGCATTATGTTGTTCATGAAATTGAAAAGAAAAAATGTTGAATCTGAATTTGTTCTCTACTAAAAAAACCAAAAACCCTAAATCCTAAACTAAAACCTGTACCCTAGACCTAAAACCTAAACCCTAAACCCTAAACCCTAAACCCTAAACCCTAATACCCTAAACCCTAAAACCTAAACTCTTAACCCCAAACCATTAACCCTAAACTCTAAAAAGCTAAAAACCTAAACCTAAACTAAATAAAACCTAAAAATAAAATAATTAAAAAATAAATAAAAACCTAAACCTAAAAAATAAACCTAAAAATATATAAAAAATAAAACCTAATATAAATAAAATAAAATAAACATAAACTTAAACTAAAATAAACTAAACTAAAATAAATAAAACCTAAACCTAAACTTAAAATAAACTAAACCTAAACCCTAAACTAAATAAAATAAAATAAAATAAAAATAAACCTAAACCTAAACTAAAAAAAAAATCTAAAAATAAACCTAAAATTAAAACCTAAAACCTAAAAAAATAAAACCTAAACCTAAACATAAAAATAAAAAATAAAACCAAAACCTAAAAAATAAAATAAAAATAAAAATAAACAAAAAAATGAACATAAACCTAAACTTAAACCTAAAAAATATACTAAAATAAAAAAATCTAAACTACAAAAAATAATCCTAAAATAGATAAACTAAACTAAATAAAAATAAAAATAAACCTAAATAAAAATGAAACTAAAAAAATAAATAATAAATAAATAAAGTAAATAATAAACCTAAACAACCCTAAACCCTAAACCCCTAAACTCAATCCTAACCTAAACCTAAATTAACTAAACCAACCTAAACCTAATCCTAAACCCTAAACCTAAATCCTAAAGTTTTAAAACCTAAATCTTGAACCTAAACTTAAACCTTAAACCCTAAAAACTCTAAACCTTAAACCCTAAACCTTAAACCCTAAAACCCTTAGCCCTAAACCCTAAACCTTAAAACCTAAACCCTAAACCCTAAGACCTAAAACCTTAAACCCAAAATAATCCTTAAAACCTAAACCCTAATCCCCAAACCCTAAACTATCTTGGAGATAACAATCATTTACCAAAGATGGAGAGAGGAACATTCCCCAACAGAGTCCCTAGAAAAATCTGTGGTTATTTTTCATAGATAGGGGACACCACGTAGATCTTAGGGGGGTAATTATTGAGGTGATCGGGTATGACATTGAGGAATGATGTACTATCTCAAGAGACAGAAGTCACCATCCTACAATGGACCAAATCACTTAAGGGACTCCAAAGGCCACTCTTCAAATAAAAATGTAGATCTTTCCCCACTTTTACATGGAAAAGTAAAGTAAGGTTTATTATAATCCAGGTTAATTAAGTTCCTTATGGAGGCAAGCCCCCATAGTTAATTACATCCCAAGGAATGAGGTTCATTAGCAATACTCTCGATTAAGGTAATGATCATTATCTCCAATGATTTCAAAGATAAGACTATCAATCAATTGGTTATTTTTAGAAAATCAAGTGGGATTGATCAAAAAGGATAGAGTTATTATCGAAACCAAAGATAGAAGAGTAGGGGATGCTCATGATACTAGAAAACCTAGTGAGCATCCCAAATTATCATAAGGTTGGGCTTTATATGTTTGAAATTGAAGAGAATTATATGTTTGAGTTAAATTTTTATTATAAATTTAAGACTTACAATTTCATAATATAAGATTGTAGAAATGGCTAAGAGGTGAGGATTTATGCTTGTAGCTCCAAAGGGAAACAGTAACCCCAGATCCTAAATCTAGGGAGCTTCGGTGTAAGCCAAAAGGATGACCTAAATCTAAGCAACAAAATGGGCGTATGGTTTACCTCCACAAGAGAGGATAAACCACCCAACTGGGACTTACAACCGTGGTCGCCAACTAATTCCTCCTACAATTTTAATACATGTAAGCAAGTCATATGATTTGCAATATGGTTAGGCTGTTATTTATTTAGAAGTGAAACTAAGTCCTTAAACTCACTCCCTAAGAGACTAGATCATGAAGGGCATGAATAATGACCTAAATCTAATGCAAACTTTGTCAAGTTTTATTTTGATTTTTTGATATTTTTATTAGATAGAAGCTATGGGATTTTATATGCCTAATTCATGAGATAATCAGCTATGGGCCAAAATCATAAAGAAGGAGGTGTTTTTCCACCATGGCTCTCAAAGGTCAAGCCATTTTCTCTAGCAAAGGTGGAAGCCCTCCATTGGCAAGAGTGAGATAATATGATTTATGCATGATATGAGACATACAACATCGAGCTAAAGGGGTTGCTACATCTTTTATTATCTTGATTTATGTCCCATGCTTTAGGTGAGGTTATGAATTATTTAGTTTAATTTTGATATGATTAATTGGATAGAAAATTTATTTTTTTCTTAAGAGCCTAATCGTATCCAGGCCATTCAACACTCATCAAACAATTAAAAAACTATAAAAATTATGCCATCCTAATTGCACAGTCATAAACATAACATCAATCAATTTATAAAATTAGTGCAAAAGAATAAGAGGCCGATGTGGTCAGGTTTCACCGCACAACCCAAAAAGAAATGTGGGTAGTCAAGCTTTACCCTTATACATCTCGGTATAATGAAAGAATAAATTACAATTATGAAGCGATAAATGTTATGGGGGTCTTCATTCTTCATCCTCCATACTTCATTCTTTGTCTTTCATTCCTTCATCTTGGTTTGCTCCATTTCTCTATTTCTTTTGGTTTGACTTGGGATGTAGTTTTCTCCAAGGCCTCACATGGTATATAAGACATGGTATTATAACCAATGTTCACCTTAGTCCCCATAACACTTATGCTAATCCTAATGCAAAAATTACAATAAAAGGAAGGAAAGTAAATCTAGCTACACTTGCAAAACAAATATTACCTAAATACACCATACAACCCAAGTAGTTATAGGAATAATTTGGACTTAGTGCCCCACACATGGGTAACCAAGCCCACCTATCCTAATTTGAGTTATGCTTAGGGGTATAAGCAACTTGCATAGCAAGAAAAAATTTATCTTCTTATTATAGTGCCCCTTAAGCATAACCCCCTACAGAAAGCATGATTAAGCTAATATCAGCCTAACATCCAGACTACGCACATATACCCTAACATCCAGTCTAAAATAATACATCACAAAATGAAACCTTCATCAAATCATGCACCGTCCTAACCTAAAGCTAGAAATGGAGACTTAGTCTAATGTGCATGTGTCAGAGCTTGTGTGGTATGTCCTAGCTAGGCATTAGAGTTATGATTTGCTAAGTGTGATAGGTTTAATTTATAAAAGGTTGATTTCTCTTTAAGTAGTTTAGTTGATTCGAGGAATTTTAATTAATGTTTTCTCTTATTTCATGTAACCTACACTTAGCAACTAAGTGTTATAAAGAGAAGAAAGAGAGGGAGAGTATCTCTTTTAACCCTACCTTAAGTAATTTCTAAGCTAAATTGATTAATGAATTTCCTTTAGTGAATGGTTTATTATGTGTTTTAGTTAACCCTAAGTTTAGATTCGCTCTAAATAGCCCTATTCAATAAGAAAGGCATCTTAGAATTAGTTAGGTGGATTACTATCATATAACACACACCCATTCATTTCTTTCCACCATGTAGACCATGCATATGAATAATCCTAATAATACATATACATGCAATGCAAATCTTAGCACACTTTGATGATGAATGCAAAGAGATGTGATTTGAAAATTTGGATATTCCATTTATTAATTGGATCATTAATGCATGCCTTTGTTATGTAGGAAAGAGGGATGTTTCATCCATTAGCTAAATGCATATCCGTATGTATAAAAGTTATAAGTGAGTACAATGCCATTATTCTCTACATCAGGGGCATAAGGTACAAGACCTACTTAGGGCTACTTAAAGCCTCGTAGCTCTGGAATGTCTAGACTGATATACCACTTTTCTTAGATACAGATAGATGTACAAAAGAACCAAATGGATAAAGAATCATGCAAGAGATTATGTTTGATTTGGTTGTATGATTTACATGTGTAATATGAAGGTCCTTCCTATGTCTTAATATAGAGATGCATAGGAATAGATCTAGGTAACTATTATGTTCTTTTCAAATGAACTATACACTTGCAAATCCTATGTGAATCAATGTTAAGAGAAGGAAAGAGAACTTTATAATACACATCTTATGCTATCATTACATGCAAGTTTATAAATATTTATAACTAGCATCACTTCATTTATAATCTTTGATTTATAAGTCTTTTAAAAATTAATTTTTGGTTTAATAGTGATATTAGCCACTCATATTTTAAATTTTAGCCAACACATGTAATTTGAAAAAAAAAACATTTTACTTAATTAATTTTTTTAAAAGAAATGAATGCATGATTTCATATGGTAAATGATATTTAGCTTGATTAAAAAGAAATAAAGGAATGAAAGCACATGACTTCATTCATCCTAATTAATTCCTTAGGACAATCACATAAAATTAATCAAACTTCTTTAAGGAGATTTTTATCTTTGAATTTGATTTAACTTAGAAAATATGAGAAGGGTTTGCTAGTCATAACCCATTCCCCATGTGTGAATTGGTTTAGTTTAATTTAGAATAATTAGGTTGATTTTATGTTTTGATTAGGTTAAGGAATGAATTAAATCTTTTAATTACCCCTTACCTATACAACTTTAACATAATTATCCAAGTAATTCTAACATATGATATGCAACCACATGGAAATTAAATCAACAATGCACCTAGGAAATGAAGGTGCCTAATGCAAATGGCTCACAATTATTGGTTAATTAAGCTAAAGGGTTTGATTAAGTACTTTTATAACCCTTCTACACATGTAGTTTGATTATAATTTCCTTTGGAATTCTCTTAGGTTATTGAACACTTAAGAATCTACCCAAGAATTGAATGATTGAGTTCTAGAATGATTTGGTTTTGAGTTTGATTAATTAAACTATTTATTGAAGTGATTAAGACATTAATTAGTTGCAAATTGATTATGTGTTATCCAAATGAAATAAACTTAAGGGAAAAGATTGGAAAAGAGGTCCTAATCTCATTCCTTATGTTCATTCACTATTTCATAATGATAAGCCAACTTAATTAATGGATTCATTACTGTTTAACATGCTAATAAATCATTTAATTAATTAAGAGAGGGATTAATAATGAAACAAGTAATTCTCCTAATTAATCAAGCAACAAATTCTAAAAAAATTATGGGAGGTAGAGGTCATCCCACTAATCAATCTCAAAAGTTTAGATTTAATTGCTAGAGTAATTACAGAGTAATTAGCTTAATTACATTTCTAATAACACCCAAATTGAGTCAAAATCACTATTCAAAATTAATTGATTTTAATTTTTTATTATTCTCCTCTGAATTACCTTTAAAATGAGTATTTATTTGTATTTTTGGTTTTTTCTATAATTAATTGTGAATTTTGGAAGTTTCACCATTAAAATTAGATTAATTAAGCCTAATTAAACTCTAATCTTGTTCATAACCGACGCGTGACATGCTTTCCATGTGGAGATTGGTTATTTAAGTTCTCACATTCATCAGTTGAGTCAGCTGGTGGCAGACGCGCTTTCTTTGTGGGTCATCAGATCTAAGATCGGACGACCGAGATTAATCCCATGATTTAGGAGGAAATCAGAGAGATCTAAAGTGTGATTTGATGAGGACCATCCATTCCATCACACGGAATGGATGGTCCGTGATCTGTCTCCTCCTGAGCGATGAGAAAAGGATGGCATCCATCAATCATCGCTCCATCCGAGCTCACCCAAGCTCGAATGGAGCTCAAATTCATCCCACACCTTTGAGGAAGCACAAGAAACACATCTAATGGTGAAGATCGCATGACATAACAATTTCCTTCATAAAGGACTAAGAAATTTTTTTTGTATGATTTGTTTCAATGGCATACCTCACTAGAGCTTGTGACCGGCAGTTCCAACAATTGAGGAAGCTTCATTTGGATGAAACAAATCCCTGTTGAGACACACAAGCTTTGATTCGATGTAGTTAGTTGAAAAGACCAATCCATGATAGGTAGGTGATCAGCTTCTATCAAACTCCTAGTTTCGGTCATCCGGAAGCTCGAGATTCGATTCATTTCAACTCGCCTTGGTCCAAGGATGGTGTGTGCAAGGTTAATTGCACTTTGGTTGTGGATTGAGTGAGTTGAGCTTAGGATTGAACTCCCCTATTCCAATTTTAAGTAAAATTGAGAAACAAAAAGCCCAAAGTAGCTTAAAGACCCTTTCTGAACCAAGTTCTAATCTAACCTGAATTAGGTTGAACCAAGGCCACCCAAGCCTCACATTGTGATCAACAATCATCCTAGAATGATCAATCACTCAAATTGGGTCAAACTAAGTAAAACCTAGCTTTTGATCAAGTTAACACTTAGCCCAAATGAGACCTAAACAAGCCAAAATTTATTGTGAACCAAATTGATTGAAACCATTGATCTAAACAAATCCATAATCAATTATTAAACATGACCAAGCTCTCACTTGAGCTAGACCAAACCCAATTGGCCCTCCTAGCCCAAGTTGACCCAAATTGACCTAAAAAAGCTAAAATGGGTCAAATCTTGATCTAAGCCAAATCGATTGCAACCAATGGGTCAAATTCATTCCAAATTGATTGTTGAACTTGACCAAAGCTTCAATTGACCAATTAAAGCCAACCTAGCCCAATTGACCATGAACCCAACTTAACTCAAAAGGTCAAATCAACTTGATATCAAACCAAATTAGAATTGATTGAAACCAAAGCTTACAGTACATTTGAAATGATCAACTAAGCCTAAACCAACCCATGGCCTAACCCAATTGGGTCAAATAGGTCAAATTAGTTAGCTTGACCCATTTGACCCAAATGAACCTAAATGAACCAAAACCAAATCTAAACCACATTAAACCAAACCAATGATACCCATAGGATCCAAATGATCATTTGAACTTGACCTAACCCATGGTTAGAACCAATTTGACCAATTGGTCAACCTAACCCAATTTGACCCAACTTGACCCAAATAGGTCAAATTGAGCCAAATCAAATCAAATGAACTCCAAATCACTTGAAATTTGGCCCAACCCATTTTTAAATCTTTTCAAATTTTCCCAAATAAAACTCATAGCCAAATGACCACTTTACCTTTGGGTAAATGGGTATCCCATGACCAAATTCAATTAGAATTTGGCCATTCCTTTCCCAAGGCCACTTGACACCCATCTATTGGTCCACATAATCCCCAAGGAGGGTGGTGAACATGACCCAATAAGTTTGGGTTAGCCATGACCTAAAGGGAGGTCAAACTAACCTCCCCAATTACCCTTGAACACTTGGCTCACCAAATCCACTCACCAATCACATGGGTAGCCACTCCTCACTCCTCCACCTAAAATGACCAATGTGGGATGTTTTCCAGCTAAAATTGATCAGCCAATCCAAGCCATTAAGCCGCTTGATTTAAGTTTGGTTGAACTCACATATGGACTTATGGTGGAAATATTAATCCAATTGCAACTGGTTTGGAGTCAAATGGGTTTTGGTTCATTTGATAATTTCAAGTCAAAAGGATGAACATGGGTTTGACTTGGGTTAGTTTGATTTTGGCTTGGTGATTATAGTTTATGTTTATATTTGGGCATGTGATTGAAGGAGTTTAAAGAGAAAATGGGGTTTAGAATGATGTGAGAATGATTTTGCTAAATCCAAGAAATTGGCTTAAAGGATATAAATTAGGTTTGGATTTGAGTTTTGAATTTATATTGATTTGCCATTTGAATGTATATTTCATTTATATTTATGAAGATAAATGAGAGTATAAATGATCCATGAGAGAATCATGTGAATTAGGAGTGATTTCATTATGAATTTGGCTAAGGTAGGTAAAAAAGTTTGAAAAGGGGTTTTGATTTGGTTTGATTTATATTCATTTGATTTGGATGATTTGAATGCCAATTTCATTTATAGTTGTGAATACATGTGATTGAATAAGTGATTTATAATGAAAACACTTGGCTTTGGGTTGACTTGAAGGGTTTGACAAAGTTTATGGATGTGATTCATAAGGCTTAGGAAGGTTTTGGATTTGGAATTGATCATTGGTTTCAATCATCTAGAATTGGAGTTGGATTTGGAATTGATTTTGGATTTGAATCATTCAATTGAGTTGGGATTGATTTGAGATTTCAGAAAATCAATTGAGTTATGATTGATTTGAAATTTGATTTGAGATTTGATTTGGATTGGTTTGAAGGAGTATACATGGGCTAGATTTGAGCTATAGGGTAAGTTGTTGCCTTAAATCCCTAATGAATAGCCTAATTCTATGATAAACCCTTCTAATTCTCTAGGGTTAGGTTAAGTGTTCACCTAGCCACTAAAAATGTCTCAAGACTAAGGAACTCTTAGTGTCTAGAGGAGTCCTATGTCTAAGATGGAGAAGTTGAGAGCTCACTCCAAAAGTGAGGTCAACATTGACCAAGTCAACCACTTAACCCATATGAACCCAAACTAGCCAAATTGTAACCTAAGACAAATCCATTGAAACCAACAATTCAAACCAAATCAAAATCAATATTTGAATGTGACTTGACCTTCAATTGACTCAAACCAAACCCAATTGGCCCTCTTGACTCAAGTTGACCCAAATTGACTTAAAAGAACAAATTAGGTCAAATCAAAATATAAACCAAGTTGATTGCAACCAATGGATTATGCTCATTCCAAACTGATTGTTAAACTTGACCAAAGCTATGATTTGACTCAATTGAACCCAATTGACCAACTTAGCCTAAATTGATCTAAGGATTTAATATGGACTAAATCAAAACCAAATCCAAATTAATTGAAACCAAAGCCTACAATAATCTTTAATTGGTAAACTAAACCCAAACCAACACCCAACCCAAGCCAATTTGGCCAAATTGGTCAAATTGGCCAACTTAATCAATTTGACCCAAATGAATTCAAATGAGCCAAAATCAAATCTAAGCCAAAATAAACCAAACCAATTTTGACCCAAAATCAAATGAACCAAAACATCCCAAATGATCATATGAACTTGACCCAACCCTTAGTTTGATCCAATTTGACCAATTGGTCAACTTGACCCAACCTAACCCAATTTGACCTAAATGAGTCAAATTGAGCCAAACCTAACCAAATCAACTCCACTTTGAAATTTAGGCTAACCCACTTTTGGCTCATTTCAAATCTGCCCAAATCAAATCCAATGCCAAATGATCATTCTAACCTTGGGTCAAGGGCATCACATGAGACAAATTGCTCACGTAAGTGGTCATTTCCATTCCTTGCACACTTAGTACTCTCCCAATGGTCCACCTAGGCACCTAGGACACTGCCCAACCTGACCAAACAGGTGGTTGGGTCAGCCATGATCCATGAAAGGTGAAATAACCTCACCCTCCCCATTGAAGCCATGATTTCTCCTTGGCAGCTACCTCCAAACCTTCAACCAACCATGTCGAGCCAACTCATCTCCTCTCTGCCACCCACGACTCCCTGAGATGGTCGGACTACCATTAGAAGCTAAACCTGATCCCACTATCTGATCCCCCTCATTTCCACTCAAACACACACAAAAATTATTCTTTAGATCCCTAGCTACCCAAGATTTAGGGTTTAGGTTGAATGAATCACATGCTTATATTTGATTGTCCTCTTTTCAATCATGTTAAATTTGGTATGTCAGTTAAATTCTTGCATCCATCTATTGAAAATCAAGTAAAATAAAATGGTTATCTTTATGTAAGCTTGCATGCGTTGATTTAATTTAATATATGCATTGCTATTATCACTATTAAATCCAAATATATTTTTCAAAAGCTTATAAATGAATAATAATATGTGTTATGTAGCTAATTATAAATACATAACAAATGCATGTGCTTATAGCTTAAGTGCATGAATGTTGAGTTGTTTTTCCTCTATTCATATGTTGATTTATATAAGATTGAATGGTAATGGGTATATAGTCTGGACATCCCAGGAACACGATACTTTAGCTGGCCCCAAAGAGGTTATTTGATTACCTCACTTCCCTGGTTTAACAATGGCACGTGCCCATTTGATTTTATTCTTATGTATTTCAACATTAAATTTGGATAGAGTTTTAATTCATATATATATATATATATGATTCAATCAAAAAAATGTACAATCTTTGCATGGTTTTCTTTCCCTCATTCATGTATACATCCATGTGTGTCCAAGAAAAGCAATTTCTCATGGCAAATAAAACCACCCTCTAAGTTGAACATCTTCACACTTAGAAAACTTCAATCTTAAAGCTTAGCTATGCATACCACACAAACCTTAAATGGCACAGTTATTAGGCTAAGTCACGACTTCTAGCTTTAGGTTAGGGTGGTGCATGGTTTGATGTTTGATTTGATTTCATGATGTATTGTTTTTAGTTTGGATGTTAGGGTGTATGTGCATAGACTGAATGGTAGGGCGATCTTAGACTAACCATTGAATTCTGTAGGGGATTGTGCTTAAAGGGCGTTGTAATAAAAATATAAAACTACTTTTGCTGTGCAGGTGCTTATACCGCTAAGCATAATCCAAAATAGACGAGGTGGACTTGGTTACCCATGTGTGAGGTGCTAAATCCAATTCATACATATACATTCTTGGGATCATATGGTTTGTTTAGCTAATCTATGTTTTGTCGATTTTAGTTAGATTTTCTTTTTCCCATTTTCATGTAATTTTGTAATTAGGATTTTGGAATGATTGTTATGGAGTATTAGGATGAACATTGGTTATAAGGCTATGCCTTATGTACCATGTGAAGCCTTTGGAGCAACCACATTCCAACCAACTAAAAGAAGAAAGAGGAAAGAAGAAAGTGGAAAGAAGAAAGAATAATGAAGAAATGAAGAATGAAGACCCCATAACAATGAATTCCTTCTTGATTGTATTTAATTCATTTGTAATCTGGGTTGTATAAGGGTATAGCTCAGCTAGGCAATTTATTTTTGGGTTTGTATGGCTGAGCTCAACTAGAAATATCCTCTTATTCTTTTGCGCTAGCTTTATAAATTAATTGGTGTTTGTTTAGCTTATGCATTAAGATGGCATATTTTCCAAGTTTCTTCTTTTCTTTGATGTATGGCTGAGATGAAGATTAGGCTCTTAGGAAAATAAATTTTCTATCCAACTAATAAATTCAAATTAAAAATAAATAACTCATAATCTCATCTAAAGCCTAAGCTATAATCAAGATAAAAGAATTAGCAACTCCATAACTAGATGTTGTATTACTTTTCTCGCATCATGCATAAAAAGCATATTGTTTCACTCTTGATTGGAGGGCTTCCACTTTTGCTAGAGAACTTGGCTTGACCTTTGAAAGCCATGGTGGAAACACACCTCTTTATCTTATTAATTTTGGCCCATAATCTAATTTCTCATGCATTAGGCATATGAATCCTAAAGCCTGTGTCAAAATGATTATCCAAAATGACAATAAATTGTAACAAAACTTGGATTAGATTTAAGTCATTAACCCATGCCCTACATGATGTAGTCTCTTAGGGAGTGCGTTTAAGGCTTAGTCTCTTTCTAAGTAAAGAACAGCTTAGCTATCTTGCAAAATCATTTGACTTGCCTACATATTTTAAAATCATAGGAGGAGTTAGTTGGCGGCCACCCCTAGGCGGTTGTAAGTCCAATAGTCGGGTGGTTTATCCTCTCTTGTGGAGGTAAACCAAATAGCCATTTTCACCTTAGATTTAGGTCAAGCTTTTGGCCCTTGCCAAAGCTCCCTAGATTTAGGTTGAGAGGTTGCTACTTCTTTGTGGGCTACAAGCATAAATCCTCACCTCTTAGACATTTCCATGACCTTGTATCATGGAATTGTAATCCCTAACTTTCTAATAAAAATTCAACTAAAATAAATCAATTCAATTTCAAAAATATTAAACATAACCATAGGATAGTTTGGGATGCTTACAAGGCATCCTAGTATCCTAAGCATTCCCTACTTATCTTCATTTGGCTTCAATAAGAACTCCCTCCTCTTGATCGATTCCACTTGACTTTCTAAAATAAACCAATCGATTAATATTCCTACCTTTCAAAATTTTTGGAGACAACAATCATTTACTTTAATTGAGAGTATTCCTAAGGAATCCTGTTCCTTAAGATGTAAATAACTATGGGGGCCTGCCCCTGTAGGAAACTCAATGATCCCAGTTTGAAATAAACCCTACTTTACTTTTCCCTGTAAAGTAGGGGAAGAATCTCTAGCACATTCTGAAGACCCATAGTCCTTAGGAGTCCATATTAAGGTGATTAAGTCCATTGTAGGGTGGTGACTTTGATCTTTCGAGATAGTACACCTCTCCTTAATGTCGTACCTGATCATCCTAATAAGAACATCTGTAGGTCTGCGTGGTGTCCCAACAAAGTGTTATATATTTCTATTTTCATTTATCATCTTTTCCAAAAGAAGGGGATAGATGAAGGCAGGAATATATATAATTTTTCACCTCAGGGTCTTTAAACTCAATCAATAGCCTAACTAAGTCATTGGTTTCAATTTCATTCAACAAAGTACTGATGCATGTCGAGTGTGGATCTTCTTCAGTTCCTAAGTTGATTTTCTTAAGCTCGTATAGTTTATATTAATAAAAATCATAAAAATATTGATTTAATAAATCAGATGATGAAATTTGTTAAATTTGAAGTGGGAATTAGGTTGTAGTACTAAAGGTGTGCTACGTCCTTGTAGTCTAAAAGTAAGATTTTCTGTTCAAAATAAATATTATATGTTGCAACATAGTATAACATCATATACATTAATATATTATTTTATGCATTTTAAATTCTTTTAGTATTTTATAATCATGCAGTCGATGCAACACTAGTATTCTTTATAAAAATGTTGATTTATACTTTAAAATGGTGGTACTTGGCCAAATTCATAATAGGTAGAGCACGACATCATAATATATTGTTCCAATCTAAACTATGTAAGTGATATGACTAAAATATATAGGTTTCTATTGTTTAGACTAATTTTATGATTTTTTATCTTAAGAAATCCCTTGTAATGTGATATGTAATGTAATATAATTTAATATGTTGTAGTGTATTATAATATAGGATGCCATAACATAGTGCAAAATCAAGCATTATAGCATACTACTATGTATTACTACTTATTGTTAAGCATATTTTATTTTGTTATAGTATGATGTAGTAGAGTTTTTACTTGTATAATTCATAAAAATACTGATTTGTAGGCTGAGTTGATTGGATTTGGCCAAAATTAAGGTAAGCTTTAGGGAACATCAGTGGGGGTGTGCTATGGTGTGTCATTTAATCAAAAGAATGGAATTTTGCATCCAAAATAAATGTTCATTTTTCAACCAAATTTTATAATTTTTTAATTAAAGTGATTCATTTTAAGGTGTAATGTAAGATAATATATTATATGAAAGCATATTAAAATATAATGTACATAATAATATAACTTTGCATATATATGAATGTGGTGGTGTGTTATGAAATGTTATTTTACATTTTAGTATGTTTTACTTTTGTTATAATACATTGGGACAAAACACACAAAAATATTAATTTGAAGGTTGAGATGGAAGAATTTGGCCAAATTCATGGCACACACCAAGAAGCAACCCCAAAATTATGCTATTTTGTACCATTTCCAATAGAAAAATAACAATTTTACATCCAAGATGAACATTATTCATATTTTGAGAAAATTTAGTTATTTGTTCCTTTTAGGTGATTTTAATGAGGTCTAATGTTAGACAATATATAATATTATTACAAATTATAATATAACATCATATATTATAATATAATATAGTGTGTTAATTCACACTATAATATGTTTAGCATGATATTATATAGTTAGTTTGAGCTTGCACCATCACAAATCATAAAATGTTGATTATAATGTTAAGATGATGTAATTTGAACGAAGACATTGTTAGGCTTTTGATTGAAGTATTAAAGGTGCGCATAAGAGAAGAAATAAGATTTTATGAGAATTCCATGTCAAGGACATGGAGAGAGATCCATTAAGGGATCACACATGCATTGGACATGACATGTGAGGGGTCTATGTCGAGGGCATAGAAGAAGAAAATCTGTTGGGGATAAGGCCTGAATTTGATTTGATTATGTGATTTATGGAATGAAGATCTACTAGGGATAAGAATCTATAATCCACCAAGTATTAAGATCGAATCAACTTTAATTTGTTTTCCTTTAATTGATGTGGAATCATATCTACTAGAGATATGTGCATGAGTCCACTAGGGATCGGGTATATGAACCTTCCACTAGGGAAGCAAGTTCAGGCTATCCAGTGGGGATTGGGATTTGAGTTTGATTTCATAGATTTGCTTGGGGATGTGTCCATTGGGAATAAGAGTTTAGTTGGATTTCTTTGATTTAAACTCTACTAGGGGAGTTGGTTAAATTTGTCTCCACTAGGGAGGTTGGTTTTGAATTTGATTTGTTTGATTGACTTGTTTATATATGATTTAGGGCTCCATTGGGGAGAAGGTGAGATTTAACTCCACTGGAAAAAATTAGATTTGGTTTAATTTAATCTGAGTTAATGTATGGACACTAAGAATGGGCTATATCAGCATTGACCTACCTCAGGTTTACAAATCTAAAGGGATAGTCTATCGGCTACAGGGTAGATCTAGCCAACCTAAGGGGTTGCCTTTCGTTGTGCAACTCTTGTGCTAGGAAGAAGGTGTAGCAGACTTACATATTCCAAAGTGAGGAACAACCATTTGGGTGACCTGTTGGATGCACAACAAATCGAATTTGATCTAGGGCGACTACTAAGTGAATGCCACTGGGGACTTTTGTCAACTCAAAAGTTATGAGGATTAATTTTATCTTAAGTTCATGTAAATTAATATGGTTTGTTTAGTTAGTTTAATTTCAAATTGAGGGCATACTAGTAAGGGATGTGAGCTCGATCAAACTTGATAGATTTAATTATGGACCATGTCAGCGTGCGATGGACACAATGAGAAGTGGCTGTATCAGACTTGTCCTATCTAAGATTTACAAATCCAAAGGGATAGTCTACTTGCCATGGGATAGAGTAAGCCAACTTAAGGGGTTTCCTTTTGGAGTGCAACGACTGTGCTAGGAAGAAGAAATAGCATACTTACATCTTCTAAAGTAGGGAACAATCGTTGGGGTGACCTATTGGTAGCACAACAAATTGAACTTGACTTAGGGGCAACTACTGAGTGAATACCACTAGAGACTTAAATCAACTAAAGAGTAGGCAAGCGATTCCTATAGGGAGTTTTACTAACACTACCCTAAAAATGGGATTCCTGCTTGGGAAAATTTACCTTTAAGGGTGTCCTCCTAATCCACAAGTGAATATATATTTTATTTATAACTTTGTGTGGACCCTGTTGGTGTGCGGACCCCACTAAAAAAGGGCTATGTCGGCCTTGACTAATCTCAAATTTACTAGACCAAAAGAGAATCTGCACATCCATAAGATGGATTCTCCAACCATAGGAGTGGTTACTAGGAAAGAGGAACTATCTAATCTGATAGTAACCCAGGTAGTGTCTAAATGGGGTCATAACGGACCTGATCCAAATATAGTTCCCATAAGGGAGGTACTGCTAGGGGAGTTATCCTGATCCCTCAAAAAAAAAGCTTATAGGTGTACGGTGGCCAACTCAAGGAGAAAGTATAGGAGACTTACACCTGTCATGAGTGGTGTATCCTAAGGTGCATCCATTAGCATAAGTGGTGTATCCATCAACATAGAGAGAACCAACCAACCTAAGGTGCCCATCGGTGTGCAATGATCAATCTGGAAAAAAATCATGTAGGCTTACAACTTTCTAAGTGGAACTGATAATCGTGATAGTTTATTGTTAGTGGGACAGATGCTAACTGACATAGAGTGAATACTAAGTTGGGAGCCTCGAAGAAGGACTAAACCTAGAATCAAAGCTGTTAGGAGGGAAGGAGTCATTAGGGAACTTATCTTAAACCTCAAAAATGCTCAACCTAGTCAGTGCACGAAGGCTATTCTAAGATGAAAGAATAGCATACTCACATCCTCTTAAATTAAGATAACATGAGGTGTTATACTGGCCACATAGTAAGGCCTACCAAACTGACAAGGCACTCATCAGTGTGTTGTTGCCATGTAAGGAAAGAAAGCGTAGTAGACTTACATCCTTTAATGCAAGAAGACCACTAGGGTGAGACACTAGTAGGGTAGCACATCCTTGACCCAAGCGTCGAGGTGTCAGGAAGTAATCTCAACTTAGAGTAGCCCGAGACAAAAGATATGTGTTTATTTTATATGTTTGTGTGTAATTTATGTTTGTGTTATGTCGATGAAAGATATAATGCAGCTCGGGTTCCTTACACCTACCCTAAACACATCGTGGAAGATATGCAAACAAGAATACTTTCAACATGAAAGAGATTGAATTTGAAATGGAATTTTCATTGATTATAATTATTTTCAAACATGATTTATAATATTTCTTTAAGTAGAACTAATTGATTACTCTCACTTATGATTAATAAGCTAATAAGATCCTCTTTGATAGGCCTTCTCTATGGAAAAAGGGCCTTGCCAAGTGGGTTCAAACTTGCCTGCCATCTTACGATGGTCAAAAATTAGTCTTCTTAGAACTAAAATAAGCCCTCCTACTTGAAAATCTCTAAGACTAACCAACTTGTTGTGAGCCTGAATCATTATAGCTTTGTACAACTTGAGGTTTTGGCATGCTCACAGGTGTCTCTCCTCCAAACCTTCAAGCTCTTCCAACGAAAACTTGGCATTCTATTCTATTGTGATCTTGCTACCCACAGCTATCCTTAGTGATGGGAGTTTGACTTCTAATGGTAGAAAAACTTCGGACCCATACACTAAAGAGAAAGGGGTACACTAAGTTGGAGTTCTATATGTGGTGCGGTAGGTCCATAAAGCTTCAACTAACTACTCATGCCACTATCGTTTGTTATTGGCGAGTGTCTTCTTCAGTATTTGGATGAGAGTTTTATTGAAGGCTTCTGCTAAGCCGTTTGGCCTCGGGTAGTTGATGGTAGAATATCTCCAATCTATATTGTTCCTCTGAGAAAAGTTATTGATCTCAGTACTATTGAATGCAATACCATTATTAGATATAATTCATCAAGGCACTCCAAACCTATATATGAGATGGTTCCTAAAAAATTGGAGCACATGCTATGCTATGACCTCTATGAGCAAAATTGCCTTCTCTCATTTGAAAAAGTAGTCAGTAGTAGCTAAGATGAACTGATGACCCTTGGAAGAAGAATCATCAATTAGACCCACTATGTCGGTACCCCCAACACCCGAATGGCCATGAGGCCAATAAGGATTTAGAATGTTGGGTGATTGGTGTAGGACCACACCATATATTTGGCATTTGTAGAATCGCTTAGCCATATCCATGCAGTCTTTGATCATTGATGACCAGTAGTATCCTAGACTCTTGACCTTAAGTTTCATCTTCAAACTGGATTGGTTGGCTCCACATAATCTTGAGTTTACCTTGATCATGATCTTATGGGCTTCATGATTGTTCAAACAATGTAACCATATATGATTGAAAGTTCACCAGTACAGGACACCATCCACAAGAGCGTAAGAAAGTGGTCTTTGTTTCATCTAATGAGCTTGGGACTTCTCTTTAGGTAGTTTTCCTTTATTTAGGTAATCCATGAATGGTTACTTCCAATCAAACTCCTCATCCTTCTTGGCAATAGAAACCTCCTTTTTAAGGGAGTACTTTTTTATGAGTTCAGTATCAATAAGGGATAAGACTTGTCTATTTTGAACCTTTATTGATATGGACTCATCTTCGGGACATGAAAACACCTTGGCAAGGTTGGGTAAAGCATATGCTACAACATTTTCTCCTTGAGGAATCTTATAAATGGTAACCTCTGAAATTTGGCCCAATAACTCCATGGTGTACTTGTGGTAGTGATCGAGCTTGGGCTTTATAACTTTATAAGATCTAGCGATTTGGTTAATAACTAGTTGAGAATCCCCAAAGATGTTAATGTTCTAGATGGTTAGAGTAATGGCTAACTCCAGATAAATAATCAGAGCCTGATATTTAGCTTCATTGTTGGTGCAAGGATTGGACAGATGATATGAGAATCTCATCACATCACGGTCTGTAGTTAAGAGAACTATTCCTACCCCTGCCTTTCCTAGAATAGTAGATTATGGTTCTTCTCCTCTTTGAGAGGAAGCCGCACCATCAAAGTACATCTCCCAACGGTGAATTCTTGTATCCCTTAAGTTCATGATTTATTCATTATGGAGATCATCACTGGCAGTGTGTGAAATTTGCTAGCACTTGTCCTTTCACCACACAGAGGGGTAAGAAGGTAATGTCAAACTGTGAGAGGATCATGTACCATCGTCCCAACCATCCGGATAATGTTGACCGTGTCATGATATATTATAGTGGATTGATCTTAAAGATTCAGTTCACCTTATGAGGAAGCATGTAGTGTTGTAGCTTTTGGGATGCAAATATTAAAGCTATAAAACACTTCTCAAAGGGTGGATAATGAGCCTCAGCAGGGATTAGATGATTGATGAGGTAGTAGAGTGCATTTTGCTTCCTTTCGTCATTGGCTTGGGCCAACAAAGCACCAAGTGAGTCATCTAATGTAGTAGTGTAAAGTTTGAGCGGCTTGCCCTGCATAGGGGCTGCTAGAACCAGTGGCATCATTATGAAATGCTTGATGTCTTTGAAGGCATGCTCACACTTATGATCCCACTTGAACTTGGCATCCTTTTTGACAAGTGCTGAGAATGGCTGACATCTTCTCGAAAAGTTGGATATAAGGCATCTTAGATATGCCAACCACCCTTGGAATGATCTGAGTTTAGTTAAACTTTTAGGGGGTGGCATTTCTAATATTGCCTTGATCTTCTCCGGATCGATTTCGATTCCCTGGTGTCAAACAACAAACCTAAGGAATATCCCTGAAGCTACTCAGAATGCACACTTCACGAGGTTTATTTTAAGGTTAAATTATCTTAACTATTGAAAACTACTCTTATGTCAAAAAGATAATCTTCCTTTTCTCTACTTTGATCATGATATCATCAACATAACACTCGACTTGATGATGAATGAGTTAGTCGAAGATTTGAGTCATATCCTACAGGTATGTAGCACCGACATTTTTAAGGATAAAAGGCATGACCTTATAGTAATAGATTCAAATAGGGGTTCTAAAAGTAGTGTTTCTTGCATCTTCAGGGGCCATCTTTATTTTATTATATCTAGATGAGCCATCCATGAAAGAGAAGATTGTAGTGGAAATTTGTTTTTGGACATGCCTTATTTAAATCCCTAAAATCAACCCATATGTGAATTTGGCCATTCTATTTCTTAACTTGGATGATGCTGGCTAACCAGATAGGGTATTTTTCTTCCCGGATGAAGCCAGCATCGATAAATTTTTTGACTTCATAAATGAACTGTTGCTCTATGTCTTATTGCATGCATCTAGGACCTTGCTTAATAGGGTTATCAGTAGGCTCTATTACTAGTATATACCCTAACTAAGTCAACAACTTTAAACTCAATCAATAGCTTAACTAATTCAATGGTTTCAATTTTATTCAACTAAGAACTGATGTATGCTAGGCATAGATCTTCTTTAGTTTCTAAGTTGATTTCCTTAAGCTCGTCAATGGTTGACTTAATCTCTTCTTTGAACTCTGGCGGAGCATGTTTGACTTCAAAATCCTATGGATCATCTGAAGTGTCTAAGCATTGCTACTCATATGAGTTAATGTGATTTGAAAAAAAAAACCTATCAGATTCTAAATTATTAGTAATGACTAAGCGTCATCATCATTATTTGGACCCTCATCGAATTCTAGTCTTGATTGAGAGCTTTTGCATTTGTTCTTCAATATTCCTTCAAAGTAGTTTGACCACTACTTTGACTAGGTATGTGGGATTAACCCTTTCTTTGATAAATTATGAACACAAGGCAAGTACCAATCAAAAGGTAATTCAATTAAATCTTTATATAAAATATCCTAAAGTTCTACATCAACTTCTTGACTTGAGGATGATGCTCCTAGAAAGAACCTCTGAGGCTTCACACCTATGGATAACTTAGGGGCTTCCTTAACTACCAAACCCTCTGCATTTTGAGAGGAAAGTGGGGTTCAAGCTAAGGCTCCCAACTGATGCATAACTATTACACATATTATCTTGGATACACTTATACTTTGCTTTGGAACCCGGTCTTTATCACTATCTGGCTTAAGTGTTACCTCCAAGGGAATCTATTGTTGAGAAGAGCTGGCTAGTGTGCTAACCATATAAGTCTCATCCTATGAATTGGATTATAAGTTTATATGGATAGCAGGTGTACTCCTGGTAGCTTGGACATATCTTCTATTGGGTGGTCAATAAAAAGGATTTCCACCCCTGAGATTGCCTCTGAATGGGCCTCTTCCTCTGTGGGTGGAGGTCAGCTCATCCTAACCAAATGTTCGAATGGAGTAATGAACTTTGTGGGGAATCTAATGTCAGGTTCCACTTCCTTCTCCAAGTCTATTTTCACTTCCTTTTATTATCTTTTTCATTTTCTCTTTTCTTTTATTTTTCTTTTTCCCTTTCTTTTTCGTTTTCTTTTTTTTTTCTTGTATTTTTATACTTTGGCCAAGTTTACAAGAATATACTTGTTTATTTTGAGGGAGGTAGTAAGCGCATCCCAATATATGCTGACCTCGTGAAGTGTAAATGGCTTGAAATCTCCTTTGACATAGTAGACAATCCCACCTCTCACAAACTTTATACACTGATGTAGAGAGGATGAAACTATGTTGTTCTAATATATCCATGGTCTCCCAAGCAAAGCATTGAAAGATGTATACAAGTCTATAATATGAAACTTGGCTTCAGTCTTCCAATCATCTCTCTCCAAGGGCAACACTATGGAGCCTAATGCTTGTTGACCTCACTTTTGGAGTGTAGATTCAATCTTCCCATCTTAGACTTAGGAGTCTTCTTAACACTAAGACTTTCTTAGTCATAAGACACTTCTAATTAGGTAAACACTTAACCTAAGCCTAAAGACTTAGAAGGGTTAACCATAGGATTAGGTTTTGCTTTAAGGATTAGGATAATCCATCTACACTACAACCCAAATCCAATCCATGTTCACCTTCTCAAACCAAACCACAAATTCAATTTAAACATCAAATTCAAAACCAAATCCAAATCCAAATTCTAAAAACAAATTATTGAAGCCCATGATCAAATCCAAACTTTAAACCTTTCCTAATAACCTATCCCATGGACTTAGCCAAATCTTAATCCAAATCATTCCAAAATCAATTGATTTTCTCATAATCAATTTATATCTTCAATCATCTTCCAAAATATAAATCAAATCTACATTCAAATGATCAAAACTAAATCAAACTAAATCAGATTAAATCAAAACCCTTCCTAAGCCCTATGACCTATCCCATGGACTTAGCCAAATATTAATCCAAATCACGTCATACTCAATTGATTTTCTCACAAATAAATCATATTTTCAGTCATCTTCACAAATTTAAATGAAATATATATTTAAATCATCAAAATTAAATCAAACCAAATCAAAATCCAAACCTAAGCCGCATGACCCGACTCCATGGACTTGGTCAAATTCTTTCAATCCAAAATAAAAATTAAATTGATTTTCTCATGAATCAATCATACCTTCAATAATATTGACAAATATAATGAAATCAACAATCATCAAGCCAATCCAAAATCAACCCGAGTCAAACCTAACTTAACCCTTTTGACTTGAAATGTTCAAATGAACCAAAACCCATTTGAACCTAAGCCAATTGTAATTGAATTTATATATCAATCCCAAATCCATATATAAACACAACTAAATCAAGCTCAACCAAAAATCAAGCCAACTAAACCTAATTGGCCCACTTAACCCAAAGTGGCCTATTTGACCTATTTAACCCAAGTTCTAATCCTACCCAAATTAGATTGAACCAAGCCGATCAAAACCTCCCATCATGATTATTGTCTCCCTAGGTTGATCAATTATCACAAATTGGGTTAAAACAAGTCAACTTGGTCATTTGACCAAGTCAACCCCTTAACCCATATGAACCCAAACTAGCCAAATTGTAACTTAAGTTAAATCCCTTGAAACTAATGATTCATACCAAATCAAAATCAATATTTCAATATGACTTGACCTTCAATTGAGTCAAACCAAACTTAACTGGCCCTCTTAACCCAAATTGACCTAAAAGATTGAATTGGGTCAAATCAAAATATACACAAAATTAATTGTTACCAATGGCTGAAGTTCATTCCAAATTGATTGTTAAACCTGACTAAAGCCATGATTGGACCCAATTGAACCCAATTGACCTACTTAACTTAAATTGACCTAAAGGTTCAAGTTGGCCTAAATTAAAACTAAATCCAAATTAATTGAAACCAAAGCCTACAATAATCTTCAATTGGTCAACTAAACCTCAACAAAAACCCAACCTAAGCTAATTTGGCCAATTTGGTCAAATTGGTAAACTTAACCAATTTGATCCAAATGAATTCAAATGAGCCAAAATCAAATATAAGCCAAACTAAACCAAACCAATTGAACCAAAACATCCCAAATGATCATATGAACTTGGCCAAACCCTTGGTTTGACCCATTTTGACAATTGATCAACAACCCAAAATTTGACCTAAATGAGTAAAATTGAGCCAAACCTAACTAAATTAACTCCAATTGACTTGAAATTTGGGCTAACCCACTTTTGGCTCATTTTAAATCTTTCCAAATCAAATCCAATGCTAAATGATCATTATACACTTAGGTTGAAGGAATCACATTGGACAAATCACCCATATAAGTGGTCATTTCCATTCCTTGGCCACTTGCTACTCTCCCAATGGTCCACCTAGGCACCTAGGACACTATCGAACCTGACCCAAGGGGTGGTTGGGTCAGCCATGACCCATGGGAGGTGAAATCACCTCACACTCCTTATTGTCGCATTTGAAACCCATAGGTCTCCCATGATTCCTCCTTGTCAGCCACCTCCACACCTTCAACCTACCAAGCCGAGCAAACTCACCTCCTCCCTGCAACCCATGACTCCTTGAGATGGCTAGACGACCATTAGAATCCAAACCTAATCCCACCATCTGATCAAGATGAAAGGGGGTATACACCCCATTATTTTCACTCAAATATAGACAAAAATCATTCATCAGAGCCCTAGCTACCCAAGATAAGCCATTAGAGCCATTCCCAAAGCTCCCAAGCTCGTTCCTTGATAAAAAAATGCCATTCCCGTCCATCCCAAAATAGGACACTTCTTTTCCAAACTAACTATCCCATTTCTCCATCGAACTCAAATTAACTTTGTACGCACCTTCCCTATGCCTCATCGAGCAAGAATGAATCATCTCCCAAGCTTCCCGAGCACCGGAGGTGGGACTTTTATCAAAGTTAATCTCCAAATCATTGGTTTATGGCTTTCTAAGTGAACATCAAGGAATTAATCCAATTACTGTGCAACAAGGCTTCGTCTCCACTAGATAATGTTTTCTTAATCATTCAAGCTACCTGTCTTGAACTTCGATGAGGTATGCATCCAAAATTGATCTTTAGGAAAAAATGGGTTGGAGCTTTTTGAAGAAAACTTGCATCTCATGTGATCTTGACCATTGGATTCCCTCTGATTGATGTCATGAAGGCGTGGGATCCTTTTGGAGTTGATCTAAGCTTGAGTAAGCTCGAACTAAGTGAGCAATGGAGGATGGACACCATTCTTCCTCACTCTCATGATTTTAGATGATGCACCATCCATTCTGCATGATCAAAATGAATGGTCATGATTAGATTTGCTAAATTAATCTAATTTAATCCTACTAAGCTATCAAATTAATTATAGTCGGGATCTTAGATCGAAAACACATCCACCACCGCGGAAAGGTGATAAGTTTTAAGTAGCCAATCCTTCGGCGCCACTTGGAAAGCACACTGCGTCAGCGTACCACATGGCGTCAATAGGATTAGGCTTTAATTTGGCTTAGTTAATCATTCCTAATGGCTGAAACTTCTAAAAATCACAACAAATCATAGAGAAATAAATATTCAAATAAATACTCATTTTAATGGTATTTCAAAGAGAATTAATTAACAATGATCTTAACTTATTTTAAATAGTAATTAAGGTTTAATTGGAAAATTAATTAGCTTAATTACTCCATAATTGTTTGAGCATTTATTCCAAATTTTATGGGTTAATTTAATGGGATGACCTCTGCCTCCCATGATTTTCTTGGGATTTATTGCTCACTTAATTAAGAAAATTGACTAATTAAACCTTAACTCCTATTTTAAGTTAATTAATGATTTATTAATCCCATGAATAGTAATAAATTGGTTAATTAAGTTTATTAATCATTGTTCAATAGTAAGTGAACTATGGAATAGGGATGGGACCCCTTTCCCTAAGTTCATTTCACCCTTATTTTTCAATAAAATTTATTAAGATTTAACTAATTAATTAAATCACTTAATCAAATTGAAATCATAATCACATCAAACCTTAATTAATTAAACCATGGGGTAGATCTTGAGCTATTTAATAACCTAGAGGAGTTTAATGAAATTATGGTTAGTCCACATGTGTGAGAAAACCAAAAAAAAGTCACTTAATTAATTAACTATTAATCATGAGCCAACATTAGGCCTATTTCTAGGATCATTACAAGTTTATTTTCCATACATATCATGTTGGCTCATAATTATTTAGTTAATTACTTTAAGGTGACATAGGTAAGGGTACTTAATTCATCTAATTAAGGGTTCAACTTAATTAACCCATAAAATTAACTTAATTACATTTCCTTTAATTAAATAAAATCACTAATGTGGGAATGGGTTTAAAATAGCAAGTGATGATTTCTCTTATCCTCTTGAAATCAAATCAAATACAAAACTTTATTAATAAAGAAGCTTTTGTTTGATTTAAATAATCTTATTTGATTTGATTGTTCTTAAGAACTAGTTTGGTTGAATGAATAATATGCTTATATTTGATTGTCCTCTTTCTGATCATAAATTTGGTATGTCATTTGAATTCATGCGTCCATCTTTTAAAAATCAAGTAAAATAAAATGGATTTCTTTTATGTAAGTTTGCATATGGTTATATAATTTAATATATGTGTGACTATTATCACTATTAAATCCAAATATATTTTTCAAAAGCTTATAAATGAATAATAATATGTGTTATGATGCTAGTTATAAATACATAAGAAATGCATGTGCTTATCGCTTAAGTGTATGAATGTTGAGTTCACTTTCCTGTATTCATGTGTTGATTTATATAAGATTGAATAGTAATTGGTATATAGTCTGAACATCCCGGGAGCACGAGACTTTAGCTAGCCCCAAGGAGGTCATTTGTTTACCTCACTTCCCTGGTTTAACAATGGAACATACCCATTTGATTTCATTCTTATGTATTTCAACATTAGAATTTAGATAGAGCTTTAATTCATATATATATAAGTGATTCAATCAAAAAAATATACAATCTTTGCATGGCTTTCTTTCCCTCATTTATCTATATATCCATGTGTGTCCAAGAAAAGCAAGTATATAGCCTTGACATCTCAAGAATACAAGGCTTTAGTTTGCCCCAAGGATGTCATTTGATTACCTCACTTCCCTGGTTTAACAATGACACATACTTGCCTATATCTTTGAACATGTATATGTGTATGTGATTAGTGAGTGAAAATCCCATTTTACATTAAAATTGCATTCATTCATAATTGACTATGTGGTCGAATTAATTAGCCATAAGATTTGGAGCTTACTTTCTATGTTCATGTATACAAATTTACATATGTTTGAATGCAAATGTGTATATAGTCTGGACATCCTGAGATATGATTAGCTAGCTCCTAGGAGGTCATTTGATTACCTCACTTCCCTGGTTTAACAATGGCACATGCCTATTTAATTTCATTCTTATGTCCCTTTTGTATAAGAATTTTGATAAAGTTTTAAATTAATATGTTTATATAATTCAATCAAATAAAATATAAATTCTAAACATACAAATACATTCATCATTTAAGTGTGCTAAAATATGTTGCATGTATAGATACACTTAAGATTAAATCATATGCATGTTACATGTGATGGAAAGGAATGATTTAATATATTTCATGTGGTAGTAATTTAATTAAATTAATCGTAAGATGCCTTTCATTTTGAAAAGGATTATTTAAAGTGAACCTAAACTTAGGATTAATTATATCATTTAATAGGCCATTCACTAAAGAGAACTAAAGAAATTAAATACTTTAAAATTAATATACTTTAAGGTAGGGATGAAAGAGGGCGATCTTCTTTTCCTCTCTTTATAACACTTAGTTGCTAAGTGTAATCAAATGAAACAAAAGAAAATTGAAATTAAAATTATTGAAGTTAATTAAACTACTACAAGTGAAATTAACTTTTCATGTTAAATTGAATCCTTTTACACAAAGAAAATACAACACTAATGCCTAATAAGACTTACCACACAAACCTTAATACACACATTAAAATTGAGTCACCACTTCTAGCTCTAAGTTAGGATGGTGTATGTTGTGATGTATGTTTTGTTCTATGATATATTATTTTAGATTGGATGTTAGGGTGTATGTTTCGTAGTATGGATGATAGGCCAATATTAGCCTAATCATATTTTCTATGGGGGATTGTGCTTAAGGGATGATTAAAAATAAACTGCTTGGGATTATATGTACATTTAGCTAACCTCTATTTTGCAGGTGTAGTTAGATTTACTTTTCCCACATAAATGTAATTTTTGCAATAAGAATTAGGATTAGTGTTATGGGAGATTAGGATGAGCAATGGTCAGAAGGCTTTTTCCAGGGGTGATGCCTTGAAATAATTGGAGATGATAATTGTCTACTTTAATCGAGAGAATTCTTATGAAATTTCATTTTTTAAGATGTAATTAACTATGGAGGCTTACCTCGATAGGGACCTTACGAACCTGGTTTAATATAAACTCTACTTTATTCATCCATGTAAAGTAGGGGGAAAATCTTTGGTACATTCGGAGACCCATTATGCCTTAGAAGTCCTTATTACATGATTAGGTCCATTGTAGGGTGATGCCTCTAGCTTTCGAGATAGTACATCATACCTCAATGTTGTCACCTCAAAATCTACCCCTATAATGTGGTGTCCCCCATCCCCCCCCCCATCCAAAAGAAAAAGGCCCTCTCGCTTGTTCATTAAATCCTCTCAACATCGTCCTTTCTTTTTGGAGTTTGGAGATGTCGAACCTAAAGTAGGCAATGGTTCTTAGATTCATAATGTTGACTGATACACTAGGGTCAACCAAAACTTTGGATACCCTGTATCTGCCAACATCTATTATAATGTAAAGAGGCAATTATGCTCAGTCGTCCCTAAGAGTAAGTCTTCACAGCTGAATGTAACTAAATAAAGACATAAACCTAGACAATAAACCTTAAAATAAAACCTAAAAAATAAATAAAAAATAAAACCTAAACCCAAACTAAAAAAAAAAGAATAAACCTAAATTAAGAATAAAATAAACCTATACCTAGACTAAATAAACTAAACTAAAATAAATAAAACTTAAACCTAAACCTAAAATAAACTAAACCTAAACTTGAACCTAAATTATATAAAATAAATTAAACTACAAATAAACCTAAACCTAAAAATAAACCTGAAATAAAAATCTAAAATCTAAATCTAAAAAAATAAATAAATAACTTAAATCTAAACCTAAAAATAAGAAATAAAACCTAAACTTAAAAAATAAAATAAAAAATAAAACTTAACTAAAAAATAAACCTAAACCTAAAAAATAAACTAAATAAAACACTAAACTAAATAAATATAAAAATAAACCTAAATTAAAATAAAGAAAAAACTAAATAAACTAAATAAACTGGGTTTTTGGTTAAAAAACCATAAACACTAAATCCTAAACCCTAAATAGTAAACCTACAACCCTAAACACCCTAAATCCTTAAAAACTATAAACCCTAAACCCTAAACCATAACACAAAACCCAAAAAAAGAAAAAAATTTAAAAAAATAAAGACTAAACCCTAAACCTTAAGCCCTAAATCTTAAAACCAAGATGCAAAACCCTAAACCTTAAACCTTAAACCTAAACTCTGTAAAACTAAATCCTGTCTTAAACCCCTAGGCCCAAACCCTAAACCCTACCCAAATCCATAAAAAGACCTAAACCATATCCCAGGCTGACCTAAAACCTAAATCCCTAAACCCTGTGGCTGAAACACTAAACTATAAACTATAAACCTAACCCCCTAAACCTCTAAACCAAAATCTAAAATAAAAAGACCCTAGAGCCCTGAACCTAAACCTAAACCCTAAATAAAAAACCAGAAAATAAAACCTAAAAATAAAATAAAAACCTAAAAAAAAATAAAAATAAATAAATAAATAAGATAAAATAAATAAAAATAAAATAATAAAACATAAAACTACACTAAACCTAAAAATAATAAAATAAAATAAAATATAATAAAATAAACAAAAAAAAAATAAATAATAACCTAAACTAAAAAATATAATAAACCTAAAATAAACAATAAAATAAAAATAAAAAAAATAAATAAGAAATAAATAAAATAAAATAAAACTAAATAAAATCTAAACATAAAATAAATAAATAAAAATAAACCTAAACCCTAAACTAAAAAAACTTAAACTTAAAATAAAAATATATAAACAAAATAAACCTAAACTAAAATAAAACCCAAACCTAAACATAAAGTAAACTAAACCTAAACCTAAACCTAAACTAAAATAAAATAAAAAAATAAACCTGAACCTAATCTAAAAATAAAACCTAAAAAACCTAAAATAAACCTAAAACCTAAACCTAAAAAAATAAAATAAAAACTTAAACCTAAACCTTATAATAAAAAATAAAACCTTAACCTAAAAAATAAAAAAATAAAACTCTCTTAAAACCTAAACCTAAACCTAAAACTAAAAAAAAACTAAAATAAAAAAACCTAAATTGAAATAAATAAAGTAAACTAAATAAAAATAAAAATTAAACATAATTTAAAAGAGAAAATAAAATAAACTAAAAATAAATAGAGAAAATAACCTAAATAAAGTAAATAATCCTAAACCTATTGGTTTACTTAATTAAAATAAACCTTAAAACTCCTACACCCCTGCAAGAAAACCAAGCTAATGCCTGGGCCCTAAACCATAAACCCTAACCCTAAACCATAAACCCTAATACCCTAAACCCTAAACCCTAAAACCTAAACCCAAAAAACCTAAAAACCTAAACCAAAATAAAATAAAACCTAAAAATAAAATAAATAAAAAAACTTAAACCTACATAAATTAAAAAATAAAATAAAATAAAAATCTAAATTAAAACCAAAACCTGAACCTAAAAATAAAATAAAATAAACTAAACTAAAATAAATAAATACCTAAACTAAACTATAAAATAAAGTAAACCTAAGAATAAAACCTAAAATAAAAAAAAATAAAATAAAATAAAAATAAATAAAATAAAATGAAATAAAAACTTAATAAAAACCTAAACCTAAAAATTTAGAAAAAAATATAACCTAAACTCTAAACTAAAAAAAAACCTAAACCTAAAATAAAAATAAAATAAATAAAATAAAATAAATCTAAACCTAAACTAAAATAAATTAAACTAAAATAAATAAAACCAAAACCTAAACCTAAAATAAACTAAACCTAAACCTAAACCTAAACTAAATAAAATAAAAATAAACTGAAACCAAAATTAAAAAATAAAACCTAAACATATACTTAAAATTAAAACCTAAAGCTAAAAAAATAAAATAAAAACCTAAACCTAAGCCTAAAAATAAAAAATAAAACCTAAACTTTAAAAATAAAAAATAAAATAAAATAAATAAATTAACCTAAAATAAATAAACTAAATTAAATAAAAATATGTGAATAAAATAAAATAAAAAGCTAAAATTAAATTAGAAATAAAATAAAAGCAATAAACCTAAACCTATTGGCTTTCTTAATTAAAAAAAATAAAAAATAAAAAAGCCATAAACCCTAAATCCTAAACCCTAAACCCTAAACCATAAACCCTAAAAAACCCTAATCCCTAAACCCTAACCCTAAACCCTAAACCCTATACCTAAACCTAAACCTAAAGTAACTAAATAAATTAACAAATAAACCTAAACCTTAAAACCTAATAAACCTAAACGTAAACCTTAAGAATGGGCAAGAACGTCACCGTCAACCAGGCTTAGTCTACTTAGGTGGAGGTAGTGAGGAGGCGTTATCATAGTGGTGGTGGGGGATCTGGAGGTGCTGGTGGATATGGAGGTGGGAGGAGTGAAAGAGGTTACAGTGGTGGTGGAAGAGATTTATGATGGTGGATCCTACTCGAGAGAGGGGGGGTTATGATGGGAATTGGAGAAACTGAAGAATGGTCGATTTGATCTGCTGCTTATGGAACTATGTCTTTATAGTGGAGACGGTTCTAGTTATCTGGGGTTTTTGATTTGCTTAATACATGCACATTTTTTATTTATGTCATCGCTTGTGTCTTAAAAAACTTGGCGTGTTACTTGGCTGATGAAATTGAAAAGAAGAAATGATGAATCTAAATTTGTTCTCTATTAAAAAAACACCAAAAACTTTAAACCATAAACTAAAATTTTAACCCTAAACCTAAAACTTAAACCCTCCCTAAACCCTAAATCTTAAACCCTAAAAACCCTAAACCCTAAATCCTAAAAACCCTAAACCATAAAACCTAAACCCAAAAAACCTAAAAACCTAAACCAAAATAAAATAAAACCTAAAAATAAAAATAAATAAAAAACTTAAAAATAAATTAAAATAAAAATCTAAATTAAAACCAAAACCTGAACCTAAAAATAAAATAAAATAAACTAAACTAAAATAAATAAATACCTAAACTAAACTATAAAATAAAGTAAACCTAAGAATAAAAACCTAAATAAAATAAAAACTAAAAGTAAAATAAAAATATAAAACCTAAAATAAAATGAAATAAAAACTTAATAAAAACCTAAACCTAAAATTTAAAAAATATAATATAAAACTCTAAACTAAAAAAAACCTAAACCTAAAATAAAATAAAATAAATAAAATAAAATAAATCTAAACCTAAACTAAAATATATTAAACTAAAATATAAAAATAAACCTAAACCTAAAATACTAAAAAACTAAACCTAAAATAAATAAAATAAAAAATAAATAAACCAAATTAAAAATAAAACCTAAACATATATTAAAATAAAACCTAAAGCTAAAAAAATAAAATAAAAACCTAAACCTAAGCCTAAAAATAAAAAATAAAACCTAAACTTTAAAAATAAAAAATAAAAAAAAACCTAAAGTAAAATAAATTAACCTAAAATAAATAAACTAAATTAAATAAAAAAATATGCCTAAATAAAAATAAAAAATAAAAAAGCTAAATTAAATTAGAAATAAAAAAAAAAAACGTAATAAACCTAAACCTATTCGCTTTCTTAATTAAAAAAAATAAAAAATAAAAAAACCATAAACCCTAAATCCTAAACCCTAAACCCTAAACCCTTAACCATAAACCCTAAAACCTAATCCACTACAACCCTAAACTAAACCACACCTAAACCTAAACTAAAGTAACTAAATAAATTAACAAATAAACCTAAACCTTAAAACCTAATAAACCTAAACGTAAACCTTAAGAATGGGCAAGAACGTCACCGTCAACCAGGCTTAGTCTACTTCTGGCGGTGGAGGTAGAGGCAGAGGCACCGGTTATCATAGTGGTGGTGGGGGATCTGGAGGTGCTGGTGGATATGGAGGTGGGAGGAGTGACGGAGGTTATAGCTGTGGTGGTGGCGGAGAAAGAGATTAGGGATATGATGGTGGATCCCGCTACTCGAGAGGCCGGGGTGGTTATGATGGGAGTTGGAGAAACTGAAGAATGGTCGATTTGATCTACTGCTTATGGAACTGTGTCTTTATAGTGGAGACGGTTCTAGTTATCTGGGGTTTTTGATTTGCTCAATGCATGCACATTTTTTATTTATGTCATCGCTTGTGTCTTAAAAAAAACTTACTTGGGTAAATTGAAAAGAAGAAATGTTGAATCTAAATTTGTTCTCTATTAAAAAAACACCAAAAACTTTAAACCATAAACTAAAATTTTAACCCTAAACCTAAAACTTAAACCCTCCCTAAACCCTAAACCTTAAACCCTAAAAACCCTAAACCCTAAACCCTAAAAACCCTAAACCATAAACCCTAAATGCTAAACCCTAAAACCCTAAACTGTAAACTATAAAACCTAGACCCTAAACTCAAAATTAATCCCTAAACCTTAAACCCTAAACTAACTCTAAACACTAAATCCTAAAAAGCTAATAAGCTAAACCTAAACAAATAAAACATAAAAATAAAATAAATAAATAAACCTAAACCAAAATAAAATAAAATAAAATAATAAACTAAAACCTAAACCTTAACCTAAAAGAAAGTAAAATAAATAATAAAAACTAAACTAAAATAAAATAAATAAAAACCTAAACTAAACTAAAAAATAAAAAACCTAAATAAATTAAAAACTAAACCTAAAATAAAACTAAAATTAATTAAAAACTACATAAAAACTTAATCCTAAAAAATAAACCAAAAAATGAAACCTAAAAATAAATAAAAAAATAAAATAAAAAAAACTAAACTAAAATAAATAAACCTAGAATAAATAAGCTAAACTAAATAAAAATAAAAATAAACCTAAATAAAAATAAAAAACAAAATAAACTAAAATAAATAAAAAATAAACTAAATAAACCTAAGCCTACCAGTTTACTTAATTTTTAAAAAAAATTAAAATATAAAAATAAAAATAATAATAAAACAACTGTAACCCTAAACACTAAACCGTAAAACTAACCTTAAACCCTAAACCCTGAACCCTAAACCTACAACCCTAAACCCTAAACCATAAACCCTAAAACCTTAAACCCTAAACCTAAACCTAAACCTAAACCTAAACTAAAAACCTAAACCCTAAACCCTAAACCTAAACCTAAACCCTAAACCCTAAACCATAAATCCTAAAACAAAAAACTTCCTCCTCTTTTGCTCCCTCATCAGTTTTTGTGCAATTTTTTTTTGCGGTTTGGCCACATTTTGGGCTACCCCGATCGTGATCACTATTTTATTGCTTGGTTACGCTTCTTCTCCCGGCTTGGTTGCTTATGTGACTCTCACTGGATCATTCAATGGTGGAGGCATCTCTCCTCGAGCTCATCGCTTGGATGCTTTGCTCTTGCCCGATCCTAAAGGTATATTGGATCTGATTACATCCGTTAATGCGCCTGCTCTCAAGTCCTTTAAGGATGCTCTTTCTGGTAAGAACCCTTGCTCTAATTCCTTGGTTAACTTAATTTCTACCTCATTCCATGGATTGCTGGCTGTCATGTGTTCTGACCAGGATGTGGAGAAATTAGCTGAGCCTTTTGAGTTCTCTTTGGTTGATAAATTCTCTCTATGGTGCCCTACTCTAGATAATATCCAATCTTTCTTCCATAGCTTAAAGCTTTCGGGAGTCTTCACTATTGGGCTAATTGATCCTCGACATATCCTTATTCAGTTATCAAATGATTTAGACTATTCTTGAGTCTTTGCTCGTCGCTCTTATTTTGTGTATAATTGTCAAATGCAGCTCTTGAAATGGTCACCCCTTTTTGATGTCAAAGAGGAATCCCCTATTGTTCTTTTATGGCTTGATTTTCCCAACATGAGAATTCACTATATTACTCACCAAGTTCTATTTGCGGTTGCGGCTCTATTTGGTAGACCCCTTCAAATTGATCAAAAACCGCCTAGATCTTGGCCATATTGCGTATCTTGGTTGAGATTGACCAAAAAATACCCCAAAGAAGTTTGGATCGGTTCAAAAAATTTGGATATAACTAGAAAGTAGAATTTAAAATTTCCTCATCTTTTGCACTCATCCGGTCATGATCACTCACGAATGCTTTGTGTTACACCTAACCTCAAAAGAATATATCAGGACACTAATACCTCTCTTGGGCTGGAAAAACTAATAAGTTAGCTTATGTGCCTAAAGCTACCCATAATGGAACTCATCCTCCAACACCTACTCCTTTATTACCTACTGATTTGTCTAATGAAAAACATTTTAAACTTGGTATAAATACTACTATTGAGGTGTGTGAAGAAACTAATGATAACTTACCTAGCACTACTCCTACTTGTAATAATTTGGCTTCTCATGATAATCCTTTGCTCCATTTGAATCTTGATGACAATTTGAATGGGAATCTTATATTAGATCAAAATAATGTTGATCCATTGGTGTCAGACCAAAATCTGAATATGCATCATGGCAATGAGAATGATATTTGTACTATTAATGGTGCAAGAACCTCCCCTTCTATTTCTCTATAGAGTGATACTCAGGCAATCCTAATTTTGCATTCTTACTCTAATACTGAAGAAGGAGAAATCACCACTACTAAAATATTGACTATCACGCTCTGCGGATACCAAAACTAATCCCTTTCGATGGAGATACTTTGGATCTTGATAGACCCTTCAGCTATTAAAAAAAATCTTATAAAAACAAACATGACTAATAATAACTTCATTAGAACCACACATTCTTCTCTTTCAAATAATTATGTCCTCTCTCTTCCTTTTTCCATTTCTTTTCTTTACCTTTTCATTTTCATTTTTTATTATGATTAATTTTCTTATTTGGAATATCCAGGGTTGTGGGACTCTCTCCCAACGTGTTAGAACCTCTGTCTACTCTCATAACATCAAATTACTTGTTATTATTGAGCCTTTCATTAACTCTTCCAAGATTGCTCATGTTGCTAGATCGCTTAAATTTCAAAATTTCCTCTTCAATCTTAATAATAAAATTTGGTATTTTTGGAATAATTCCATCACCATTTCCATCATTGATGATCTTGATCAATTGGTTAATGTCAAAATCTCCTTTGGTGAGTTTTCAGCTTTTGGTTCATTTATCTATGCTTCTTGTAATAGAGCCGGTAGGAACATCCTTTGGAATCACTTAAGAACCTCGCCTCCTCGGTTAACCTTCCTTGGTTGGTTGGGGGTGATTTCAACACTATCATTGCTTCTTTGAAAAAGAGGGGAGGATGTTCTCCTAACCTCCATTCCATGGAAGACTTCTCTAATGTGATCCTAGATTGCATATTGAAATTGGTTTCTCGATTACATTACATGTAACTCTAGACTTTGGCAGCGTCTTAACAGGACCAGCTTTAATTCTCTTTGGATCAACCAATGGCCTCTTACCTTTGTTGAGCATTTGAGAAGAACTTTGTCTAATCCTCTATCTCTCCCACTTCTACTCCCTCACCTTTTAGATTCCAAAATATGTGGACCCAACATGGAGATTTCACTAATGTTGTTTTCACTAATTGGATGGCTCCTGTTCACCCGAATAATTTTGTTAAAGGCATGATTCGACTTTGGCTTAAGCTCAAAAGACTTAAACAAAACCTCAATTGGTGGAACTAACATATATTTAAAAATCTTTTTACCAATCTTAAAGCTATGGAGCAAGTGGTTTGTTCTTGAAGAGGATGTCTTAACTGATCCCAATAAGCTTGATGAGTTGAGCATTGCCAAAGATAACTTGATTAATTACCAAAATATAGAGGAAACCTATTGGCGTCAAAAAGCCACTAGCAAACATATTACTGATGGTGACAGAAACACAAGGTGTTTTCATGCTATTTGCAATAAACAAAAAGCATTAAACTCAATTAAGAAAATTAAGAACTCTAATGGTGGCTGGATAATTGATAATAATGAAATTAAGGAATCTATCATACATCACTTTCAAAATTTATTAAACTCTAATCCTTCGTTAGAAACCCCTCCAACACCCATCTAATCCCTTCAATGATTAACAATGAGGATAACCATTTTGCTATGCATCCCTCGAGCGAGATTAGTAGTACTCTCAATAGCATGACCGATTACATTTTGGATGGCTATATGACTCATTTCTTTTAGTATTGTTGGCCTTTTATTAAATCTGATCTTGTTGATGCTATTATTGATTTATTTGATGGAAGCTCTATTCTCAGATATTTTTCAAGTACTTCTATTGTCCTTATTCCAAAAACCAACAATCCTGAATCTTGGGGTGATTTTAGACCTATTATCCTTTGCACCTTTTTCCAAAAACTCATTGCTAAATTAATTAATAATAGGATTAGCCCTCTCCTAAAATCATCTCCCTAACCAAGCGGCTTCATTAAAAATAGAGCCATATCTAATAATATTCTTCTCTCAAGAGTGGTTCATGACATTGATGTTAAGGAGGTAATATCCTCTTCAAAGCGGACATCTCTAAAGCCTTTGACAACCACTGTGGGATTTCCTCTTTCAAATCTTACATTTGCTTGGTTTCTCGATAATTTTATCAGTTATTAAAGTTGTATCACTAATATGCGGTTTTCTCGAATGATGAGTCCCTTGGTTTCTTTACTTTGATCCATGGTTTCATAAGGTGACCGCTTTCTCCTTCTCTTTTTTATCATTGTAGAATATCTTTTGAGGAGCCTCAATGATCTTTTCATTAAAAAATCCATGTCTTTTAAAACTCATGGTGGTTTCCCTTTAGCATCTTAGCTTTGATGATTTTATAATCCTCTGCCTCTCTTCAACATGTTAAAACTATTAAGAATCTCTTAAATGATTTTGGCAAAGTTAGTGGTCTCTTTCTCAATGAAAGAAAATGTTGTTTTATTTCCTCAGCTAAGATTCCTACCAATAGACTTAATCAAATCTCAAAAATTACTAATATTAAGAAAAATCAACTTCCAATTAATTATCTGAGTTTTTTTTAAAGGCGAGAAAAGATCTCATCTTTTGATGACCTTATTCAGAAAATATCTAATAAAATTTCAGTTTGGGAATTTCATTTACTCTCTTTTGGTGGTAGGCTCACCTTGATTAAGAGCACTCTTAATCCCATGCCTTTATATCTCATCCAAACTATTGTACCGACCATTTCTATCATCAATAGAATTGGCGTCTCTTCTGGCTCCAATACCTCCTCTAAAAGAATGCACTCAACCTCTTGGTTTAAAAGTTGTGGCACTTTTGATGAAGGTGGTCTTGGTTGTAAATCCATAAAAGAAGCTATCAATGTCTTTTCCTATAAACTCTGGTGGAATTTTAGGAGTAATCATAGTCTTTGGGCTAATTTCATGGTAATATTGCGGGTAAGCACCCCTCATTTGTCCCTTTAAACGGGTGATTCTCACGTGTGGAAAAGACTTGGTTACATCAAATGGGATGAATCCTTAATTTTTTGGGGCATTAACTCTGGTGCTTCTTTCTTTTGGCAAGATAACTAGAGTGGATGTGGATCCATTGATGACTTACTCTCCATCCATTCCACTGCCGCTATTAGAGTAAACTCTTTTTGGCATAACAACAAGTGGAACAATAGTAAGCTTACTGATTTTTTCCCTTTTACTTTCTTGAATATGGTTTTTACTATTCCTATCACTCCAAACAATCAAGACTAGATTCTCTTTAAGCTCTCACATAATGGTGATTTCAACCTCAAAAAATGTGTGGCTCCACATTAAAGATACTCATGATTCCTCTATGTGTTCTCCAAACTTTGGAATAACAATATCCTACTTCTTATTACTTCTTACTTGGCATATTAGAAAAGTTTTATCCCTGTTGATTCCTTGTTGTAGGGTAAAGGGTTCCATTTACCCTCTAAATGTCAATGATGTTTCCATATTGATAATATTAATCATGTTTTTGTTAATGGGGCCATTGCTTCTAAGCTTTGGATTTGGTATGATGATCTTTTTAACATTGTCAATTTCAATGGCTCTCTTTCTTTATATCAACTTCTTGAAGTCTATTTTGATTATACTATTAAAGGTCACATTAAAGTCATCATTGCTATCACTCTTATCTGGTTCATATGGATGGACCGAAATGATGCAAAACATCATGAGATCCCTATGAACCACGTGAAGATTATTGCTAGAACTAAAAACAAAATTCATGACTTATTTAAAGCCAATCTCATTCATTACAGACAATTCAAAAGGCTAAATTTATGGCCAAAAGCGGGCTTTAACTTTGCAACCTTCTTGTCGAAATGACAAGATTGTTTATTGGAAAAAACCTCTTGACCATATTATTAAAATTAACACTGATGGCTATGTCTCTCATAATGGCTCTGGTTGTGGTGGTATTTTCGGGAACTCTAAGTGCAGTACTATGTATGTGCTTATCCTCTTATTTCACTGCACTATCCCATTTCTTGAGCTTATGGCGATCTACAAAGCTCTTGAGATTTGCCTCCAAAATGGCTCAATATTTGGATTGAGGTGGATGCTCTTCTGGCGATTGATCTTGACTTCCACCAAAATGGCGACAGGTGTACTACCTCCTCAAGCAAACTAGAGCCCTTCTTTCCCAATTTCAACATCACTCATGTTTGGCATGAAGGAAATGCTTGTCTTTACCTTGCCAATCGGGTGCTAGATGGTATCATCTTCTTTGATCAACTCACCTTACCCAAACACTTGCATGGGCTAGTTAACTTGGACAATTTTGGGTTTCATTATCGAATTTAATCCCAACCTTTTGATGTATCTCATTCCATTCATCTTTTAATCTGCCTCTTTATTTTATTTTCTGCTCCTTTTGTGTCTTTTGTGGATGCTTCACACAGATATTATTTGTTGTCTTGATCTCTGTGCCATAATTTGGTGTTTTAATAGCTTCTCCTTTATTGGAGGCTCTCTACTTCTAGCATTTACACTGATAAAGGGCTGCTGTTAAGCTATGTGCATACTAATACCCTGCATTAGAATTTAGTTGAGCTATGGGTCAGCTGCTATTGGTTTTATAACACCACTCCTATTTGGGATTTTAATATCAATGCTGCCTTCATTCCTAATCCTAGGGGACTTAATCACTGCTGGATGGAGAAATTTATTTTGATGGGTTTATCTACTACCATTACTTTCTACAACCTATGCTTTCAAAGATATTACTGCATATTATTCTATGTTATACCATTATGTTAATAATATTCGCTTTGATGATTTATCTAGTTGTTAGATTTTAACTGATAATGACTGGTGGCTGGCTTTTGACATGTTGCTTGTCTCCCCTATTAGATCTTGGGTTGCTGCTGATATTCTCTTTGACTCTAGCTTTGAGCTGACATTTTCCTTTTATTTTTGGGAGTTATCTTTTATTTTATTTTTCTACATGAAGAGGTTTTTTGGCCTTTTTGTTCATATTTATCTTCTTATGTTGTCTGAATTGGACCCCATTCACTGCTTTGGAAACCATTTTCCGATTCAGAGGTCCCTTGGTGGGATCTTGGGGAGTTTTCTTCTTTTCTTCCACCTAAGGTTGTTTTTTTTGTGTTTTCTGGTTGTCTCCCCCCTTCTCGACTTATTATTGTGAACTTTGATACTACTTCTTGGTATCTTTTATGCTTCTTTACTTTTACTTGGTGGAATCGCATTTTGTTATTTTCTCACTTTATTTTTTTTAAACTGGATGGAGTTTCTTCAGATTGATTCTGGTTGTTTTGTTTTGCAGATCCTTTTTATGCATGATGTTTCTGAGATTGGGGCTTTGATTAATCTCTTTTACTGTTCTTGTCTGGAGAGAATTTGTTTTTTGCTGTTGTTTTCTCTTACTCCCTGTAGGAACGGGTTTTCATGTTTGCCTTTCTCTTTGGTTTTTACTTTGTTTTCCCTGTCATTTTGGGCCTTGCTAGATCAGATTTTTTGATCCGAAAGGTCTTGTTACTTTTCAATGCTAGTCATTGGTTTTTGGGACTGCTACTGATTGTTGTCTTTATGACTTATGGATGTTTTTTGTTTCTCGATTTTCCAACTATTTGTACTATTATCAATTGGGCTATTTTTGATCACACATGTTGTTGCCCTATTCATCCTGGTTCTCTTTGGCATAGTCAGAATTCTTCTTTTTTATTATGGGATCATTTTTATGCACTCTCTACTCTTAATGGCTTTTCCTATGGTCAACTTGTTGGTATCTCCTTTCTTAGTTGTTGGCTGAATTGGACCCTTGAGGCTACTGTCAATCTTGTTGTTTCTGGACTTCTTTACCATGCTCAGTAGGTTTGGAGTTACTTAAGGGATTTTCATTCTGCCTTTGCTGAGGTTGTGGGTACTACTATTTACTCTGGTGGGAATTACTTGAACTATTTCATTCTCTATTTTATATCTTTGTTCTTAAAGATTGCTTTTCTGAATGGGTGTAAAAACTATAACAATGTCTCCGCTATTGGTTTTTGGAATTTTGATTACCTTGCCCACCAAGTTTTCTTTGTTTTTCTTTCTGCCTTGCTAACATCCCGTTGGTCTTCCTCATTGGTTTCCCTCAGATGCTATGTGATGGGAACATGCAAATCTTGAAGATCATTCTTCTATTTTGCTTGAACTTAATCAATGGTTTATCTTATATGCATAATTGGGTTACTGGACAACCTTTTGGTTATTACTGTCATTATCTTTGGCAAAATTGGATTAATTAATTAAGCAACCCCGCTATTGAACTGCTTTGTCAAATGTCTCTGGATTGGTTTGTGGTGGGGAGCTTTTCATTACCTATCCCTTCATATCTACTACGTTTTGCTCATTCTTACTATTTTTTGTAACTATAGACAGTTGAGTTAGGGTTTTGTCTTTCTTGCTTGCTTTTAATTACTTTTTTTCCAAGGTAGACAGCTTGTTGAGCATCAAATGGTTGCAACCTTCCTTATTGTTTACTTTGTCGCTTGAAATCCCATGTCTACTTTAATATCTCTTTGGACTAGAATTGGTTTTAACAGCTCTTTCTAGTGCTCTTTGTTTTTTTTATTTTGTCGCTAATATCCGTGTTGATCTTTCCTTGTTATTTTCCCTCACTTGACTATGATGAGAACATGCAAATTCATGAGGAGTACTCTTTTGTTTTTCCCTCTTAATCACTATTTTAACTTTTATATATAGTTGGGTTATTGGTCACCCAAATTTGGTTGTTACCGTTATTGCTTTAAAGTTCTCGCTACTACTAAGCAAACTTTTCCTTTGATTATCTCTTATCGAATTTTTTTGTGGTGGGAGAGCATCCAAATAAAGGAGAAGCTCGCTCTACCATATATTCTACTCTTTCTTTCCAACCCGCTTGGTGTTTCGACTTTTGGTTTCTTGCAGCCTTCCTTCAGTGGCAATGTGGCCTATTTGTTGTTTGTCGCTATGGTCTTTGTAGCCAAAACCATTTTACTTTTTGCTTCTCTTATATTTTGCCTAGCTTTTAGACTTATGCATCATGTTAAGATGCTCTTAACTAATTCATATTCAAACCTTATCATGCTCTATCTGAATGGGTGGACTTATAGTAAGCTTGCTACCTAATGCTGAATATGATGAACTACTTGTATTGGTGCTAGGAATTCATTGACATGGTGTCTTATATCGTCCTATAACCGTGATGGGAACCCCTTTCTCATTATGGCTTTTTGTCTCTATCTGTATATGGTTTCTGATTGTAGTGTATATGGATATCAAGACTTTTACCAAATAGATGCTATATAGGTGCTTCTATTGTCCTCGGTTTGCTCCATAGTGTCATGCATTCTCACGCCCGCAGAGCATCTAATCTTCCCTTTTATGTTAATCTCATTATATCTTTTGATTGCTTTAATGCCTTATTTTGCTTTTGGATGTACTTAGATAGGGATTTACCTTAGTCGATCAGTAATTTGAGCTTGCCTGAGTTTATCCCATTTAAGGACCTTGTAACCCTCTTTTTGTGGCAATAAAATACCCCTACACAGGGTTTCCCAAAAAAAAAAACCCTAAATCCTAAAAACTTAAGAAACCTAAACCTAAACTAAATAAAAGTTAAAAATAAAAAAAATAAAAAACCTCAACCTAAATAAAATAAAATAAAATAAAAACCTAAACTAAAACCTAAACCTAAACCTAAACCTAAATCTAAAAATAAAATAAAATAAAATAAAAAATAAAAAATAAACTTAAATAAAATAAATACAAACTTCAACTAAACTAAAATTAAAATAAACCTAAAAATAAAAAACTTAAATAAAATAAAAGCTAAACGTAAAATAAAAATAAAATAAACCTAAAATAAAATAAAATAAAATCTAAATAAAAACCTAGACCTATGAAATTAACTTAAGAAAACCTAAAAATAAATAAAAAATAAAACTTGAACTGCAAACTAAACAAAAAACCTAAACCTTAACCTAAACCTAAAGAAAATAAAATAAAAACCTAAACCTAAACTTAAAATAAAGAATAAAGCCTAAACCTAAAAAATAAAATAAAAATACAAATAAACTAAAAAATAAACATAAATCTTAGCCTAAACTTAAAAAATAAACTAAAATAAAAACCTAAACTAAAATAAATAAACCTAAAATAAATAAACTAAACAAAATAAAAATAAAAAACACTAAAATAAATAAAAAATAAACTAAATAAACCTAAACCTACTAGATTATTTAATTTAAAAAAAGCCCCTAAACCCTAAACCCTAAACCCTAAACCCTAAACCCTAAACTCTAAACCTATAAACTTAAATGCTTAACCCTAAACCCTAAAGCCTAAAAAACCTTAAACCCTAAACCCTAAACCTTAAACCCTAAACTAACCCTAAACCCTTAAACCTAAATTCTAAATCCAAAACCCTAAACCCAAAAATGCAAAACCCTAAACCTTAAACTAACCTAAACTATAAACCTAACCTAAAGTTTTAAACTAACTTAACCTAAATCCTAAAACCTAAACCCTAAATTCTAAAGCTAAAGAAACATTGAACCTTAAACCTAAAACCCAAAACCTAACCTAAACCCTAAAACCCTAAACCCTAAACTCTAAACCCTAAACCCTAAACCCTTAATGCTACACCCTAAATACCTAAAAACCTAAACTTAAACTAAATAAAACCTAAAAACAAAATAAATAAATAAACCAAAACCTAAATAAAATAAAATTCTAAACTAAAACATAAACCTAAAATTAAAAATAAAATAAAATTAAAATTAAAATAAACTAAAATAAAATAAATAAAAACCTAAACTAAACTAAAAAATAAAAACCTAAATAAAATAAAAACTAAAAATAAAATAAACTTATGATAAAATTAAATAAAAATTACCTAAAAACCTAAACCTAAAAATAAAATTTCAAAAAAATAAAAAATAAAACCTAAACCCTAAACCAAAAAAGAAAACCTAAACCTAAAATAAAAATAAAATAAATAAAATAAAATAAACCTAAATCTAAACTAAAATAAACTAAACCTAAACTAAATAAAATAAAATAAACCCAAACCTTAACTAAAAAATAAAACCTAAAATTAAACATAACATAAAAACCTAAAACCTAAATGTAAAAAAAGAAATTAAAAACCAAAACCTAAATCTAAAAATAAAAAATAAAACCTAAACCCAAAAAATAAAATAAAAATAAAACTCAACTAAAAAATAAACTGAAACCTAAAAAGTAATAAAAAATAAACCTAAACTAAAATAAATACTTAAAATAAATAAATAACCTAAAATAAAAATAAAATAAGCTCAAATAAAAAAATAAAAATAAAATAAAAATAAATAAAAAATAAACTAAATAAACTAAACCTAAACTTTCAAAAAATAATAAATCCAAACCCTAAAACTAACCTAAAACCTAAACCTAATCATAACCCTAATCCTAACCCTAAAAAACTCCCAAACTCTAAACCTAAACCCCAACCTAACCTTAACTCTAAACCAACCCTAAACCTGCAAATAAACCTAAAGTAACTAAATAAATTAAAAAATAAACCTAAACCCTAAAACCTAATAAAACTAAACCTAAAGCTAAACCCTAAGAATGGGTAGAACCTTGATGGACAAAATATTATCATCAACTAAGCTTAGTCTAGTTTTGGTGGTGGAGGCGAAGGCGGAGGCGGTTGTTATCACAATGGTGGTGAGGGAATTGGAGGTGCTGGTGGATATGGAGGGGGTGGTCGGTGCAGTGGTGGTTATGGAGGCATGAGGTGCGACGGAGGTTATATCCGTGGTGGTGGAGGGAGACTGGATCTAATGGTGGATCCCGCTACTGCTGTGGTGATGGGAACTAGAGAAACCGAAGAATGGCCCTATCTGATCTACTGGTCATGAAATTGTCTCTTTATAGTAGAGACGATTCTAGTTATCTAGGGTTTTTTATTTTCTCTATGCATGCCCATTTTTAATCTATGTCATCGCTTGTGTCTTAGATAACTTAGTGTGTTACTTGGTTGATGAAATCAAAAAGAAGAAATGTTGAATGTAAATTTATTCCGTGTTAAAAAAACCATAAACCATAAACACTAAACTAAAACATGAACCCTAAACCTAAAACCTAAACCTTAAACCCTAAACCCTAAACCCTAAAACCACAAACCCTAAACCCTAAAGCCTAAACCCTAAACCCTAAACCCTAAACCCTAAACCCTAAAACCTAAATCCTAAACCCTAAACCCTAAACCCTAAACCAAAAGAAAAACCATAAACCCTAAACCCTAAAAAGCTAAAAGCCTAAACATAAACTAGATGAAACATAAAAATAAAATAAATAAATAAGCATAAACTAAAACCTAAACCTAAACCTGAACCTAAAAAAGAAAATAAAATAAAAAATAATAACTAAACTAAAATAAAATAAATAAAAACTGAAACTAAACTAAATAATAAAAAACCTAAATAAAAGAAAATTTCAACTTAAAATAAAAATAAAATAAACCTAAAATAAAACTATATAAAAACTAAATAAAAACTAAAACCTAAAGATTAAACCAAAAAATAAACCCTAAAATAAATAATAAATAAAACATAAACCCTAAACTAAAGAAAACCTAAAATAAAATAAAAATAAAATAAACCTAAAACTAAATTAAAATAAACTAAACTAAAATAAATAAAAGCTAAACCTAAACCTAAAATAAACTAAACTTGAACCTAAATTAAATAAAATAACATAAACTAAAAAAAACTTAAACTTAAACAAAAAAAATAAAACCTAAAAATAAACTTGAAATAAAAAACCCAAACATAAACCTAAAAAAATAAAATAAAAACTAAATGGAAAGCTACAAATAATAAATAAAACCTAAACCTAAAAAATAAAATAAAAATAAAATAATGCTAAAAATAAACCTAAACATAAACTAAAAAAATAAATTAAAATAAAAATAGAAACTAAAATAAATGAACCTAAAATAAATAAATAAAATAAACCTAAATCAAAATAAAAAATAAAATAAAATAAACTAAATAAAAAATAAACCAAATAAACCTAAACGTACCAGTTTACTTAATTTAAAAAAAAAATCTAACCCTAAACCCTAAACCCTAAAAATAACCCTAAACCCTAAACTCTAAACCCTAAACCTACTACCCTAAACCCTAAGCCCTAAACCCCAAAAAAAACCTAAACTAAACCTAAAAAATCCTAAACTCTAAACCCAAACCCTAAACCTAAAAAAACCTTAAAATCCTAACTTAAAAAACCTAAAACCTAAACCCTAAACTAAACTCTTAAACCTAAATCAAACCTAAACTTAAACCTAACCCTATACCTTAAACCCTAAACCCTAAAACTAAACTCCTAAACCTAAACCTTAAACCTAAAACTATAAACTCTAAAATTGTAATCCCTAAACCTAAAACCCAAACTCTAAACCTAAACTCAAAACTTAAACTATTAAGATTAAACCCTAAACTTAAACGTTAAAACCCTAAACCCTAAATAACCTAAAACCTAAACCCTAAAACTGGAACTATGTCTAACTATAAACTTGAATCATAAACTATAAACCTAACTATAAACTCAACTTAAACCTAAACTATAACTAACCCTAAACCCTAAACCTAAATAAACCTAAACTTAAAACTTAAACCTAAAACTAAACCTAAACTTAAACCTAAACACTAAACAAATCAGAACACTAAGCTAATCAGAACTCCTAAACCATAAAGCCTAAAAACTCTAAAGCCTAAATACTAAACCCTAAACCCTGAACCCTAAAATCCTAAACCCTAAACCTTAAACTAACCCTAAACCCTAAAAACCCTAAACCCTAAAGCTCAAAGACTAAACCCTAAACTAACCCTAAACCCTAGGATAACCCTGAACCCTAAACCCTAAACCCTAAACCCTAGACCATTAAATACCCTAAACCCTAAACCCTAAACCATAAACACTAAGCCTAAATCCTAAACCCAAAAACCCTAAACCCTAAACCCTAAATCCTAAAAACCTAAAAACCTAAAGCTAAACTAAATAAAATGTAAAAATAAAATAAATAAAAATCCTTAAAACCTAAATGAAATAAATAAATAAATAGAAGTAAAAGCTAAACCGAAAAATAAAATAAAATAAATAAGTAAAAAATTAAAATAAAATAAAATAAAAACCTATACTAAATTAAAAACAAAAATGAAGATAAGAATAAAAAACTGAAATAAAATAAAAACTAAACATAAAATAAAAATAATATAAAATAAAATAAACCTAATACAAAATAAATAAAAACTAAATAATAACCTAAACCTAAAAAATAAACTTAAAAATAAATCCTAAAAATAAATAAAAAATAAAAACTATACCCTAAACTAAAAAGTAAATCTAAACCTCAAAATAAACTAATCTAAAATAAATAAAACCTAAACCTAAACCCTAATCTGAATAAAATAAAATAAATTTAAAATAAACTTAAACCTAAACTAAAAAATTAAACCTAAAAATAAAAACAAAAATGAAAACCTAAAACCTAAACCTAAGAAAATAAAATAAAAATGTAAACCTAAAATTTAAAATAAAAAATAAAACCTAAACCAAAAAAATAAAAGAAAAATAAAACCAAACTTAAAAATAAACATAAGCCTAAACCTAAATAAAAATACTAAAATAAAGAACCTAAACTAAAATAAATAAACCCAAAATAAATAAACTAAACTAAATAAAACTAAAAAAATAAAAAAATTAAAATAAATAAAAAATAAACTTAATATTCCTAAACCCACCAGTTTACTTAATTTAAAAAAAAAACTCTAAACCCTAAACCCTAAACCCTAAACCCTAAAACCTAAATCCTAAACCCTAAAACTAACCCTAAACCCTAAACCTACAACCTCAAAACCTACAGCTAAACCTAAAAATAAAAAATAAAACCTAAACTTAAAAAATAAAATAAAAGTAAAACTAAAATAAAAAAAACCTAAACCTAAACCTAAAAAATAAACTAAAATAAATAAACCTAAACTAAAATAAATAAACGTAAAATAAATAAACTAAATTAAATAAAAATAATAAATTAAAATAAATTAAAATAAAAAATAAAATAAACTAAAATAAATAAAACATTAAGTGAATTTGAATTTAAATTTGTTCTCTGTTAAAAAAATACCAAAAACCCTAAACCCTAAATTAAAACTTGAACCCTAAACCCTAAACACTAACTGTAAACCCTAAAACCCAAACCCTAAACCCTAACATTAAACCCAAAGCCCTAAACCATAAACTAACCCTGAACCCTAAAAACCCTAAACACTAAACCCTAAGCTCTAAACCCTAAACCCTAAACCCTAAGTTAATGCTAAGCCCAAAACCCTAAACCCTAAGTCCTAAACCCTACAAACCCTAAACCCTAAATCCTAATCAGTAAACCCAAAACCCAAAACCCAAAACCCTAAATCCTAAAACACTAATCCTTAAACCCTAAACCATAAACCTTAAAAACCTAAGAACCTAAACCTAAACTAAGAAAAACCTTAAAATCAAATAAATGAAAAACTTAAACCTAAATAAAAAAATTTTTAAAAAATAAACTAAAATAAAAGCCTAAACTAAAACCTAAACCTAAACCTAAAAATAAAATAAAAGAAAAATAAAAATAAACTAAAATAAAATAAATAAAAACCTAAACTAAACTAAAAATAATAATAAACCAAAGAATAAAAAACCTTAATCAAATAAAAACTAAACATAACATAAAAATAAAATAAACCTAAAGTAAAATAAAATAAAAACTAAATGAAAACCTAAACCTAAAAAATAAACTTTAAAATAAAACCTAAAAATAAATAATAAAAAACCTAAACTCTAAACTTAAAAAAAATACTTAAACCTAAAATAAAAATAAAATTAACAAAATAAAATAAACATAAACCTAAACTAAAATAAATAAAACCAAACCTAAACTTAAAATAAACTTAACATAAACTAGACAAAATAAAACAAACTAAAAATAGACCTAAACCTACACTAAAAAATAAAACCTAAAAATAAACCTAAAATAAAAACTTAAAACCTAAATCTAAAAAAAATAACATAAAAACCTAAACCTAAACCTAAAAATTAAAAATAAAATGTAAACCTAAGAAATAAAATAAAATTAAAACTCAACTAAAAAATAAACCTAAACCTATAAAATAAACTAAAATAAAAAACCTAAACTAAAAAAATAAACTAAACTAAATAAAAATAAAAAATAACCTTAAATAAAAATAAAAATTCAAATCAAATCAAATAAATAAAAAATAAACAAAATAAACTTGAACCTACCGGTTTACTTACTTTAAAAAAAAACCCTAAACCCTAAACCTACAACCCTACACTCTAAACCCTAAACCCTAAACCCTAAAACCCTAAACTCTAAACCATGAACCCTAAACCCTAAACCTTAAACCCTAAAACCCTAAACCCTAAACCCTAAACCCTAAACACTAAACCCTAAACCCAAAAACCCTAAACCCTAAACCCTAAACCCTTAAACCTACAACCCTAAACACTAAACCCCAAACCCTAAACCGTCAACCCTAAACTAAATAAAATAAACTAAACTAAAATAAACCTAAGCCTAAACTAAAAGAAAGCTAAAAATAAACCTAAAAATAATATAAAACCTAAACCTAAAAAAATAAAATAAAAACCAAAACTTAAATATAAAAATAAAAAATAAAAATAAAACTTAACTAAAAAATAAACCTAAACCTAAAAGATAAACTAAAATAAAAAACCAAAACTAAAATAAATTAACCTAAAATAAATAAACTAAACTAAATTAAAAAATATAAACCTAAATTAGAATAAAAAATAAAATAAACAAAAAAAATAAAAAATAAACTAAATAAACCTAAACCTACCAGTTTACTTAATTTTGAAAAAAACCCTAGACCCTAAAAATGCCCTAAATCTACAATGCTAAACCCTATACCCTAAATCCTAAAAAACCCTAAACCCTAAACCTTAAACCCTAATCTTGAACCTTAAACCCTAAAATCAAAAACCCTAAAACCCTAAACCCTAAACCCTAAACCCTAAACCCTAAACCTACACCCTAAACCCTATATCCTAAACACTAAACCCCGAACCCTAAACCTAAACCTAAAGTAACTAAATAAATTAAAAAATAAACCTAAACTCTAAAACATAATAAAACTAAACCTAAACCTAAACCCTAAGAATGGGGAGAACCTCGACGGCAGGAACATCACCGTCAACCAGGTGGAGGCGAAGGAAGAGTCGGTAGTTATCGCAGTGGTGGTGGGGGATCTAGAGGTGAATATGGAGTGGTCGAGTGGTGGTTATGGATGTGGAGAACAACTGAGGTTACAACCGTGGTGGTGAGGGAGAGATCATGATATGATGGTGGATCTACTACTTAAGAGGCGGAGGTTCAGGAGAACCAGAAACCAAAGAATGAATGATATGATCTTATGGAAACTATGTCTTTATAGAGATGATTCTAGATGTGGGCTTTTATTTGCTCTATGCTCATTTTTATCTATCTGCTTTATGTCTTAGAAAACTTGGTGTGTTACTTGGTTGATGAAATTAAAAAGAAGAATTATTGAATTTGAATTTGTTCTCTGTTAAAAAAAACCAAAAATCCTAAACCATAAACTAAAACCTGAACCCTAGACCTAAAACCTAAACCATCAACCCTAAACCCTAATCCCTAAAAACCCTAAACCCTAAACCCTAAACCATAAACACTAAAACCTTAAACCCTAAACCATAAACCATAAATCCCAAACCCCAAACCCTAAACCCTCAATTAACCTTAAACCCTAAACCCTTAACTAACCCAAAACCCTAAACCCTAAACCCTAAACCTTAAAAAGATAAAAACCTAAACCTAAACTAAATAAAACCTAAAAAATAAAATAAATTAAAAAACCTAAACCAAAATAAAATTAAAAAATAAAATAATATAAAAAGCTAAACTAAAACCTAAACTTAAACCTAAACCTAAGAGGAAAATTAAATAAAAAAATATAAACAAAACTAAAAATACAAAATAAAAACCTAAACTAAACTAAAAAAATAAAAAATGTAAATAAAATAAAATCTAATCATAAAATAAAATTTAAACAAACTTAAAATAAAATAAAATAAAATAAATAAAAACCTAAACCTAAAAATTAACCTAAAAACAAATAAACAATAAAACTTAAACCCTAAACTTGAAAGAAAAACTTAAACCTAAAATAAACCTAAACCTAAACTAAAATAAATAAAACCTAAACCTAAACCTAAACATAAACCCTAAATAAAATAATATAAGGTCAAAATAAACCTAAACCTAAAGTAAAAAAAAACCTATAAATAAACCTAAAATAAAAACCTAAAACCTAAACCTAAAAAAATAGAATAAAAGCCTAAACCTAAACATAAAAATAAAAAATAAAACCTAAACTTAAAAAATAAAATAAAAATAAAACTAAACTAAAAAAATAGACCTAAACCTAAACCTAAACCTAAAAAACAAACTACAAAAACCTAACAAAAAAAAAAAAATTAACCTAAAATAAATAAACTAAACAACAACAACAACAAATATTACCCCTGTTTAACATGAATTCTTCATCTCCATTATGTTCTATTATGCGTCAAATTCTCATTCTATTCAAGTATACTAAGGTCATTTCTTATACATCTTAACCATGTCTTTTTAGGTCTACCTCTACCTTTCTTAACCTAAGGCAAATCTAATGCATCTACTCTCCTAACATGGTCATTGGGATGCACACGCTTTATGTGGCCAAACCATCTAAGGTCACTCTCTCTAATTTTATCTGCCACTGGAGCTAATCCAACTTTTGTCCTGAATAAACACATTTCTCATTTTATCTCTAAGAGTAAAGTCACTCATACACCTGAGCATCCTCATCTCTGCAACACTTAACTTAGTCTCTTGCTTCTCTTTTATTAGCCAACATTCTGCATCATAAATCATTGCAGGTCTTACCACCACCTTATAAAATTTTCCCTTAAGTTTAAGCAGTATTTTTCTATCACACAATAGGCCGGATGCATTCCTCCACCTCAACCATCCAACTTGAATTCTACTAATAACATCTCCATCTATTTCACAATCATTTTAAATAATAGAGCAAATTCAATACACTTTTAATTTATTCACCTAATGACATAACATCAACTATTGTATATAACTAAAAAACTCCATAAATAAACTAAACTAAATAAAAAAATATACATAAAAAATAAAATAAAATAAACTAAAATAAATAAAAAATAAACTAAATAAACCTAAACCTACCAATTTACTTAATTTGAAATAAAAAAACCCTAACTCTAAATCCTAAAACTAACCCTAAACCCTAAACCATAAATGCTAAACCTACAACCCTAAACCCAAAACAATAAAACCCTAAACCCTAAACCTTAAACCCTAAGCCCTAAACCTTAAAACCCTAAACCTTAAATCCTAAACCCTAAAACCTACAACCATAAACTCTAAACCCTAAACCTCAAACCCAAAACACTAAACCCTAAACCCTAAAAACCTGAAATCCTAAACCTAAACTAAATAAAAGCAAAAGATAAAATAAATAAATAAACCTAATCCTAAATAAAATAAAAAAGTAAAATAAAATAAAAAAGTAAAATAAAATAGAAACCTAAACCTAAACCTAAACATAAAAATAAAAAATAAGAACTAAACTAAAATAAAATAAATAAAAACCTAAACTAAACTAAAAAAATAAAATAAACCTAAAAATATAAAACCTAAATAAAATAAAAACTAAATGTAATATAAAAATAAAATAAACTTAAAATAAAATAAAATAAAAACTAAATAAAAACCTAAACCTAAAAAAGAAACCAAAAAATAAAACCTAAAAACAAATAAAAATAAAGGCTAAACCCTAAAGTAAAAAAATAAACCTAAACCTAAAATAAACAAATAAAATAAACCTAAACCTAAAGTAAAATAAACTAAACTAAAATAAATAAAACCTAAACCTAAACCTAAATAAACTAAGCCTAAATCCTAACCAAAATAAAATAAAATAAATAAAAAAATAAAACCTTAAAATAAATCTAAAATGAAAACCTAAAACCTAAACCTAAAATAATAAAATAAAAACCTAAACCTAAAAATAAAAAATAAAACATAAAACCTAAAAAAAAAATAAAATTAAAACTAAACTTAAAAATAAACATAAAGCTAAACCTAAACCTAAAAAATAAACTGAAATAAAAAACCAAAACTAAAATAAGTAAACCTAAAATAAATAAACTAAACTAAATAAAATAAAAAATAAACCTAAATAAAAAATAAAATAAACTAAATTAAAAAAATAAACTAAATAAACTTAAACCTACTGGTTTACTTAATTTTTTTTTTTTAAAAAAAACCCTAACCCTAAACCCTAAATCCTAAACCCTAACCCTAAAACTAACCCAAAACCCAAAATCAAAACCCTAAACCCTAAATCCTAAACCCTAAACCCTAAAACTAACCCTAAACCCTAAACCCCAAAACCTAAACCCCAAACCTTAAAACCTAAACCCTAAAACTCTAAACCCTAAACCTTAAACCAACCATAAACCATAAACCTTAAAAACCATAAACCCTAAAGGCTAAACGCTAAACCCTAATCCTTAAGCTAACCCTAAACCCCTTAAATCCTAAAATCTTAAACTTTAAAGCCTAAACGCTAAACCCTAAACCCTAAACCTTATACCATAACCCTAAACACAAAATCCTAAAACCCTAAACCATAAAACTCTAAGCACGTAACCCTAAAAACCTTAAACGCTAAACCCTAAACCCTAAAACCTTAAACCCTAAACCCTAAACCCTAAACCCTAAACCCTAAACCCTAAATCCTTAACCCCAAATGCTAAACCCTAAATCCTTAGCTAATCCTAAACCCTAAACCCTAAAAAGCTAAAAACCTAAACCCAAACAAAATAAAACCTAAAAATAAAATTAATAAATAAACTTAAACAAAAATATAATAAAAAATAAAATAAAATAAAAAACTAAACTAAAACCTAAACCTAAACCTAAAAAAAAATAAAATAAAAAATAAAAACTAAACTAAAACAAAAATAAATAAAAAATCTAAACTAAACTAAAAAATAAAACCTACATAAAATAAAACTAAACCTAAAATAAAAATAAAATAAACCTAAAATAAAATAAAATAAAAACTAAATGAAAATTTAAACCTAAAAATAAATAAATAATAAAACCTAAACCCTAAGATAAAAAAACCTAAACCAAATATAAAAACAAAATAAACCAAAAACTAAACTAAAATAAATAAAACATAAACTTGAACTTAAAATAAACTAAACCTAAACCTAAACCTAAACACTAAATAAAATAAAATAAACTAAAAATAAACTTAAACCTATAATAAATAATAAAACCTAGAAATAAACCTAAAATAATAACCTAAAACCTAAACCTATGAAAATATAATAAAAACCTAAAAATATAAAATAAAACCTAAACCTAAAAAATAAAATAAAAATAAAACTAAACTAAAAAATAAAGCTAAACCTAAAAAATAAACTAAAATAAATAAACCTAAAATAATTAAACTAAACAACAACAACAACAACAATAAGCCATTATCCCACTAAGTGGGGTTGGCTACATGAATCTTTCGTCTCCATTGTGTCCTATTATGTGTTAAATTCTCATTCAATTCAAGTATACTAAGGTCATTTTCTATACATCTTAACCATGTCTTTTTAGGTCTAACTCTACCTTTCTTAACATAAGACAAATCTAATGCATCTACTCTCCTAAATGGGTCATTGGACGGTTGACGCTTTATATGGCCAAACCATCTAAAGCCACTCTGTCTAATTTTATGTGCCACTAGAGCTACTCTAACTGTTTATCAAACATACACATTTCACATTTTATCTCTAAGTGTAAAGCCACTCATCACCCTGAGCATCCTCATCTGTGTAACACATAACTTAGTCTGATGCTCCTCTTTTATTGGCCAACATTTTGCACCATAAATCATTGTAGGTCTAACCACCATCTTATAAAATTTTCCCTTAAGTTTAAGCGATACTTTTCTATCACCCAACAGGCCAGATACATTCCTCCACTTCAACCATCCAACTTGAATTCTATTAATAACATCTCCATCTATTTCACTATCATTTTGAACAGTAGAACCTAAACATCTGAATCACTCACTCTTTTTAATGATTTGTTCACCTATTGTCACAACACTACCATTATAACTTCTACAACTAAAATTTCACTCCAGAAATAAACTAAACTAAATAAAAATAAAAATAAAAAAATAAAAAAATAAACTAGAATAAATAAAAATAAACTAAATAAACCTAAATAGACTCGTTTACTTAATTTAAAAAAACTAAAAAATTTAAAAAAATACTAACCTTAAACCTTAAACCATAAAACTAACCATAAACCCTAAACGCTGAACCTGAACCCTAAACTTACAACCATAAACCCCAAACCCTAAACTCTAAAACCTATAACCATATATCCTAAACCTTAAAACCTAAACCCTAAACACTAAATCCTAAACCGTAAATACCTAAAAAGCTAAACCTAAACTAAATAAAACCTAAAAATAAAATGAATAAAAAAACCTAAAATCTAAATAAAGTAAACAAATAAAATAAAATAAAAGCTTAAAATAAAACCTAAACCTAAACCTAAACCTAAATGTAAAAATAAAATAAAATAAAAACTAAAATAAAATAAAATAAATAAAAGCCTAAACTAAACTAAAAAATAAAATAAATCTAAAAAATAAAAACCTAAATAAAATAAAAACTAAATGTAAAATAAAAATAAGATAAACTTAAAATAAAATATAATAAAAACTAAATAGAAAACCTAAACCTAAAAAATAAACCTAAAAATAAAACCAAAAAATAAATAAAAAATAAAACCTAAACCCTAAATAAAAATAATAATAAACCTAAAATAAATAAAATAAAATAAACCTAAGTCTAAATTAAAATAAACTAAACTAAAATAAACAAAACCTAAACCTTAACCTAATGTAAACTAAACATAAACCCTAAACTAAATAAAATAAAATAAAATAAAAATAAACCTAAACCTAAACTAAAAAATAAAACAAAAATGTAAACCTAAATTAAAAACTAAAACCTAAACCTAAAAAAATAAAATAAAAACCTAAACCTAAGCCTAAAAATAAAAAATAAAACCTAAACCTAAAAAATAAAATAAAAATAACAATAAACTAAAAAAAATAAACACAAACATAAACATAAACCTAAAAAATAAACTGAAATAAAAACCTATAATAAATAAACTAAACTAAATAATAATTAAAAATAAACTTAAATAAAATGAAAAAATAAAATAAACTAAAATAAATAATAAATAAACTAAGTAAACTACATAAACCTAAACCTACCGATTTATATAATTTAAGAAAAAATTCCTAAACTATAAACCCGAAAACCTAAACCCTAAACCCGCCTAAATCCTAAACCCTAAACCCTAAAACTACCTAAACTAAAACCATAAACCTAACTTAAACCCTATTAAAACTAAAACCCTAAACCTAAACCCTAAACTAACCTAAACTAATAATCCATGAACCTAAATGCTAACCTAACTTAAACCCTAAACCTAAACCTAAACACTAAACCCTAAATCAAAACATAAACCTAAACTAAACCCTAAACCTTAAACCTTAAACCCTAAAACTAAACCCTAAAACCTAAACCCTAAATCCTAAATTAACCCTAAACTTTAAACCCTAAACCTTAAACCCTAAACTCTCAAAATCCTAAACCCTAAAACCTAAGCACTAAACCCTAAACCATAAATCCTAAACCCTAACCCAAAACCCTAAACCCTAAAACTCTAAACCCTAAAACCCTAAACCATAAACCCTAAACCCTTAAAACCTAAAAACCTAAACCTAAAAGTAAAATATTTAACCTAAATAAAATAAAATAAAAACTTAAACTAAAACCAATACCTAAACCAAAACATAAAAATAAAATAAAATAAAATAAAATAAAAAAATAAACTAAAATAAAATAAATAAAATAAATCTAAAATTAAAAAACCTAAATAAAATAAAAACTAAAAAGAAAATAAACCTAAAACAAAATAAAATAAAATCTGAATAAAAACTAAAACTTAAAAAATAAACCTAAAAATAAATAAAAAATAAAACTTAAACCCTAAGCTAAAAAAAACCTAAACCTAAAAAAATAATAAAATAAACCTAAACCTAAATTAAATAAACTAAACTCAAATAAATAAAAGCTAAACCCAAACCTAAAATGAACTAAACCTAAACTAAATAAAATAAAATAAAAAGAAAATAAATCTAAACATAAAATAAAAAAACCTACAAAAATAAAATAAAAACCTAAACTTAAACCTAAAAATAAAAATAAAAACCTAAACCTACAAAATAAAATAAAAATAAAACTCAACTAAAAATTAAAGCTAAACCTAAAAATAAACTAAAATAAATTAATTAAATTAAATAAAAATAAAAAACTTCTTTAAAACAAAAAACTAAATAATAAACCTTTACTTATAAAACCCTAAACCCTAGACCTAAACCATAAAGAAATGAAAACCCAAAACCCAAAACCCAAAACCCTAAAACCTAAACCTTAAACCCTAAACTTTAACCCTAACCTAAACCCTAAACCCTAAACCCTAAACCTTAAAACCCTAAACCATGAACCATAAACTAACCCTAAACCCTAAACCCTAAAAACTAAAAACCTAAACCTAAACTAAATAAAACCTTAAAGTAAAATAAATAAAAAAAATCTAAACCTAAATAAAATAAAATAATAAAATAAAATAAAACCTAAACTAAAACCTAAACCTAAACCTAAAAATAAAATAAAATAAAAAATAAAACAAACTAAAATAATACAAATAATAACCAAAATTAAACTAAAAATTAAAATAAACCTAAGAATAAAAAACCTAAATAAAATAAAATAAAATAAAAATTAAATAAAATCCTAAACCTAAAAATAAATAAAAATAAAATCTAAACCTAAAAATAATAAAAAAATTAAACCTAAATCCTAAACTAAAAAAATGCCTAAACCTAAAATAAAAATAAAATTAAATCAACCTAAACCTAAAATAAAATAAACTAAATGAAAATAAATAAAACTTGAAACTAACCTAAAATAAACAAACCAAAACCTAAAATTAATAAAATAAAATAAACTAAAATAAACCTAAACCTAAACTAAAAAATAAAACCTAAAAATAAACCTAAAATAAAAACCTAAATCCTAAACCTAAAAAAATAAAATAAAAACCTAACCTAAACCTAAAATAAAAAAGAAAGCCTAAACTTGAAAATTAAACTATAAATAAAACTAAAAAATAAACCTAAACCTAAAAAATAAACTAAAATAGAAAACTTAAACTTAAATAAATAAACCTAAAATAAATAAATTAAACTAAATAAAAATAAAAAATAAACCTAAATAAAAATAAAAAATAAAATAAACTTAATTAAGTAGAAAATAAACTAAATAAACTAAATAAACTTAAACATGCCAGTTTATTTAATTTTTTAAAAAAAACACTAAACCCAAAATCCTAAACCCTAGACCCTAAACCATAAACCTACAACCCTAAACCCTAAACCCTAAACCTTCAGACCTTAAACTCTAAAACCTAAACCCTAAACTTAAACCCTAAACCCCTAAAACCCTAAATCGTAAACCCTAAACTCTAAACCCTAAACCCTGAAACCTACAAACCTAAACACTAAACTCCTAACCATAAACCCTAAACTAATCCTAAACTAACATAAACCTTAAACCCTGAACTAACCTTAAACCCTAAGAACAGATAGAAACTTGATGACAGAAATATCACCATCAACTAGGCTTAGTCTAGATCTAAATGGTGGCAAAGGCAGGGCTATTATAGTGGTGGGGGTTCGGAGGTATGGAGGGTGGTGAGCAAAGGGTGGTTATGGTGGCAGGAGGAGCGATGGAGGTTATGTTCGTGGTAGTGGCGGAGGGAGAGATCTAGGATATCATGGTGGATATCGCCACTCGAGAGGCCGGGGTGGTTCTGATGGGAACAAGAGAAACTAAAGAACGATCGATCTGATCTGATGCTTATAGAATGGTGCCTTTATGGTAAAGACGGTTCTACTTATGTAGGGCTTTTTATTTGCTCTATGTCTGCTCATTTTCTATCTATGTCATCGCTTATGTCATAGAATCTTGGGGTGCTTCTTGGTTGATGAAATCAAAAAGAAGAAATGTTGAATTTGAATTTGTTCTTTGTTAAAACCTTAAACCCTAAACCCTAAACCCTAAATCCTAAACTAAAACTTAAACCCTAAACCTAAAACCTAAAACCTAAACCCAAAACCCAAAACCCTAAACCCTACAATATCTAAACCCAAAACACTAAACGGTAAAACCAAAACCCTAAACCCTAAACCATAAACCCTAAACCCTAAATCCTAAACCTTAAACCCTAAATCCCTAAGCTCTAAACCCTAAACCCTAAACCCTAAACTCTAAAACCTACAACCCTAAACCCAAAACCCTAAACTAACCCTAAACCCTAAACCTAAAATTAACCCTAAACCCTAAATCCTAAACTAACTCTAAACCCTAACCCTAAACCTTGAATAAAGATGTCATTGGAAGCAGATATGAAGAATGACCTAATCCTAACATAGTTTTGGTAGCTAAAGAAAATGTCTTCAAGAGACTTTCACTTGACTATTATAGATTTGAATACCCTATACCCTAACCCTAAATCAAATTATAATACCATATATTATAGTATAATGAATAATCATATATTTGAGCAAGTAGTGATGTGTTTTTGGATGTTATAAGATGTTTTGAAATGTTTTAGTATATTATGGTATTGTGTCCTATAGTCTATATTAATATAAATTATAAAAATATTGATTTAATAAATCAAATGATGAATTTGGTTAAATTTGAAGTGGGAATTATGTTGTAGTAGCAAAGGTGTGCTACACCACTTATAGTCTAAAAAGTAAAATTTTATGTTCAAAATAAATAGTATATGTTGCAATAAAGTATACCATAATATATCATAATATATTATTATGTGCATTTTAAATTATTTTAGTATTTTATAATCATTCTATCAAGCCTACACTAGCATTATTTATAAAAATGTTGATTTAAACTTTAAAATTATGGAATTTGGCCAAATTCATAATAGATTGAGCATCGCATCTTAATTTATTATTTCAATTTAAAATATGTAAGTGGTATGACTAAAATATATAGTTTTTAATTATTTAGACTACTTTTATGATTTCTTATCTTAAGCAATCAATTGTGATGTGATATACAATATAATATAATATAATATGTTATAGTGTATTATAATATAGGATGTCATAACATAATGTAGTATCATGCATTATAGCATACTATTGTGTATTGCTACTTGTTGTTTAGTATATTTTAGTTTGTTATAGTATGATGTAGTAGAGTTTGTACTAGTATATTTTATAAAATTACTGATTTATAGGCTGAGATGATGTGATTTGGCCAAATTTAAGGTAAACTTTAGGGAACATCATTGGGGGTGTGTTATGGTGTGTCATTTAATCAAAAGAATGGAATTTTGCATCCAAAAAAATAAATGTTCATTTTTCAACCAAATTTTATAATTTTTTTGCTTAAAGTGATTCATTTTAAGGTGTAATGTAAGATAATATATTATATAAAAGCATATTAAAATATAATGTACATAACAAAATAACTTCACATATATAAGAATGTGGTGGTGTGTTAATAAATGTTATTGTAAATTTTAGTATGTTTTACTTTTGTTATAATACATTAGGTCAAAACTCACAGAAATGTTAATTTCAAGGTCGAGGTGAAAGAATTTGGCCAAATTCATGGCACACACCAAGAAGCAACACCAAAATTTGCTATTTTGTACCATTTCTAATACAAAATTAACAATTTTACATCCAAAATGAACATTAGTCATAATTTGAAGAAATTTGATTATTTGTTCCTTTTAAGTGATTCTAATGAGGCGTAATGTTAGACAATATATTATATTATCTCAAATTATAATATAACATCATATATTATATTATAATAGTGTGTTAATTCACACTATAATATGTTTAGCATGATATTGTATAGTTAGTTTGAGCTTGCACCATCACAAATCATAAAATGTTGATTACAATGTTAAGGTGATGTAATTTGAATGAATACATTGTTAGGCTTTTGGTTGAGGTATTAAAGGTAAGCATAAGAGAAGAAATAAGATTTAATGAGAATTCCATGTCAAGGACATGGAGGGAGATCCGCTAGGGGATCACACATGCATTAGACATGACATGTGAAGAGTCTATATCGAGGGCATAGAAAAACAAATCTGCTGGGGATAAGGTTTAAATTTGATTTGATTATATGATTTATGGAAAGAAGAACTGCTGGGGATAAGAATCTATAATCCATTGAGGATTAATATCAAATCAACATTAATTTATTTTGTTTTAAATGATGTGGGGGAATATCTGCTAGAGATATGAGCTCGAGTCTGCTGGGGATTGGGTATAAGAACCATCCACTAAGGAAGTAAGTTCAGGCTGCCCGCTAGGGATTGGGATTTGAGTTTGATTTCATTGATTTATTTTGGGATGTATCCACTGGAAATAAAAGTTTGATTGGATTTCATTGATTTAGACTCTATTGGGGAGTTGGTTTATTTCAGCTCACTAGGGAGGTTGGTTTTGAGTTTGATTTGTTTGTTTGACTTGTTTATAAATGATTTGGGGCTACACTAGGGAGAAGGGTATGATTTAACTCCATTGGGGAAAATTAGATTGGGATTAATTTAATTTGAGTTAACGTATGGACCCTATCGGTGTGCATTGGACCCACTGAGAAGGGGCTATATAAGCCTTGACCGACCTCAAGTTTACCAATCCAAAAGGATAGTCTACCTGTTGCAGGGTAGAGCTAGCCAACCTAAGAGGTTGCCTTTCGATGTGCAACGGTTGTGCTAGGAAGAAGGCATAGCAAACTTACATCTTCCAAAGAAAGAAATAGCCGTTAAGGTGACCTGTTGGATGCACAACAAATCAAACCTGACTTAGGGAGACTACTGAGTAAATGCCGCTGGGGACTTATGTTAACTCAAAAGTAGCCAAGATTAATTTTATCTGAATTTCATGTGATTTGATATGGTTTGTAGGTTTAGTTTGATTTTGAATTGAGGGCATATTTGCTGAGGATGTGAACTCAATCAAATTTGTTAGATTTTATTTATGGACCAAGTCGGTGTGTGATGGACCCACTGAGAAGGGGCTATATTAGACTTGTCCTATTTTAGATTTACAAATCCAAAAGGATAGTCTACTAGTCGTAGAGCTAGCCTAAGGCTTTCGATGCAATGGTCAAGGAAGAAGGCATAGCAGACTTACATCTTTTAAAGCAGGGAACAGCTATTGGGGTGACCTGTTGGTAGCACAATAAATCAAATCAAACTTAGGGGCAACTACTGAGTGACTGCCATTGGAGACTTATATCAACTCCAGAGTAATCAGACGCTACCTATAGGGAGTTTTGTTGACACTACCGTAAAGATAAGATGTCTGCATGGGAAAAGATACCTCTAAGGGTGTCCTCCTAATCCATAAGTGAATATATATTTTATTTATATGTTTATGTGAACCCTGTTGGTGTGCGAGGGACCACACTGAGAAGGGGCTATGTCGGCCTTGACCTATCTCATATTTATAAGACCATGGGAGAATCTACACATCCATAGTATGGATTCTCCAATCACAGGGGTGGTTACTAAGAAAGTGGAACGGTTTAAACCAATAGTATCCCAGGTAGTGTCTAAATGGGGTCGCAAAGGACGTGATCCAAATATAGTGCCCACAGGGGAGGTGCTGCTAGGGGCATTATCCTAAGCCCTGGAAAAGAAATCTTATAGGTGTACAGTGGCCAACTCAAAGAGAAAGTGCAGCAGACTTACATCTGACATGAGTGGTGTATCCTAAGGTGGGAGAACCAACCAACCTATGGTGTATCCGTCAGCATGACTAGTGTATCCATCAGCATTGTGGGAACTAACCAACCTAAGGTGTCAGTCGATGTGCAGAGATCAATATGGAAAGAAATCATGTAGGCTTACAACTTTTCAAGTGGAACTTATCATCGGAATAGTTTGTTGTCGACGGGACAGATGCTATCTGACCTAGAGCGACTATTAAGCGGGGAGCCCCGAAGAAGGATTGGACCCAGACTTGAAGCAGTCAGGAAGGAAGGAGCTACTAGGGGACTTATCCTAAACCTTAAATATACTTGACCCAATCAAATCATGAAGGCTAATCCAAGAAGAAAGCATAGCATACTCACATCCTCTTAAATGAAGCCAACATGAGGTAGCTTACCAACCACGCAGTAAGGCCTATCAAACTAACAAGTCTCTCATCAATGTGTAGTAACAAAATAAAGATGGAAAGCATAGCAGACTTACATTCGCCAAAGCAAGAAGACCACTGGGGTGACAAACTAGCAGGGTAGCATGTCAACCCGACCTAGAGCAGCTATTGAGTGATTATCGCTAGGGGCGTTATCTTAATTCAAAGTAGCCCAAGATAAAAGATATTTGTTTATTTTATATGTTTGTGTGTAGTTTGTGTTTGTGTTGTGTCGATGAAGGATAGGATGTCATTCAGGTTCCTTACACTTACCCTAAACACATCGTGGTTGATTCCCAAAAAAGAATACTTTCAAAATTGGAAGAGATTGAATTCAAAATAGAATTTTCATTAATGATAATTATTTTAAAACATGATTTATAATATTTCTTTAAGTAGAGCCCACTGATTGGAAGCATGGGGCACTCTCCCTTATCATTAATAAGCTGATAAGATCCTCCTAGGTAGGCCTTCTCTACGATAAAAGGGCCTTCCCAAGTGGGTTCAAACTTGCCTCCCATTTTATGACAAGCAACAATTAGTCTCCTTAAAACTAAAATAAGCTCTCCTACTTGAAAAGCTCTAGGACGGACCAACTTGTTGTGACCTTGAATCATTTTAGCTTGGTACAACTCGAGGTTTTGACATGCCCATAGGCATCTCTCCTCCAAATCTTCGAGCTCTTCTAACCACAACTTGGCGTTCTGCTCTATTTTGATATTGCTACTCATAGCTATCCTTAGTGATGAGAGTTGGACTTTTAATGGTATAATGGCTTCGGGCCCATACACTAAGGAGAAAGGAGTTTTGTTGTAAGTTCTGCTAAGTTGTTTGCCCTCGAGTAGTTGATGGTAGAATATCTTCAATCAATGTTGTGTCTCGGGAAAAGATGTTGATCTTGGTGCTCTTGAATGCAGCACCATTATTAGATATAATTCATCAAGGCACTCTGAACCTATATACAATATGGTTCCTAAAATACTGGAGTGCATATTGAGTTGTGACCACTCTAAGTGTAATAACCTTTGCCCATTTAGAAAAGTAATCAATAGTAGCTAAGATGAACTGATGACCCTTGTAGGAATAAGAATTTATCAGACTCACTATGTCGGTACCCCAACACTCAAATGGCCATGAGGCCAATGTTGGGTGTAGAATGTTGGGTGGTTGGTGTAGGACAACACCATGTATTTGACATTGGTGGTATCTCCTAGCCATATCCATGCAATCTTTGATCATCGATGGCCAATAGTATCCAAATATCTTGATCTTGGCTTTCATCTTCGGACTAGATTGGTAGCCTCCACATAATCTTTAGTGTACCTCAGTCATGATCTTATGGGCTTCGTGCTTGTCTAAACAACGTAATGACATTTGATCGAAAGACCACCGGTATAAGACACCATCCAAAATAGCATAAGAAAGTGCTCTTTGCTTCATCTGATGGGCTTGGGACTTGTCTTGAGGTAGTTTGCCTTTATTTAGGTAATCCATGAATGGTTTCCTCTAATCTAAAATCTCATCCTTTTTGGCAATGTCAACCTGCCCATAAAGAGAGTACTTTGGAGTTCAACATCAATAAGAGATAAGACTTGTCTATTTTGGACCTTTATTGATATGGACTCATCCTCTAGATATTCCAACTCCTTGACAAGCTTGGATAAAATATATGCTATAACATTCTTTACTCAAGGAATTTTATAAATGGTAACCTCTGGGATTTGGGCCAACAAGTCTATAGTGTACCTGTGGTAGTGATGGAGATTGGGCTTTATAACTTTAGAGGATCCAATGATTTGGTTCATAACTAGTTGATGTTCTGGATGCTTAGAGTAACGGCTAACTCTAGACTCACAATCAGAGCCTCATATTCGGCTTCATTATTGGTGCATGGATTGGACAGATGATATGAGATTCTCATCACATCACGTCCAAAATTAAGGGAGCTATTCCTACCCCTATCATTCTTGGAATAGTAGATTATCATTCTTCTCCTCTTTGAGAGGAATCTGTACCATCAAAGCACATCTCCCAGTGGTGAATGCTAGTACCCCCTAAGTTCATGATTTGTTCATCGAGGATATCATCACTAAGCAAAGAATCAACAGAAAGTGGGTATGCTGCTAAGAAATCTACTAGTGCTTGTCCTTTCACTGCACAGAGGGTAGGAAGGTAATGTCAAACTATAAGAGGATCATGGACCATCATGCCAACCATCTAGATAGCATCGGTTGTGTCATGAGAAACTGTATTGAATTGATCCTAGAGATTAAGTTCACCTTATGAGGAAGCATGTAGTGTTGTAGCTTTTGGGATGCAAAGATTAAAGCTAGGCAATGCTTCTCAATGGGTGGATAATTTGCCTCGAAGGGATTATATGACAGCTGAGGTAGTAAAGTGCATTTTTCTTTTTTTTATTTCATTAACTAAGTAGCGCCCCATGTTTTCTAAGATAGAAGCGACTACATAGATAAAAAATAAATGCCCATACAAAAATCAAAAACCATACATAAGTAAAACCATCTCTATTGTAAAGATATTGTTCCATAAGCAGCAGATCGGATCGGCCGTTCTTTAGTTTCTCCAGTTCCCATCAGAACCACCCCCACCTCTTAAGTAGTGGTATCCTGCATCATATCCCTGATCTCTCCCTCTACCATAACCATGGATTTAACCTCTGTCACTCCTCTCACCTCCATAGCCACCACTACTATGACCACCACCTCCATATCCACCAGTAGCTCCAGATCCCCCACCATCATTGTGATAACCGCCACCTTCGCCTCCACCGCTGGATCTAGACAAAGCCTAGCTGATAGTGATGTTCATTCCATCAAGTTTCTACCTATTCTTAGACTTTATAGTTAGTTTAGGGTTTAGGGTTTAGGGTTTAGGGTTAGTTTAAGGTTTAGGTTTTAGGTGGATTTATGGTTATAGGTTTTAGGGTTTAGGGTTTAGGTGGTTTAGGGTTTGTGGGTAGGTTTAGGGTCTGTGGTTTAGGGTTTAGGGTTTAGGGTTTAGGTTTTAGAGTTTAGGTTTTTAAAGCTTAAGGTTTAGGGTTTAGGGTTGTAGGTTTATGGTTTAGGGTTTAGAGTTTTTTTAATTAACTAAATCAACAAGTTTAGGTTTATTTAGATTATTTAGTTTATTTTATAATAATTTGAGTTTATTTTATTCTTTTTAATTTTATTTAGCCTCAGAAGGGAGTTTTGTTAACCCTCGGGTTCCTTACACCTACCCTAAACACATCGTGGCGGATTCACAAATAAGAATAATTTCAACATGGAAGAGATCGAATTCAAAATGAAATTTTCAATGATAATAATTATTTTCAGATATGATTTATAATATTTCTTTAAGTACAGCCCATTGATTAGAAGCATTGGGTGCTCTCTCTTATGATTAATAAGCTGATAAGATCCTCTTGGGTAGGCCTTCTCTATGGAAAAAGGGCCTTGCCAAGTGGGTTCAAACTTGCCTCCCATCTTATGATGGGCAACAATCAGTCTCTTTAGAACCAAAATAAGCTCTATTACTTGAAAAGCTCTAAGACGGACCAACTTGTTATGAGCTTGAATCATTTCAGCTTTGCACAACTTGAGGTTTTGACATTCCCAGAGGCATCTCTCCTCCAAACCTTCAAGCTCTTCTAACCGCAACTCGACATTCTACTCTATTATGATCTTGCTATCAACAGGTATCCTTAGTGATGGGAGTTAAAGTTTTAATGGTAGAATGGCTTCGGACCCATACACTAAGGAGAAAGAGGTAAATTGAGTTGGAGTTCCAAATGTGGTATAGTAGGCTCACAAGGTTTCAACTAATTGCTCATACCACCGTCGCTTGTTGTTGTCGAGTATCTTCTTCAGTATTTGGATGAGAGTTTTGGTGAAGGCTTCTACTAATCCATTTTTCCTCTGGTAGTTGATGGTATATCTCCAATCTATGTCTCCGTGGAAACATCTTGATCTTGAATGCGCATCATTATCGATATAATTCATTACGGCACTCCAAACCTATATACGATATGGTTCTTAAAAAACTAGAGCATATGTTGAGCTGTGACCTATCTGAGCAGAATCACCTTCGCCTCTTTAGGAAAATAGTCAGTAGCATCTAAGATGAACTGATGACCCTTGGAAGAATGAGGATCAATCCTACCCACTATGTCAGAACCCCAACACTCAAATGATTATGAGGCCAATCTAGGATGTAGAATGTTAGGTGGTTGGTGTAGGACCACACTGTGTATTTAACATTTGTGGCATCACATAATTGTATCCATGCAATTTTTGATCATCGACGGCCAGTAGTATCTTAGTCTCTTGATATTGGATTTCATCTTTGGACTGGATTGGTTGGCTCCCCATAATATTGAGTGTACCTTGGTCACGATCTTACGAGCTTCGTGCTTATCTAAATAACATAACCACATATGATCGAAAGACTATCGATACAAGACACCATCTACAAGAGCGTAAGAAAGTGCTCTCTAGTACATCTAATGGGATTGGGACTTCTCTTGAGGTAGTTTGCATTTATTTAGGTAATCCATGAATAGTTTCTTTCAATCTAACTCCTCGTCCTTCTTAACAATGACAACCTCCCCATCAAGGGAGTACTTTTTCATGAGTTCAATATCAATAAGAGATAAAACTTGTCTATTTTGGACCTTTATTAATATGGACTCATCCTCCAAACATGTCAACTCCACAATAAGCTTGGATAAAGCATATGCTATGGTGTTCTCTCCTCAAGGAATCTTATAAATGGTAACCTCTTGGATTTGGGCCAATAAGTCCGTGGTGTACTTATGGTAGTGATAGAGCTTGGGCCTTATAACCTTATAAGATCCAATTTGGATAATGCTAACAAACTCAAGATGTTGATGTTCGGATGCTTAGAGTAATGGCTAACTTTAGACCAAAGAATCGAACCGCATATTTAGCTTCATTATTGGTGCAAAGATTGGACAAATGATATGAGAATCTCATCACATCATGGTCTAGAGTTAAGATAACTATTCCTAGCCCTGCCTTTCATGGAATAGTAGATTGTGGTTCTTCTCCTCATTGAGAGGAAGTTGCACAATCAAAGTACATCTCCTAGTGGTGAATGCTAGTATCCCCTAAGTTCATGATTTGTTCATCGGGGAGATCATCACTAAGTGGAGAGTCAAAAGAAAGTGCGTGTGCTACTAAGAAATTTGCTAGTGCTTGTCCTTTCACCACACAGAGGGGTACAAAGGTAATGTCAAACTGCAAGAGGATCATGGACGTCAATTGTGTCATGAGATACTATAGTGGATTGATCCTAGAGATTAAGTACACCTTATGAGGAAGCATGTAGTGTTGCTTTTGGGATGCAAATATTAAAGGTAGGCAATGCTTCTCAATAGGTGGATAATTATCTTCATCAAGGATTAAATGATGGCTGGCGTAGTAGAGTGTGTTTTCATTCCCTTCATCATTGGCTTTGGCCAATAAAGCTCCAAGGGAATCATCTAACTCAGCAGTGTAAAGTATGAGCAGCTTGCCCGGGATAGGGGCTACTAGAACCAGTGGCAGGTAATGTTTGATGTCTTCAAAGGGATGCTCACACTTATCATTCCACTTAAACTTGGCATCCTTTTTGACAAGAGCTAAGAATGGCTGACATCTTCCCGATAAGTTGGATATATATCATCTTAGATATGCCAAATTCCCTTAGAATGATCTGAGTTGAGTAAAACTTTTAGGGGTGAAATTTTTAATATCGTCTTGATCTTCTCTAGATCGATTTCAATTCTCTGGTGTCGAATAACAAACCCAAGGAATTTCTTTGAAGCTACTCTAAATGCACACTTCAGGGGATTCATTTTGAGCTTAAATTATCTTAACTATTTGAAAAGTACTCTCAAGTGAAATAGATGGTATCCCTTTTCTCTACTTTTGACCATGAGGTCATCGACATAGCACTCGACTTGATGATGAATGAGTTCATCAAAGATTCAAGTCATAGTCATGTAGCATCACATTTTAAGGAAAGACATGACCTCATCGCAATAGATTCCGATCGGGGTTCTAAAAGTAGTTTTTCTTACATCTTCATGGGCCACCTTTATTTAGTTATATCTAGATGAGCCATCCATGAAAGAGAAGCATGAGATGAGGCAATGCCCACAATCGCCTTCAGATTGGTAGGAAATTCATCTTTTGGACATGCTTTATTTAAATCCCTAAAATAGATGCATATGTGAATATGACCATTCATTTTTTTTATGACACTAGCTAACTGTGTAGGATATTTTTCTTCTGATGAAGCCCTCATCGATCAATTTCTTGACTTCAGAAATGACCTATTGTTCTATGTCTAATCGCATGCATCTAGGAGCTTGCTTGATAGGGTTAGCAGTAAGCTCTATTACTAGTTTATGGACCATTACGTCAGGAGCCAATCTAGGAATCTCTTCATAACTCCATGTAATGCAATCCTTAAACTCAATTAATAGCCTAACTAAGTCATTAATTTCAATTTCATTCAACAAACAACTGATCTATATCAGGTGTAGATCTTCATCAGTTCCTAAGTTGATTTCCTTGAGCTCATCGATGGTTGACTTGATTTCTTCTTTGAACTCTGGTGGTGCATCATTGACTTCAAAATCATCTTGATCATTTGAAGATTCTAAGCATAGCTCCTCATGTGAGTTAATGTGATTTGAAAAGAACCTATCATATTCCAAATGATTGGCAATGCCTAAGTAGTAATCGTCATCATCGATTGTACTGTATCCTAGTCCCAATCTTGATTGAGAGCTTTTGCATTTATTTTTCCATATTCTTTCGAAGTAGTCTGACCTATGCTTTGACCAAGTGTGTGGGATTAACCCTATCTTTGCTAAATTGTGAACACAAGGCAAGTACCAATTAAAAGGTAATTCTATAAAATTTTTATATGAATCACCCTTGAGTTCTACATCAACTTCTTGACTTGAGGATGATGCTCCTAGATAGAATCTCTGAGTCTTTACATCTATGGATGACTTAGGGGCTTCTTTAACTACCAAACCCTCAACTTTTTGAGAGGAAAGTGGGGTTAGAGCTAAGGTTCCTAATTGATGACTAACTATTTCACATATAGACTTGGATACACTTATGCTTTGCTTTAGAGCCCGATCTTCATCACTATCTGGCTCAAGTATTACCTCCAAGGGAATCTACTGCTGAGAAGAGCTAGCTGTTGTGCTAACCATATAAGACTCATCCTATGAACTTGATTCGAGGTCTATATAGATAGTAGGTATACTCCTGATAGCTGGGATATATATTCTATTGAGGGACCAATAACGAGGTTTTCCACGCCTGAGACTACCTCTAAATTTGCTTCTTCCTCTAGGTGGAGGTCATCCTACCCATATGTTTGAATGGAGTAATGAACTGCAGGTGTTATCTAATGTCAAGCTCCACTTCCTCCTCTAAGTCTATTTCTGTTCCTTTTTATTTTTTTATTCATTTTTTCTTTTCTTTTCTTTTTCTATTTCTCTTTGTTTTTCTTTTTCTTTTTTTTCTTTTATTTTTAAACTTTATCCAAATTCATGAGAATAGACTTGTTGATTTTGAGAGAGGTGGTAAGCTGCATCCTCATATATGCTGACCTTATAAACTGTAAATGGCTTGAGATCTCCTTTGGCATAGTAGACGATCCCATCTCTCACAAACTTCATACATTGATGTAGAGAGGATGGAACTATGTTGTTCTCACGTATGCATGGTCTCCCAACAAAGCATTGAAAGATGTACCTCCAATCATTTATCTCCAAGGGCAACACTATGGAGCCTAAGGCCTGTTGACCTCACTTTTAGAGTGTGGATTCAATCTTCCCATCTTAGACTTAGGAGTATTCTAGACACTAAGACTTCCCTAGTCATAAGACACTTCTAACAATTAGGTAAACACTTAACTTAAGCCTAAAGACTTAGAAGGGTTAACCATAGGATTAGGTTATGCCTTAGGCATTAGGATAATCCACCTACCCCACAACCCAAATTCAATCCATGTTCACCTTCTCAAACCAAAACTCAAGTTCAATTCAAACCTCAAATTCAACTCCAAATCCAAACCCAAATTCTAAAACCAAATGATTGAAGCCCATGATCAAATCCAAACTTGAAACCTTTCTTAAGCCATATGACCTATCCCATGGACTTAGCCAAATCTTAATCCAAATCAATCCAAAATCAATTGATTTGGTCATAATCAATTTATATCTTCAATCATATTCTTAAATATAAATCAAATCAACATTCAAGTGATCAAAACTAAATCAAATTAAATCAAAACCCTTCCTAAGCCATATGACCTATCCCATGGACTTGGCCAAATCTTAATCCAAATCAAGTCAAACTCAATTGATTTTCTTAGAAATCAATCATATTTTCAATCATATTCACAAATTTAAATAAAATATATATTTAAATCATCAAAACTCAAGCCAAGGAAACTAAACCCAATTGGTCCACTTGACCCAAAGTGGTCAATTTGACCTATTTGAGATAAGATCTAATCCTACCAAAATTTGATTGAACCAAGCCGATTAAAACTCCCATCATGATTGTTGATCGCCCTAGGTTGATCAATTGTCATAAATTGGGTCAAACTAAGTCAACTTGGTCATTTGACCAAGTCAACCACTTAACCCATATGAACCCAAACTAGCCAAATTACAACCTAAGCCAAATCCCTTGAAACTAATGATTCATACCAAATCAAAATCAATATTTAAATATGACTTGACTTTCAATTGAGTCAAACCAAACCCAATTGGCCCTCTTGATCCAAGTTGACCCAAATTGACTTAAAAGACCAAATTGGGTCAAACTAAAATATAAACCAAATTGATTGCAACCAATGGCTTAAGTTCATTCCAAATTGATTGTAGAACTTGACCAAAGCCATGATTGGACCCAATAGAATCCAATTGGCCTACTTAGCCCAAATTGACCTAAAGGTTCAAGTTGTCCTAAATCAAAACTAAATCCAAATTAATTGAACCCAAAGCCTACAATCATCTTCAATTGGTCAACTTAATCAAAATCAACACTTAACCCAAGCCAATTTGGCCAATTTTGTCAAATTGGTCAACTTAACCCATTTGACCCAAATGAATTCAAATGAGACAAAATCAAATCTAAGCCAAACTAAACCAAACTAACTGAACCAAAACATCCAAATGATCATATCAACTTAACCCAACCCTTGGTTTGACCTAATTTGACCAATTGGCCAACTTGACTCAACCTAACCCAATTTGATCTAAATGAGTTAAATTGAGAAAAGCCTACCCAAATCAACTCCAATTGACTTGAAATTTGGGCTAACCCACTTTTGGATCATTTCAAATATAGCCAAATCAAATCCAATGCTAAATGATGAGTCTACCATTGGGTCAAGGGTATCACATGAGGCAAATCACCCATGTAAGTGGTCGTTTCTAATTCTTGGCCACTTGGTACTCTCCCAATGGTCCACCTAGGTACCTAGGACACTGCCCAACCTAACCCAAAGGGTAGTTGGATTGGCCATGACCCATGGGAGGTGAAATTACCTCACCCTCTGCATTAAAGAATTTGAAGCCCATAGGACACCCAAGATTCCTCCTTGGCAGCCACCTTCACACCTTCAACCAACCAAGAAGAGCCAACTCACCTCCTCCCTGCCAACCAAGACTCCCTGAGATCACTGGATGATCATTAGAAGCCAAACTTGATCCCACCGTCCAGTCAAGATGAAGGGGGGTATACACTACCTCATTTCCACTCAAACACACACAAAATTCATTCTTCAGATACCTAGATACTCAAGATGAGCTTCTAGAGCCATTCCCTAAGCTCCCAAGCTCATTCCTCGATCAAAAAATACCATTCCCATATGTCCCAAAATAGGACACTCCCATTTCTGACCTAACATACCCATTTATCCATCAAACTCAAATTAACTTTGCACCCACCTTTCCTATGCCTCATCAAGCCAGAACAAATCATCCCCCAAGCTTCCTGTGTAATGGAGGTGGGACTTTGATCAAAATTGAGCTCCAAATCATGAGTTTGTGGCCTTCCAAGCGAACATCAAATTTTTGATCCAATTGCTGCTTAATAGGGCTTCTTCTCAACTAGGTGAAGCTTCCTTAATCATTTGAGCCTCCAGTCATGAGCTCTAGTGAGGTATGCTTCCAAATTCGATCCTTAGGCAAAAATGGGTTGGACCTTCTTGAAGAAAACTTGCATCTCATGTAATCTTGACCATTGGATCCCCTCTGATCGATGTCATGAAAGTGTGGGATCCTTTTGGAGTTGATTCAAGCCCGGGTAAGCTCGAATCAAGTGAGCAATGGTGGACAGACTCCATTTTCCTTCACTCACGTGACATTTGATCACACACTGTCCATTTTTCTTGATCAGAATGTACAATCATGATTAGATCTGCTAGATCAATCTGATTTAATCCTATTAAGTGGTGGGATTAATCGTAGTCATCTAATCTTAAATCAGATGAAAGACAGAAAACCACGTCCACCGCCGCCACAAAGGTGCTAAGTTGGATAAGTTTTAAGTAGCCAATCCCATGGCACCACGTGAAAAGCATGCCATGTCAGCGTGCCACATGGCGCCAATAGGATTAGGCTTTAATTAGGCATAATTAATCATTTTTAATGGGTGAAACTTCTAAAACTTATTAAAAACTCATAGATAAATAAAAAAATGCAAATAAATATTCATTTTAAAAGTATTTCAGAGGAGAATTAATTAAAAATGATCTTAACTAATTTTGAATAATAATTATTATTTAATTACAAAATTAATTAGCTTAATTACTCCTTAATTATTTGAGCAATTAATCACAATTTTTGTGGGTTAATTTAATGGGATGACCTCTTCCTCCCATGATTTTTTGGATTTATTGATCACTTAATTAGAAAATTGACTAATTAAACCTTAACTACTCTTTAAGTTAATTAATGATTAATTAATCCCAACATTAAAATTAATAATTAAGTTTATTAATCATTGTTCAATAGTAAGTGAACTAAGGAATAGGGTTGGGACCCCTTTCCCTAAGTTCATTTCACCCTTTTTTAAAATGAAATTAATTAAGATTTAACAAATTAATAAAATCACTTAGTCAAATTGAAATCATAATCACATTAGAACTTAATTAATTAAATCATGCGGTAGTTATTTATGTTTTTAATAACCTAAAGGAGTTTAATGAAATTATGGTTAGTCCACATATGTGGTAAAATCATAAAAGTAATTAATTAAGTCCCTTAATATAATTAACTATTAATCTTGAGCCAACTGCATTAAGCCCCTTTTATTTCCTAAGATCATTGCAAGTTTATTTTCCATGCATATCATGTCGACTCATAATTATTTTGTTAATTACTTTAAGGTGACATAGGTAAGGGTAATTAATTCATCTAATTAAGGCTTCAACTTAATCAACCCATAAAATCAACTTAATTACATTTCCTTAAATTAAATCAAATCACTAATGTGGGATGGGTTTAAAATAGCAAGTAATGATTTTTCTTCTCCTTTAAATAAAATCAAATCCAAAACTTAATTAATAAAGAAGCTTTAGTTTGCTTTAAACAATCTTATTTAATTTGATTGTCCTTAAGAACTAGTTTTGTTGAATGAATCACATGCTTATATTTGATTGTCCTCTTTCCAATCATGTTAAATTTGGTATCTCAATTGAATTCATGCATCCATCTTTTCAAAATCAAGTAAAAGATAATGGATTTCCTTTATGTAAGCTCACATGTGTTGATTTAATTGAATATATTTGTGGCTATTATCACTATTAAATCCAAATCTATTTTTTGAAAGATTATAAAAGAATAATAATATGTGTTATGATGCAAGTTATAAATACATAAGAAATGCATGTGCATGTAGCTTAAGCGTATGAGTGTTGAGTTCTCTTTCCTATATTCATGTGTTGATTTATAAAAGATTGAATGGTAATGGGTATATAGTCTGGACATCCCGGGAACATGAGGCTTTAGCTAGCCCCAAGGAGGTCATTTGATTACCTTACTTCCTTAGTTTAACAATGACACGTACCCATTTAATTTCATTCTTATGTATTTTAACATTAGAATTTGGATAGAACTTTAATTCATATATATATGATTCAATCTAAAAAAATATACAATCTTTGCATGATTTTCTTTCCCGCATTAATGTATACATCCATGTGTGTCCAAGAAAAGCAAGTATATTGTCTGGACATCCCGAATACGAGGCTTTAGGTAGCCCCAAGAAGGTAATTTTGATTTCCCGGTTTAACAAATGACAAGTACTTGCTTATATCTTTGTACATGTATATGTATATGTGATTAGTGAATGAAAATCCCATTTTACATTAAAATTGCATGCATTCATAATTGACTAATTGGTTGAATTAATTAGCAATATGATTTGGAGCTTACTTCCTATGTTCATGTATATAAATTTACATATGTTTGAATGCAAATGGGTATATAGTCGACATCCCGAGAATATGAGGCTTTAGCTCCAAAGGAGGTCATTTGATTACCTAACTTCCCCAGTTTAATAACAATGACATGCCTATTTACTTTCATTCTTATGTGCTTTTTGTATAAGAAATTGGATAAAGTTTTAAATTAATATGTTTAAATAATTCAATCAAATAAAACATAAATTCTAAACTTACACCTACATTCATCATTTAAGTGTGCTAAAATATGTTGCATGTATAGATACACTTAGGATTAAATCATATGCTTGTTACATATGATGGAAAGGAATGAATTAATATATGCCATGTGGTAGTAATTGAATTAAATTATTCTTAAGATGCCTTTCATTTTGAATAAGATTATTTAAAGTCAACCTAAACTTGGGATTAAATAAATCATTTAATAAGCCATTTACTAAAGAGAACTAAATCAAATTAATATACTTTTGAAAGTGAGTTAATGTAGGGATGAAAGAGGGCAATCCTCTTTCTCTTTATAACACTTAGCTGTGTAATCAAATGAAAAAAAAACACAAATTAAAATTTTCAAATCAATTAAACTACTGTGAAATCAACCTTTCATGTTAAATTGAATCCTTATACACTTAGAAAATACAACACTAATGCCTAACAAGATTACCACACAAGCCTTAATACACATTAGAATTAAGTCACCACTTCTAGCTCTAAGTTAGATGGTGTATGATGTGATGTATATTTTGTTTTATGATGTATTATTTTAGATTGGATGTTAGGGTGTATGCTTCATAGACTGGATGATAGGCCAATATTATCTTAATCATATTTTCTGCAAGAGATTGTGCTTAAGGGATGCTTAAAAATAAATGTGAATGCTCTTTTTGTAGGTTACTTTTATCCTTAAGAATAATCCAAGTTAGGACAGGTGGGCTTAGTTACCCATGTGTAGGGTGCTAAGTATAAATTATAAATACAATTGCTTGGGATTATATGTATGTTTAGCTAACCTCTATTTTGCAGGTGTATAGATTTACTTTTCCCACATAAATGTAATTTTTCTAAAAGGAATTAGGATTAGTGCTATGGGGCATTAGGATGAGTAGTGGCAAGAAGGCTTGGTCCTAGGGTGCCCTATGATACCTTTGATGCAAAAACCATCCAAATCAAAGAAGGAACCAAATCAGAAATGTTAATATGAAGAAAGAAGACCCCCATAGAATTTAATACAATTATAGTTATTCTTTCATATTCCAGGTTGTATAAAGGTAGAGCTCAGCTACCCATCTTTTCTCTCTTCTGGTTGTACGACGGTACCAGACTGCACCGGCCTTTTATCCTTTTATGATAGTTTATATAATTGTTTGATGTTATGTTTACATTATGCATTAGGACGACATCCTTTTCATAATTTCTAAATGATTGATGCTTTAATGTGTGGCTTGGATAATGACATTAGGCTATTAGGAAAAAAAAATAACTTTTCTACTCAACTAATCATAACTAAATTTTAAACAACTCATAACCTCATCATAAAGCCTAAGACATAAATAAGATAATTAAAAGATTTAGCATCCCCTTAGTTGTATGGTTGTATGTTTCACATCATGCATGCATATTCTTTCTCTATTGAACATGAAGGATCTCCATCCTTGCACGATAAAGGAATGCTTAACCTGTGAGGCATCCCTTTGGTGGAGAACACCTTCTTCTAGCTGATTTGACCCATAACCTATTTCATCATGCATTTAGGCATAGGAAATCCTAAAGCCTCTCTCAAAATAATGTGTCTAAAATAAAATAAAATTTGAAAAGATTTTGCATCTATAGATTAAGTCATATGCTCATACCACTCATGCTCTAGTCTTGGGAGTGTGTTTAGGACTTTAGTCTCTTTCTAATTAAATAACTACCCTAGTACCTTGCAATTCATAAGACCGACTACATGGTTTTAAAATCATAGGAGTTAGGTACCACCAGTGTGGTTATAAGTCCAGAAGTTTGACAATTTATTCTCTCTTATGGAGGTAAACCCTTATGTCCACCTCTCGCTTAACGTACTAAAGCTCCCTAAATTTATGATCCAAGGTAGCTATTTCCTTCAGGCTACGAGCATAAATCCTCACCTCTTAGCCATTCCCACAACCTTGTGTTGGTGGATTACAAGCCTTAGTAATCTAATTAAATTTCAACTAAAAACAAATAAATCTCCTCAACTTCAAAATTATAAAGCCCAACCATAGAATAGATTGGAATGCTCTCTAGGCTTCCCAGTATCATGAGTATTTCCTACTTATTTCATTTGGATTCCAAAAGTAATTCAACTTCTTGAACGTTCTCAATTGATTTTCCAAATACAACCAATTATTTGATAGTCTAACCTTGAAATCTTTGGAGATGATAATTGTGTACTTAATCGAGATAATTCTTATGAAATTTCATTTCTTAAGATGTAATTAACTATGGAGGCTTACCTCCATAGGAAACTTAGGAACTTGGTTTAATATAAACTCTACATTATTCATCCATGTGAAGTAAGGGGAAAATCTTTGGTACATTCGAAGACCCATCATGCCTTAGAAGTCATTATTACGTGATTAGGTCCATTGTAGGGTGATGCCTCTATCTTTCGAGATAGTACATCATACCTCAATGTTGTACCCGATCACCTCAAAAACTACCCCCCTACAATCTGTGTGGTGTGGTGTCCCGCAAACCCCCCTGCCAAACATCCAAAAATAAACACCACAAGGCCCTCCCGCCTTGTTCATTAAATCCTCTCAACATTATCCTTTCTTTTTGGGGTTTGGAGATGTCGAACCTAAAGTAGTAAAATGGACTCATAATGTTGACTGATACACTGGTCAACCAAAACTCTAGATATCCTGTATCTGCCAACATCCATTGTAATGTAAAGAGGCAGTTGTGCTCAGTCGTCCCTAAGAGTAAGTCTTCACAGCATAATGTAACTAAATAAAGACCTAAACCTAAACAATAAACCTAAAAATAAAACCTAAAAAATAATTAAAAATAAAACCCAAACCCTAAACTAAAAAAAGCCTATACCTAGACTAAATAAACTAAACTAAAATAAATAAAACTTAAACCTAAACTTGAACCTAAACTAATTAAAATAAATTAAACTAAAAATAAATCTAAGCCTAAACTTAAAAAAGAAAATCTAAAAATAAACCTAAAATAAAAACCTAAAACCTAAACATAATTAAATTAATAAAAACCTAAATCTAAACTTAAAAAATAAAAAATAAAACCTAAACTGAAAAAATAAAACTCAACTAAAAAATAAACCTAAACCTAAAAAAAAACTAAAATAAAAAACCTAAACTAAAATAAATAAACCTAAAATAAATAAACTAAACTAAAAATATATAAAAAATAAAAATTAAATTAAACTAAAATAAAGAAATAATAAACTAAATGGTCTAAATAAACCTAAACCTACCAATTTACTTAATTTAAAAAAAAACCATAAACACTAAATCTTAAACCCTAAACCATAAACCTAAAACCTGAAAAATAAAAAAAATAAAAAAATAAGGACTAAACCCTAAACCTTAAAACATAAATCTTAAAACCTAGACCCAAAACCCTAAACCCAAAACTCTTAACCCTAAACCCTAAATCCTAACCTTAAACCCTAAACTAACCCTAGACCCTAAACCCTAAACCTTAAAAACCCTAAACCCAAAAGCTTAAACCCTAAACCTTAAACACTAAACCCTAAACTAACCCTAAACCCTAAGCTAACCCTAAACCTAAACCCTAAAACCTAAAAACCATAAACCCTAAGGCCTAAACACTAAACCCTAAACTCTAAACCCTAAACCCTAACCCTAAACCTTAAAACCCTAAACCCTAAATTATAAACCCTAAACCCTAAAAACCTAAAAACCTAAACCTAAACTATATAAAATCTAAAAATAAAATAAATAAAAAACCTAAACCTAATAAAATAAAACATATAATAAAATAAAAACATAAACAAAACACTAAACCTAAACCTAAAAATAAAATAAAATAAACTAATAAAAATAAAATAAATAATAACCTAAACTAAACTAAAAAATATATATAATAAACCTAAAAATAAATAACAAAATAAAATAAAAACTAAACATAAAATAAAAATGAAATAAACATAAAATAAAATAAAATAAAAACCTAAACATAAAAATAAAACCTAAAATTAAATAAAAATAAAACCTAAACCATAAACTAAAAAAAAAACTAAACCTGAAATAAAAATAAAATAAACCTAAACCTAAACTAAAATAAATAAAACCCAAATCTAAACCTAAAGTAAACTAAACCTAAACCTAAACCTAAACTAAATAAAATAAAATAAACTAAATATAATCTTGATCCTAAACTAAAAAATAAAACTTGAAAATGAAACTAAAATAAAAATCTAAAACCTAAACCTAAAAAATTAAAATAAAAACCTAAACTTAAACCTTAAAAAAAAAATAAAACATTAACCTAAAAAATAAAAAAATAAAACTTAGCTAAAACCTAAACCTAAACCTAAACCTAAAAATAAACTAAAATAAAAATCTTAAATTGAAATAAATAAAGTAAACTAAATAAATATAAAAATTAAACGTAATTTAAAAGAAAAAATAAAATAAAGTAAAATAAATAAAAAATAAGTTAAATAAAGTAAATATACCTAACCTACTAGTTTACTTAATTAAAAAACAAAACCCCTAAACCCTAAGCTAACCCTAAACCCTACACTGTAAAAACCCAAAACCCTAAAGCCTAAACCCTAACCCTAAACCCTAAACCATAAAACCCTAAACATTAAAACCCTAAACCCTAAACCCTAAACCCAAAAAAACCTAAAAAGCTTAAAAAAACATAAAAATAAAATATATAAAAAAACCTAAACTTACATAAAATAAATAATAAAATAAAATAAAATCCTAAACTAAACCAAAACCTAAACCTAAAAATAAAATAAAATAAACTAAAATAAAATTGATAAAAACCTAAACTAAACTATAAAATAAAGTATACCTGAAAATAAAAAACCTAAATAAAATAAAAACTAAACGTAAAATAAAATTGAAATAAAATAAAATAAAAACTAAATAGAGACCTAAACCTAAAAAATAAACCTAAATACAAATTAAAAACAAAACCAAAACTCTAAACTAAAAAAACCTAAACCTAAAATAAAAATGAAATAAACGAAATAAAATAAATCTTGACCTAAACTAAAATAAACTAAACTAAAATAAATAAAGCCTAAACCTAAAATAAACTAAACCTAAACCTAAACCTAAACTAAATAAAATAAATAAACTAAAAATAAACCTAAACCAAAACTAAAAAATAAAACCTAGAAGTAAACTTAAAATAAAAACCTAAAATCGAAAGCTAAAAAAATAAAATAAAAACCTAAACCTAGCCTAAAAATAAAAAATAAAACCTAAACCTTAAAAATAAAATAAAAAGAAAACTCAACTAAAAAATAAACTTAAGCCTAAACCTAAACCTAAAAAATAAACTAAAATAAAAACCCTAAACTAAAATAAATTAACCTAAAATAAAAAAACTAAATTAAATATATATATATACCTAAATAAAAATAAAAAATAAATTATACTAAATTAAAATAGAAATTAAATAAATAAACTTAATAAACATAAACCTATTGGATTACTTAATTAAAAAAATAAAAATAAAAAATAAAAAACCCATAAACCCTAAATCCTAAACCCTAAACCCTAAACCCTAAACCCTTAACCATAAACCCTAAAAATCCCTAAACCCTAAATCCTAATGCTAAACCCTAAACCCTAAAACCATAAACCCTAAAACCTAAACCCTAAACCCTAAACCCTAATCCCTAAATCATAAACCCTAACCCTAAACCCTAAATGCTAAACCCTAAATCGTAAACCTAAACCTAAAGTAACTAAATAAATTAAAAATAAACCTAAACCCTAAAACCTAATAAACCTAAACATAAACCTTAAGAATGGGTAGATCCTTGATGGCAAGAACGCCATCCAATCGCTTAGCCTAGATCTTAGGGAGGAGGTGAGGCGTCGATTATCATAGTGGTGGTGGGGGATCTGGAGGTGCTGGTGGATATGGAGGTGGTGGCCGGAGCAGTGGTGGTTATGGAGGTGGGAGGAGTGACGGAGGTTATAGCCATGGTGGTGGTGGAGGGAGAGATCGGGATATGATGGTGGATCCTGCCACTCAAGAGGCCGGGTGGTTATGATGGGAACTAGAGAAATAATAATAGATTCGACCTATCGCTATGGAACTGTCTTTACAAGGAGAGTTCTAGTTATCTGGGGTTTTTGATTTGCTCAATGGATGCTCATTTATTATCTATATCATCGCTTGTGTCTTAGGAAACTTAGTGTGTTACTTGGTTGATGAAATTGAAAAGAAGAAATGTTGAATCTGAATTTGTTCGCTATTTAAAAATAACAAAAACCTTAAACCATAAACTAAAATCTAATCCCTAAACCTAATTCTTAAACCCTCCCTAAACCCTAAACCTAAATCCTAAGAACCCAAAACCCAAAACCCAAAACCCTAAACCCTAAAACCCTAAACCCTAAACCATAAACCATAAAACCCTGACCCTAAACCCCAAAAAAGCCCCTAAACCCTAAACCATAAACTAAACCTAAACACTAAACCCTAAAAAGTTAATAAGCTAAACCTAAACAAAATAAAACTTAAAAATTAAATAAATAAATAAACCTAAACCAAGATAAAATAAATAAAATAAAATAAAAAAATAAACTAAAACCTAAACCTTAACCTAAAAAAAATAAATAAATAAATAATAAAAACTAAAATAAAGTAAAATAAATAAAACCTAAACTAAACTAAAAAATTAAAAATCCTAAATAAATTAAAACTAAACCTAAAATAAAACTAAAATAAACGTAAAATTAAATAAAATAAAACATAAAAAACTTAATCCTAAAAATAAACCAAAAAATAAAACGTAAAAATAAATAAATTAATTAATTAAAATAAAAAACCTAAACTAAAATAAATAAACCTAGAATAAATAAACTAAACTAAATTAAAATAAAAAAAAACTTAAATAAAAACAAAAAATAAAATAAACTAAAATAAATAAAAAATAAACTAAATAAACCTAAGCCTACAAGTTAACTTAATTTAAAAAAAAAACTAAAAATAAAAAAATAAAAAATAGATAAAATAAAAAAACAATCGTAACCCTAACCCCTAAACCGTAAAACTAACCTTAAATCCTAAACCCTGAACTCTAAATCTTAAAACCTAAAAACCTAAACCCTAAACCCTAAACCTTAAACCCAAGACCCTAAAATTCTAAACCCTAAACCATAAACCCTAAACCCTAAAACCTACAACCCTAAACTCTAAATCCTAAGCCCCAAACCATAAACACTAAACCTTAAATCCCAAAAACCTAAAAAACCTAAACTTAAAATAAATAAAAGCTAAAAAAATAGATAAAAAAAACCTCAACCTAAATAAAATCAAATAAAATAAAAACCTAAACTAAAACCTAAACCTAAACCTAAACCTAAATGTAAAAATAAAATAAAATAAAATAAAAAATAAAAAATAAAATAAAATAAAATAAATAAAAATTTAAACTAAACTAAAAACTAAAATAAACCTAAAAATTAAAAACTTAAATAAAATAAAAACTAAAATAAAATAAAATAAAAGATTAATAAAAACCTAAACCTAAGAAATAAACCTAAAAAACCTAAAAATAAATAAAAAATAAAACTTGAACCCCAAACTAAAAAAAACCTTAATCTAAAATAAACAAAATAAAATAAACTAAACATGAACTAAAATAAACTAAATTAAAATAAATAAACTGTAAACCTAAACCTTAACCTAAACCTAAAATAAACTAAACATAAACTAAATAAATTTGATTAAATTAAAATAAACCTAAACCTAAACTAAAAAATAAAACATAAAAATAAACCTAAAATAAAAACCTAAAACCTAAACCTAAAAAATAAAATAAAAACCTAAACCTAAACTTAAAAATAAATAATAAAACCTAAACCTAAAAGTTAAAATAAAAATAAAAATAAACTAAAAATTAAACATAAACCTAAGCCTAAACCTAAAAAATAAACTAAAATAAATGCCTAAATTAAAATAAATAAACCTAAAATAAATAAACTAAACTAAATAAAAATAGAAAACAAGCCTAAATAAAATTAAAAATAAAATAACTAAAATAAATAAAAAATAAACTAAATAAACATAAACCTAAATATTTAATTTTTTAAAAAAACACTAAACCCTAAACCCTAAACTCTAAACTACAAACCTAAATGCTTAACCCTAAACCTAAACCCTAAAGCCTAAAGCCTAAAAAACCTTAAACCCTAAACTAACCCTAAACCCTAAACCTAACCCCTAAACCCTAAATTGTAAACCCTAAACCCTAACCCTAACCCTAAACTCGAAACCCTAAACCCTAAATTGTAAACCTAACCCCTAACCTTAAACTAACTCTAAACCCTAAACCCTATACCCTAAAAATCCTAACCCTAAGCCTAAGCCCTTAACCCTAAACTAACCCTAATCCTTAAAACCGAAACACTAAGCCCTTTAAAGTCTAAACCCTAAAGCCTAGACAATGAACCTTAAACCCAAAACCCTAAACCCTAACCCTAAACCTTAAAACCCTAAACCCTAAATCCTAAACCTTAAACCTTAAACCCTAAATGCTACACCATAAAAACCTAAAAACCTAAACCTAAACAAAATAAAACATAAAAATAAAATGAATAAAAATACTTAAACCTAAATAAAATAAATTTCTAAACTAAAACCTAAACCTAAACTTAAAAATAAATTAAATAAAAAATTAAAATAAAATAAATAAAAACCTAAACTAAACTAAAAAATAAAAGCCCAAATAAAATAAAAACTAAAAATAAAATAAACTTAAGATAAAATAAAATAAAAACTACCTAAAAACCTAAACCTAAAAATAAATAAAAAATAAAACCTAAACCCTAAACTAAAAAAGAAAACATAAACCTAAAATAAAAATAAAATAAACAAAATAAAATAAACCTAAACCTAAACTAAATAAAATAAAATGAACCCAAACCTTAACTAAAAAATAAAACCTAAAAATGAATACAAAATAAAAAACTAAAACCTAAATCTAATAAAATAAATTAAAAACCTAAACTTAAACCAAAAAATAAAATAAAAATAAAACTCAACCAAAAAATAAACTGAAATCTAAAAAATAATAAAAAAATAAAAAACCTAAATTAAAACAAATAGGCCTAAAAAAATAAACTTAACAGAAATAAAAAATAAACCTAAATAAAAATAAAAATTAAATAAACTCAAATAAATTAAAAATAAACTAAATAAACCTAAACCTACCGGCTTACATAATTTAAAAAAGAACCCTAAACCCTTAATCCCAAAACCTAAAACTAACCCTAAAACCTAAACCCTAAACTTACAACCCTAAATCGTAAAACCCTAAACTCTAAACCCTAAACCGTAAACCCCAAACCCTAAACCCCAAACCCTAAACCTAAACTTGAAGTAACTAAATAAATTTAAAAATAAACCTAAACTCTAAAACCTAATAAAAGTAAGCTTAAACTTAAACCCTAAGAACATAAACCTTGATTAAAATATTACCATCAACTTAGTTCGTGGTGGAGGTGAAGGCAACTGCATCAAAGGGTGTTGGGGGGATCTAGGTGGATATGGAGGTGGTGGTGCAAGGTGGTGGAGGTGAGGTGCGATGGAGGTTATATCTGTGGCGGTGGCGGAGGGAGAGATCGGGGATATGATGGTGGAACTCGCTACTTGAAAGGCTGGGGTGGTTCTGATGGGAACTGGAGAAACTGAAGAATGGCCCATCCGATCTACCGCTTATGAAATTGTGTCTTTACAATAGAGACGGTTCTAGTTATCTAGGGTATTTTATTTGCTTTATGCATGCTCATTTTTGATCTATGTCATTGCTTTTGTCTTATAAAACTTGGTGTGTTACTTGGTTGATGAAATCAAAAAGAAGAAATGTTGAATGTAAATTTATTCTCTGTTAAAAAAACCATAAACCATAAACCCTAAATTAAAACCTGAACCCTGAACCTAAAACTTAAACCTTAAACCCAAAATCGTAAAAACTATAAAGCCCAAACCCTAAAACCCTAAACCATAACCCCTAAACCCTAAAACCTAAACCCTAAACCTTAAACCCTAAACCCTAAACCCAAGAAAAAACATAAACCTTAAAACCTAAACCCAAAAAAAAACCATAAACCCTAAACCCTAAAAAGCTAAAAACCTAAACATAAACTAGATAAAACATAAAAATAAAATAAATAAATAAACATAAACTAAAACCTAAACCTAAACCTAAACCTAAAAAGAAAATAAAATAAAAAATTAAAACTAAACTAAAATAAAATAAATAAAAACCTAAACTAAATTAAAAAATAAAAAACCTAAATAAAAAAATTAAACCTAAAATAAATATAATATAAAATAAAAATTAAATAAAAACCAAAACCTAAAGATTAAACATAAAAATAAACCCTAAAATAAATAATAAATAAAACATAAACCCTAAACCCTAAACTAAAATAAACTAAACTAAAATAAACAAAAGCTAAACCTAAACCTAAAATAAACTAAACCTAACATAAACCTAAACTAAATAAAATAAAATAAAGTAAAAAAAACCTAAACTTAAACTAAAAAAAAAACCTAAAATTAAACTTAAAATAAAAAACCTAAAACCTAAACCTAAAAAAATAAAATAAAAACCTAAATCAAAACCTAAAAATAAAAAATAAAACCTAAACCTAAAAAATAAAATAAAATTAAAAGTATGCTAAAAATATACCTAAACCTAAAATAAAAAAATAAACTAAAATAAAAAACATAAATTAAAATAAATGAGCCTAAAATAAATAAATAAAATAAACCTAAATTGAAATGAAAAATAACATAAACTAAACTAAAGAAAAAATAAACCAAATAAACCTAAACATACAAGTTTACTTAATTTAAAAAAAATAAAAAATAAAAAATAAAAAAAAAACCTAACCCTAAACCCTAAACCTCAAAACTAACCCAAAACCCTAAACTCTAAACCCCAAACTTACTACCCTAAACTCTAAGCCCTAAACCCCTAAACCCTAAACTAAACCTTAAAACCCTAAACTCTAAACCCAAAACCCTAAACTCTAAACTATAAACCCTAAAAAATTAAACCCTAAACTAACCCTAAACCATAAACCCTAAACCCTAAACCCTAAACCCTAAACCCTAAATTAACCCTAAACCTTAAACCCTAAAATTTAAAAAACTAAACTAAAAAAAAAATAAATAAATAAACCTAAAAAAAAAAATAAAAATAAACTAAACTAAAAACCCTAAACCTAAAAAAACTAAAAAACTAAAAAAAAAAAAAATAAAAAACTCTAATAAATATAAATAAAATAATAAACCTAAACTAAACCTAAACCTAAACCTAAATGAACCTAAATAAACCTAAACCTAAACCTAAACTAATAAATAAATAACCTAACCTAAATAAACCCTAACTCCTAAATAAAACCTAACCCTAAACCTAAACCTAAACACTAAACCTAAACCCTAAACTATAAATGCTAAATAAACCTAAATCAAATAAACTAATTAAACCTAAACCCTAAACTCTATTAAAACTAAAAACCTAAACCAAAACTAACCCTAAATCTAACTAACTCCTAAACTTACCATAAACACTAAAACCTAAACCCTAACCCTAAACCCTAAACTAACCTAAACCTAAAACTATAAACACTAAACCCTAAACTTAAACTATCCTAAACCTAAGTTAATAGCCCAAAATCCAAACCCTAAGCAAACCCTAAAACCCTAAACTCTAAATAATCAATAAACCCTAAACCCTAAACCCTAAACACACTAAATAAAACACTAAACCCTAAACCATAAACCCCAAAACCATAAAAAAAAACCTAAAAAACCTAAAACCTAAACCTAAACCTACTACTAAAAAAAACCTAAAAATAAAATAAATAAAAAACATAAACCTAAATAAAATAAAAAAATAAAAAAAAATAAACTAAAATAAAAGCCTAAACTAAAACCTAAACCTAAACCTAAAAATAAAATAAAATAAAAATAAAAATAAACTTAAATAAAATAAAGAAAAATGTAAACTAAACTAAAAACTAAAATAAACCAAAGAATAAAAAACCTTAATTAAATAAAAACTAAACATAAAATAAAAATAAAACAAACCTAAAGCAAAATAAAATAAAGACTAAATAAAAACATAAACCTAAAAAATAAGCATTAAAATAAAACCTAAAAAAAACCTAAACCTAAAAGAAAAATAAAATTAACAAAGTAAAATAAATCTAAACCTAAACTAAAATAAATAAAACCAAAACTTGAACCTAAAATTAACTTAACCCAAACTAGACAAAATAAAATAAACTAAAGATAAACCTAAACGTAAACTAAAAAATAAAAATTAAAAATAAACCTAAAATAAAAACCTAAAACTTAAACCTAAAATAATAACATAAAAACCTAAACCTAAACCTAAAAATAAAAAATAAAACATAAACCTAAAAAATAAAATAAAAATAAAACTCAACTATAAAATAAACCTAAACATAAAAAATAAACTAAAATAAAAAACCTAAACTAAAATAAATAAAATAAACTAAGTAAAAATAGAAAATAAACCTAAATAAAAATAAAAATTCAAATCAAATCAAATAAATAAAAAACAAAATAAACTTGAACCTATTTACTAAAAAAAAACTCTAAACCCTAAACCCTAAACTAAACCAAAATAACCTAAACCTAAACCTAAACCTAAAACCCTAAACCCTAAACCCTAAACCCTAAACCCTAAAACCCTAAACTCTAAACCCTAAACCCTAAACCCTAAACCTTAAACCCTAAAACTCTAAACCCTAAACCCAAAAACCCTAAACCCTAAATCGTAAACCCTTAAACTTACAACCCTAAACACTAAACCCCAAACCCTAAACCCTCAATCCTATACTATATAAAATAAAATAAACTAAAAATAAATCTAAGCCTAAACTAAAAAAAACCTAAAAATAAACCTAAAACAAAAACATAAAACCTAAACCTAAGAAAATAAAATAAAAACCAAAACCTAAATATAAAAATAAAAAATAAAACCTAAACCTAAAGAACAAAATAAAAATAAAACTCAACTAAAAAATAAACCTAAACCTAAAAAATAATCTAAAATAAAAAATCTAAACTAAAATAAATAAACCTAAAATAAATAAACTAAACTAAATTCAAAAATATAGACCTAAATAAGAATAAAAAATAAAATAAACTAAAAAAATAAAAAAAATAAACTAAATAAACCTAAACCTACCAGTTTACTTAATTTAAAAAAAACCTAAACCCTAAAACTAACCCTAAATCTACAACGCTAAACCCTATACCCTAAATCCTAAAAAACCCTAAACCCTACACCTTAAATCCTAATCTTGAACCCTAAACCCTAAAAAAATAAACCGTAAAACCCTAAACCCTAAATCATAAACCTCCACCCTAAACTTTAAACCCTAAACACTAAACCCCAAATCATAAACCTAAACCTAAATTAACTAAGTAAATTCAAAAATAAACCTAAACCCTAAAAAATAATAAAACTAAACCTAAACCTAAACCTTAAGAATGGGCAACCTTGATAGAACATCACTTCCTACTAGGCTAAAAGGTGGCTATGGTGGTGGGGATCTAGAGGTGTTGGTGGATATGCAGATGGTGGTTAGAGTAGTGGTGGTTATGGATGCGAGAGGAACAAAGGAGGCTACAACCATTATGGTGGTGGAGGGAGAGATCAGGGATATGATGGTAGATCTTGCTACTCGAGAGGCTGAGGATGTTATGAAGGGAACTAGAAAAACTGAAAAATGGCCAATCCGATCTGTTGCTTATGGAACTGTGTCTTTGTGGTTGTGACGGTTCTAGTTATCTAGGGTTTTTGATTTGCTCTATGTGTGCTCATTTTTTATCTATGTCATCACCTGTGTCTTGGTTATCTTAATGTGTTACTTGGTTGATGACATTGAAAAGAACAAATGTTGAATTTGAATTTATTCTCTATTGAAAAACCAAAAATCCTAATCCATAAACTAAAACCTGAACCCTAGACCTAAAACATAAACCATCAACCCTAAACCCTAATCCCTAAAAACCCTAAACCCTAAAACCTAAACCATAAACACTAAAACCCTAAACCCTAAATCCTAAAACTCTAACCGTAAACCCTAAACCATAAGCCCTAAACCATAAACCTCAAACCCCAAACCCTAAACCATAAACCCCAAACACCAAACCCTAAACCCTCAACTAACCTTAAACCCTAAACCCTCAACTAACCCTAGACCTTCAAAAGCTAAAAACCTAAACCAAAACTAAATAAAACCTAAAAATAAAATAAATTAAAAACCTTAACCAAAATAAAATTAAAAATTAAAATAATATAAAAACCTAAACTAAAACCTAAACCTAAGAGGAAAATAAAATAAAAATTATAAATAAAATTAAAAATAAAAAATAAAAACCTAAACTAAATAAAAAAAATAAGAAACCTAAATAGAATAAAAACTAAACCTAAAATAAAAATAAAATAAACCTAAAATAAAATAAAGAAAACTAAATAAAATCTAAACCTAAAAAATAAACTTAAAGTTAAATAAGCAATAAAACTTAAACCCTAAATTAGAAAGAAAAACCTAAACTTAAAATAAACTAAACCTAAACTAAAATAAACTAAACTAAAATAAATAAAACCTAAACCTAAACCTAAAGCTAAACCCTAAATAAAATAAAATAAGCTAAAAATAAACCTAAACCTAAACTAAAAAAAACCTACAAATAAACCGAAAATAGAAACCTAAAACCTAAACCTACAAAAATAAAATACAAGCCTAAACCTTAACCTAAAATAAAAAAAATAAAACCATCCACATAAGGAAATCTAATGCATCTACTCTCCTAATTAGCGATCAGACGCTTTATGTGGCCAACCATCTAAATCTCTAATTTTATCTCGCCATTGAGCTACCCAACTTTTTCTGAGCAAACACATTTTGTATTTTATCTCTAAGAGTAAAGCCACTCATCCACCTGAGCATCCTCATCTCAGCAACACATAACTTAGTCTCATGCTTCTTTTATTGGCCAACATTCTACACCATAAATCATCATGTCTTATCGCCATCTTATAAAATTTTCCCTTCGGTTAAGAAGACTTTTCTATCAACACAAAAGATGCATTCCTCCACTTCAACCATCCAACTTGAATTATACTAATAACATCTCCATCTATTTCACAATCATTTTGAACAATAGAGTCTAAATATCTGAATCACTCACACTTTTTAATGACTTGTTCACCTAACCTCATAACACCACCACTATAACTTGTACAACTAAAATTACACTCCATAAATAAACTAAACTAAATAAAAATAAAAATAAAAATAAATAAAAATAAAAAATAAAATATACTAAAATAAATAAAAAATAAACTAAATAAACTTAAACCTACCAATTTACTTAATTTTAAAAATAAATAAATAAAATAAAAAATGAAAAAACCCTAACCATAAACCCTAGAACTAACCCTAAATGCTAAACATACAACCCTAAACCCTAAACCCTAAACCCTAAACCCTAAACCTTAAAACCCTAAACCCTAAACCCTAAGACCTAAACCCTAAATCCTACACCTTAAACCCTAATCCTGAACCTTAAACCCTAAAAACATAAACCCTAAACCCTAAGCCTACACCCTAAACCCTAAACCCTAAACACTAAACCCCAAATCCTAAACCTAAACCTAAAGTAACTAAGTAAAATAAAAAATAAACCTAAACCCTAAAACATAATAAAACTAAACCTAAACCTAATCTTTAGGAATGGGCAGAACCTTGAAGGCAGAAACATCACCGTTAACCAGGCTCAATCTAGATCTAGTTGTGGAGGCGAAGGCGATGGTGATGGTTATCATAGTGGTGGTGGGGGATCTAGAGGTGCTGGTGGATATGGAGGTGGTGGTCAAAGCAGTGGTGATCATGGATACGAGAGGAACGAAGGAGGTTACAACCATGGTGGTGGCAGAGGGAGAGATCAAGGATATGATGGTGGATCTTACTACTCGAGAGGCCGGGGACATTTTGAAGGGAACTGGAGAAATTGAAGAACGACCGATTCGATCTATTGCTTATGGAACTATTTTGTTATAGTAGAGACGGTTCTAGTTATCTAGGGTTTTTGATTTTCTCTATGTGTGCTAATTTTTTATCTATGTCATCGCATGTGTCTTGGTAAAGTTAGTGTGTTACTTGGTTGATGAAATTGAAAAGAACAAATGTCAAATTTAACTTTGTTCTCTATTAATAAAACCAAAAATCCTAATCCATAAACTAAAACCTGAACCATAGCCTAAAACCTAAACCATCAAGCCTAAACCCTAATCCCTAAAAACCATAAACCCTAAAACCTAAACCATAAACACTAAAACCCTAAACCCTAAACCCTAAAACTCTAACCCTAAACCCTATACCCTAAACCATAAACCCCAAACCCCAAACCCTAAACCATAAACCCCAAACACCAAACCCTAAACCCTCAACTAACCTTAAACCCTAAACCCTCAACTAACCCTAAACCTTAAAAAGCTAAAAACCTAAACCTAAACTAAATAAAACCTAAAAATAAAATAAATTAAAAAACCTTAACCAAAATAAAATAATATAAAAACTAAACCTAAACCTAAACCTAAACTTAAGAGGAAAATAAAATAAAAACTATAAACAAAACTAAAAATTAAAAATAAAAACCTAAACTAAATAAAAAATAAAAAACCAAAATAAAATAAAAACTAAACCTAAAATAAAAGTAAAATAAACCTAAAATAAAATAAAGAAAACTAAATAAAATCTAAACCTAAAAAATAAACCTAAAAATAAATAAACAATAAAACTTAAACCCTAAACTAGAAAGAAAAACCAAAACTTAAAATAAACCTAAACCTAAACTAAAATAAACTAAACTATAATAAATAAAACCTAAACCTAAACCTAAACCTAAACCCTAAATAAAATAAAATAAGCTAAAAATAAACCTAAACCTAAACTAAAAAAACCTACAAATAAACCTAAAATAGAAACCTAAAACCTAAACCTACAAAAATAAAATAAAAGCCTAAACCTAAACCTAAAAATAAAAAATAAAACCATCAACACAAGGCAAATCTAATGCATCTACACATCTAACAGGGTCATTGGACTGCAGACGCTTTACGTTGCCAAACCAACTACGACATGTCTCTCTAATTTTATCTACCATTGGAGATACTCTAACTTTTTTCCTAAGAAAACACTTTTTATATTTTATCTCTAATAGTAAAGCCACTCATCCACCTGAGCATCCTCATCTCTGCAACACTTAACTTAGTCTCATGCTTCTCTTTTATTGGCCAACATTCTACACCATAAATCATTGCAGGTCTTACTACCATCTTATTAAATTTTCCCTTCAGTTTAAGCTGCACTTTTCTATCACACAACAGGCTAGATGCATTCCTCCACTTCAACCATCCAACTTGAATTCTACTAATAACATCTCCATCTATTTCACAATCATTTTGAACAATAGAGTCTAAATATCTAAATCACTCAAACTTTTTAATGACTTGCTCACCTAACCTCATAACACCACCACTATAACTTGTACAACTAAAATTACACTCCATAAATAAACTAAACTAAATAAAAATAAAAATAAAATAAAAAATAAAATATACTAAAATAAATAAAAAATAAACTAAATAAGCCTAAACCTACCAATTTACTTAATTTTAAAAAATAAAAAAATAAAATAAATAAATGAAAAAAAACCCCAACCCTAAACCCTAGAACTAACCCTAAACCCTAAACCCTAAATGTTAAACCTACAACCCTAAAACCTAAACCCTAAACCTTAAAACCCTAAACCCTAAACCCTAAGCCCTAAACCCTAAAACCCTAAACCCTAAACCCTAAACCCTTAACTCTAAAACCTATAACCATAAAATGAAAACCCTAAACCCCAAACCTGAAACACTAAACCCTGAACCCTAAAAACCTAAAAATCTAAACCTGAACTAAATAAAACCTAAAAATAAAATAAATAAATAAACCTAACCCTAAATAAAATAAAATAATAAAATAAAATTAAAACTAAAACTAAAACCTAAACCTAAGCCTAGACATAAAAAATAAAAAAATAAAAACAAATTTATATAAAATAAATAAAAACTTTAACTAAACTAAAAAATAAAATAAACCGAAAAATATAAAACCTAAATAAAATAAAAACAAAATGTAACATAAAAATAAAATAAACTTAAAATAAAATAAAATAAAAACTAAATAAAAACCTAAACCTAAAAATAAACTTAAAAATAAATAAAAGAATAAAGGCTAAACCCTAAAGTACAAAAATAAACCTAAAACCTAAAATAAATAAAATAATATTAACCTAAACCTAAAACTAAACCTAAACCTAAATCTAAACACTAAATAAAATAAAATAAACTAAAAATAAACTTAAACTTATACTAATTAATAAAACCTAGAAATAAGCCTAAAATAATAACCTAAAACCTAATCCTATGAAAATAAAATAAAAACCTAAAAATATAAAATAAAACCTAAACCTGAAAAATAAAATAAAAATAAAACTAAACTAAAAAATAAACCTAAACCTAAAAAATAAACTAAAATAAAAACCTAAACTAAAATTAATAAACCAAAATAAATAAATTCAACAACAACAACAACAATAAGCCATTATCCCACAAAGTGGGGTTGGCTACATGAATCCTTTGTCTCCATTGTGTCTTATTATGTGTCAAATTCTCATTCAATTCAAGTATACTAAGGTCATTTTTTATACATGTTAACCATGTCTTTTTTGGACTACCTCTACCTTTCTTAACATAAGGTAAATCTAATGCATGTACTCTCCTAACAGGGGCATTGGACTGCAGATGCTTTATGTGGCCAAACCATCTAAGGCCAGTCTCTCTAATTTTATCTGCCATTGGAGCTACTCCAACTTTTTTCCTGAGCAAACACATTTTGCATTTTATCTCTAAGAGTAAAGCCACTCATCACCCTAAGCATCCTCATCTCTGCAACACTTAACTTAGTCTCATGCTCCTCTTTTATTGGCCAACATTCTGCACCATAAATCATTGTAGGTCTAACCACCATCTTATTAAATTTTCCCTTAAGTTTAAGCGGTACTTTTCTATCACCCAATAGGTCTGATACATTCATCCACTTCAACCATCCAACTTGAATTCTACGAATAACATCTACATCTATTTCACCATCATTTTGAACAATAGAGCCTAAATATCTGAATCAGTCACTCTTTTTAAAGATTTGTTCACACCTATTGTCACAACACTATCATAATAACTTTTACAACTAAAATTACACTCCATAAATAAACTAAACTAAATAAAAATAAAAATAAAAAATAAAATAAACTAAAATAAATAAAAAATAAACTAAATAAACCTAAATCGACGAGTTTACTTAATTTGAAAAAACATAAAAATTTAAAAATCTAAAAAATTAAAAAAAAAACTAACCCTAAACATTAAACCATAAAACTAACCATAAACCCTAAACCTTGAACCTAAACCTAAAACCTACAACCCTAAACCCTAAACCCTAAACTCTAAAACCTATAACCATAAATTATAAAGCCCAAACACTAAATACTAAATCCTAAACCTTAAAAACATAAAATCCTAAACCTAAACTCAATAAAACCCAAAAATGATATAAATAAACCTTAAAAAATAAAATAAAAACTCAAAGCTAAACCTAAAAATAAAAAAATAAAACCTAACCCTAAAAAATAAAATAAAAATAAAACTCAACTAAAAATTAATCATAAACTTAAACCTAAACCTAAAAAATAAACTAAAATAAAATAACATAAACTAAAATAAATAAATCAAAAATAAAAAACTAAAGTAAATAAAAATTCAAAATAAACCTAAATAAAAATAAAAAATAAATTAAAGCAAAATAAATAAAAAATAAACTAAATAAACCTAAACCTACTAGTTTACTTGATTTTAAAAGAAAACCCTAAGCCCTAAACCTTAAACCTTAAATCCTAAACCCTAAACCCTAAACCATAAACCCTAAAACTAACGCTAAACCCTTAACCCTAAACCAACAACCCTAAAACTACAACCCTTAACCATAAACCCTAAACCCTAAACCCTAAACTAAACCCTAAACCCTAAAGCCTAAACACTAAACCCTAATCCCTAAACACTAAACCGTAACCCTAAACCATAAACCATAAAATGCTAAACCCTAAACACTAAAAGCGTAAACTTTAAAACCTTAAACCCTGAACACTAAACCCTAGACCCTAAACCCTAAACCCTAAACCCTAAACCCTAACCCTAAATCCAAACCTTAAACCTAAACCTAAAGTAACTAAATAAATTAAAAAATAATCCTAAACCATGAAACATAATAAACCTAAATCCTAAGAATGGACAGAACCTTGACGGTAGGAACATCACCGTAAACCAGGCTCAGTCTAGATCTGGCGGTGGAGGCGAAGGCGGAGGCGATAATCATTGTAGTGGTGGTGAGGGATCTGTAGCTGCTGGTGGATATGGAGGTGGTGGTCAGAGCAGTGGTGGTTATGGAGGCGGGAAGAGCGACAGAGGTTACCTCCATGGCGGTCGTGCAGGGAGAGATCGAGGATATGATGGTGGATCCAGCTACTCGAGAGGCTGGGGTGCTTTTGATGGGAACTGGAGAAACTGAAAGATGGTCGATCCAATCTGTTGCTTATGGAACTATGTCTTTGTAATAGAGATGATTTTAGTTATCTAGGGTTTTTGATTTTCCCTATGCTTGCTCATATTTTATCTATCTCATCACTTGTGTCTTAGAAAACATGGTGTGTTACTTGGTTGATGAAATCGAAAAGAAGAAATGTTGAATATGAATTTATTCTCTATTAAAAAAAACCAAAAACCCTATTCCTTAAACTAAAACCTGAACCCTAGACCTAAAACCTAAAACCTAAACACTAACTCCTAAACCCTAAAAACCCTAAACCGTAAATCATAAACCCTGAAACCCTATACCCTAAAACCTAAAACCTAAACCATAAACCCTAAACCCTAAATCCTAAACCCTAAACCCTCAACTAACCCTAAATCCTAAAACCTAAAAAGTTAAAAACCTAAACCTAAAAATAAAATAAATAAAAAAACCTTAACCAAAATAAAATAAAAAATTAAGTTAGAATGAAAACCTAAACAAAAATAAAAACCTAAACCTAAACCTAAAAATAAAATAAAATAAATTAAAACTAAACTAAAATAAAATAAATAAAATCCTAAACTAAACTTAAAAATAAAAAACCTAAATAAAATAAAAACTAAACCTAAAATAAAAATAAAATAAACCTAAAATAAAAACTAAATAAAAACCTAAACCAAAAAATAAACTTCAAAACAAAACATAAAAATAAATAAAAATTAAAACCTAAACCCTAAATTAAAAAATAACCTAAACCTAAAATAAAAATAAAATAAACCTAAACCTAAACTGAAATTAGCTAATCTATAATAAAGAAAACCTAAACCTAAACCAAAACCTAAATCCTAAATAAAATAAAATAAACTAAAAATAAACCTAAACCTAAATCTAAATTAAAAAAAAACATAGAAATAAACCTAAAATAAAAACCTAAAACCTAAACCAACAAAAATAAGATAAAAGCCTAAACCAAAACCGAAAAATAGAAAATAAAACCTAAACCTAAAAAAAAGAAAAACTGTACTAAAAAATAAACCTTAACTTAAATCTAAAAAATAAACTAAAATAAAAAGCTTAAACTAAAAAAAATAAACTAAAATAAATAAACTAAACTAAATAAAAGTAAAAATAAACATAAACAAAAATAAAAAATAAAATATGCTAAAATAAATAAAAAATAAACAAAATAAACTAAATAAACCTAAACGAATGAGTTTACTAAATTAAAAAAAAATCCCATAACCCTAAACTCTGAACCATAAAGCTAACCCTAAACCTTAAACCGTGAACCCTAAACGTACAACCCTAAACCATAAACCTTAAAACCCTAAACACTAAACCCTAAACCCTAGGCCCTAAACATTAAATCCTAAAACCTACAACCCTAAACCTTAAACCCTAAACCAAAACCCTAAACCCAAAACCTTAAACCGTAATAACCTAAAAACCTAAACCTAGACTAAATAACACCTAAAAGTAAAATAAATAAATAAACCTAGACTTAAATAAAATTAATAAAATAAAAACCTAAACCAAAACCTAAACCTAAACATAAACCTAAACCTAAATGTAAAAATCAGATAAACCTAAAAATAAAAATTAAACATAAAATAAAAATAAAATAAACCTAAAATCTAATAAAATAAAAACTAAATAAAAACCCAAACCTAAAAACATAAACCTTCAAATAAGTAAAAAATTAAAATCTAAACCCTAAACTAAAAAAAATTATAAACCTGAAATAACCAAAATAAAATAAACCAAAACCTAAAATAAAATAAACAAAAATAAAATAAATAAAACCTAAAGTGTAACCTAAATAAAACTTAACCTAAACCCTAAACTAAATAAAATAAACTAAACTAAAAATAAACCTAAACCTAAACTAAAAACTAAAACCTAAAAGTTAGCCTAAAATAAAAACCTGAAACCTAAACGAAAAAAAATAAAATAGAAACCTAAACATAAACCTAAAAAAAACCTAAACTTAAAAGATAAAATAAAATTAAAACTAAACTAAAAAAATAAGCATAAACCTAAACATAAACCTAAAAAATAAACTAAAATAAAAAACCTAAACTACAATAAATAAATCTACAATAAATAAACTAAACTAAAAAAATAAAAAATGAACCTAAATAAAAATAAAAAATAAAATAACTAAAATAAATGAACTAAATAAACTAAATAAACCTAAACCTACTGATTTACTTAATTTAAAGAAAAAAGCCCTAAACCCTAAACTCTACACCATAAACCCTAAATCCTAAACCCTAAACCCTAAACCCTAAATCCTAAAACTAACCCTACACCTACAACCCTAGACCCTAAAAAACCCTAAACCCTAAACTAAACCCTAAACCCTAAACCCTAAACCCTAACCCTAACCCTAACCCAAAATTATAAACCCTAAACCCTAAACCTTAAACCCTAAAATACTAAAACCCTAAAACCTTAAACCCTAAACTCTAAACTAACCCTAAACCCTAAACCTTAAACCTTAAATACCTTAAACCCTAAAGCCTAAACCCTAAACAATAAACTAACCCTAAACCCTAAGCTAACCTTAAACCCTAAACCCTCAAAACCCTAAAACCTAAAGCCTAAACATTAAACCCTAAACCCTAAACCCTAAACACTAACCCTAAACCTTAAACCCTAAAACCCTAAATCCTAAAACCCTAAACCCTAAACCTTAAACCCTCATCCCTAAACCCTATACCCTAAACCCTAAAAATTTAAAAATTAAACCTAAACTAAATAAAACTTAATCATAAAATAAATAAATAAACCTAAACTAAAATAAAATAAAATAAAATAAAAACCTAAACCTAAACCAAAAAATAAAATAAAATAAAAAGTAAAAATAAATTAAAATAAATTAAATTAAAACCTAAACTAAACTAAAAAATAAAATAAACCAAAGAATAAAAAGCCTAAATAAAATTAAAACTAAATGTAAAATAAAAATAAAATAATACTAAAATAAAAACTAAATAAAAACCTAAACAAAAAAAAACCTAAAAATAAAACCTAAAAAGAAATAAGAAAATAAAACCTAAACCTAAACTAAATAAAATAAACTAAACTAAAAATAAACTTAAACCTAAACTAAAAAATAAAACTTAAAAATAAACCTAAAATAAAGACCTAAAACCTAAACCTAAAAAATAAAATAAAAACCTAAACCAAAACCTAAAAATAAAAAATAAACCTAAACCTAAAAAATAAAATAAAAATAAAACTCAACTAAAAAAACTTAAACCTCAAAAATAAACTAAAATAAAAAACCTAAACTAAAATAAATAAACCTAAAATGAATAAACTAAACTAAATAAGAAAAATAAACCTAAATAAAATTTAAAAAATAAAATAAACTCAAATAAATAATAAATAAACTAAATAAATCGAAACCTACTAGTTTAATTAATTTTTAAAAAAAGCCCTAAAACTTAAACGTTAAAACTAACCCTAAACCCAAAATTCTAAACCTACAACCTTAAACCTACAACCCTAAACCCTAAAACTCTAAACCTAAACTAAACTCTAAACCTTAATCCTAAATCCTAAACTAAACCCTAAACTCAACCTAAACAAAGATAATCCTTGAACTTAAACCTTATAAACCCTAAACCTAAAACCCTAAACCTAAACTCCTAAACACACTAAACCCTAAACCTTGAACTAAACCTAAACCTTAAACTCCCTAATCTTTAAACCCTAAAACCTAAACCCTAACTAAACCCTAAACCCTAAACCCTAAAGCCTAAACCCTAAACTAACCCTCAAACCTAAACCCTAAACTAACCCTAAACCCTAAAAATGGGCAGAACCTTGATGGCAGGAACATCACTATCGACTAGGCTTAATCTAGATTTAGCAATGGAGGTGAAGGTGGCGGTTATTACAATGGTGGTGGGGGATCTGAAGGTTCTGTTGGACATGGAGGTTGTGGTTAGAGTAATGGTCATTATGGAGGTAGAACGAGTGACGAAGGTTATAGCCATGGTGGTAGCAGAAGGAGAGATCAGGGATATGATGGCGGATCCTGATACTCGAGAGGCAGGGGTAGTTCTAATGGGAACTGGAGAAACTGAAGAACAGTGAATCCAATCTTTTGCTTATAGAACTATGTCTTTATAGTAGAGACGGTTCTACTTATCTAGGGATTTTGATTTGCTCTATGGGTGCTCATTTTTTATTTATGTTGTCATTTGTGTCTTAGAAAACTTGGGGCACTACTTGCTTGATGAAATCAAAAAGAAGAAATGTTGAACCTAAATCTGTACTCTGTTAAAAAAAATCTTAAACCCTAAATCATTAATCTTAAACCTTAAACCCTAAACCCTAAACCCTAAACCCTAAACCCTAAACTAACCCTAAACCCTAAACCATAAAAAGCTAAAAACCTAAACTTACACTAAACAAAATTAAAAAATAAAATAAATAAAAAAACATAAAATAAAATAAAAACATAAACTAAAACCTAAACCTAAACCTAAACCAAAAAATAAAATAAAATAAAAAACATAAACTAATCTAAAATAAAATAAATAAAAACCTAAACTAAACTAAATAAAATAAAATAAAAATTAAACCTTAAATATAATAAAATAAAAACTAAATAAAAACCTAAACATAAAAAATAAACCTTAAAATAAAACCTAAAAAAAATAAAATATAAAAACCTAAACTAAATTAAAAAAACCTAAATAAAATAAAAAAATAAACCTAAAATATAAATAAAATAATCCAAAAAATAAAAAACTAAATAAAAAGCTAAATTTCTAAAATAAAACCTAAAAATAAATAATAAATAAAACCTAAACCCTAAACTAAGAAAACATAAAGCTAAAATAAAAATAAAATAAATAAAATAAAATAAACCTAAACCTAAACTAAAAAAATAAAACATAAAATAAAACCTAAAATAAACTAAAGCTAAACTTAAACCTAAACTAAATATAATAAAATAAACTAAAAATACACCTTAATCTAAACTAAAAAATAAAATCTAAAAATAAACCTAAAATAAAAGCCTAAAACCTAAACCTAAAAAAATAAAATAAAAACCTAAACCTAAACCTAAAAATAAAAAAATAAAACCTAAACCTATAATAAAATAAAAATAAAACTCAACTAAAAAATAAACCTAAACCTAAAAAATAAAATAAAATAAAAATCCTAAATAAAGAAAATAAACCTAAAATAAATAAGCTAAACTAAATAAAAATAAAAATTAAACCTAAATAAAAATAATAAGTAAAAAAATAAAATAAACTCAAATAAAAAAATAAACTAAATAAACCTAAACTTTCTAGTTTACTTAATTTAAAATAAAAAAAATCCTAAAAAGTAAGTCCTAAACCCTAAATCTTAAACCCTAAACCCCCAAACCCCAAACCATATACCTACAACCCTAAACCTACAACCCTAAACCCTAAAATCCTAAACCCTAAACCCTAAAACGTAAACCCTAAACCCTAAACCTTAAAACACTAAACCCTAAACCCTAAACCTACAACCCTAAAACCTATAACCCTAAACCCTAAACCCTAAACCCTAAACCCAAAACTAACCCTAAACCCTAAGAATGCCCAAAACCTTGATGTCAGGAACATCACCATCAACTAGGCTTAGTCTAGATCTGGAGATGGGGGCGAAGGTGGAGGCAACAATTATTGTAGTGGTGGTGGGATATCTAGAGGTGCTAGTTGATACGGAGGTGGTGGTCGGAGTAGTGGTTATTTTGGAGGAGGGAAGAGAAATGAAGGTTACAACTATGATGGTGATGAGAGGAGAGATCAAGGATATGATGGCAGATTCTACTACTCAAGAGGTGACAATGTTTCTGATGGAAATTAGAGAAACTCAAGAATGATTAATCTGATCTACTACTTATGGAACTATCTTCACAGTAGAGATGGTTTTACATATCTAGGGTTTTAATTTTCTCTATGTGTGCTTAGTTTTTATCTATGTCATCGCTTGTGTCTTAAATAACTCGGGGTGCTACTTGGTTGATGAAATCGAAAAGAAGAAATGTTTAATCTATATTTGTTCTCTATAAACCTTAAACCCTAAACACTAAACCCTAAACCCTAAACCCTAAACCCTAAACTCTAAACCCTAAACTAACCCTAAACCATAAACCCTAAACTAACCCTAAACCCTAAACCCTAAACTAACCCCAACCAATAAACCCTAAACCCTAAACTAACCCTAAACCCTAACCCTAAATGCTAACCCTAAACCCTAAACCCTAAACCTTGAATAAAGATGTCATTATGAGTAGATCTAAAAAATGACCTAATCCTAACATAGTTATGGTAGCTAAAGAAAATGTCTTCAAGAGACTTTCCCTTGAATATTAAAGATTTGAATACCCTAAGCCCTAACCCTAAATCATATTATACTACCATTTATTATAATATAATGTATAATCATACATTTGAGCTTATAGTGATGTATTTTTGGATTTTAGGCGATGTTTTGAAATGTTTTAGTATATTATGGTATTGTGCCTTATAGTCTATATTAATATAAATCATAAAAATATAGATTTAATAAATCAGATGATGAAATTTGTTAAATTTGAAGTGGGAATTAGGTTGCAGTACCAAAGGTGTGCTACACCACTTATAATATAAAAAGTAAGATTTTATGTTCAAAATAAATATTATATATTGTAGTATAGTATAACATCATATATCATAATTTATTGTTCTACACATTTAGTATTTTACAATCATGCAGTCAACCCTACACTAGCATTATTTATAAAAATGTTGATTTAGGCTTTAAATTGGTGGAATTTAGCCTAATTCATAATAAGTAGAGCATGCCATCATAATATATTATTTCAATTTAAAATATGTAAGTGATATGACTAAAATATATATATTATTTATTAATTAGACTAATTTTATAAATTTTTATCTTAAGTAATCTCTTGAGATGTGATATGCAATATATTATAATATAATATGTTATAATGTATTATAATATAGGATGCCATAACATAGTGTAGCATAATGCATCATAGCATACTATTGTGTATTAGTACTTGTTTTTTAACATATTTTAGTTTGTTATAGTATGAGGTAGTAGAGTTTGTATTGGTATAATTCAAGAAAATACTAATTTATAGGCTAACATGATGGGATTTGGAAAAATTTATGGTAAGCTTTAGGGAACATCATTGGGGGTGTGCTATGGTGTGTCATTTAATCAAAAGAATAGAATTTTACATCCAAAATAAATGTTCATTTTTTAATCAAATATTTTTTTTTTTGCTTAAAGTGATTCATTTTAAGGTGCAATGTAAGATAATATATAATATGAAAGAATATTAGAATATAATGTACATAATATTATAACTTCACATATATATGAATATGGTGGTGTGTTAGTAAATGTTATTGTACATTTTAGTATGTTATACTTTTGTTATAATACATTGGGTCAAAACTCACAAAAATGTTAATTCACAATGTAATATGTTTAGCATGACATTGTATAGTTAGTTTGAGCTTGCACCATGATAAATCATAAAATGTTGATTACAATGTTAAAATGATGTAATTTAAATGAATACATTGTAAGGCTTTTGGTTGAAGTATTAAAGGTGTGCATAAGAGAAGAAATAAGATTTGAAGAGAATTCCATGTCAAGGACATGAGGGAGATCTGCAAGGGGATCACACATGCATTAGACATGACATGTGAGCAGTCTATGTCGAGGGCATTGAAGAAGAAAATCAATTGAGGATAAGTTTTGAATTTTATTTGATTATATGATTTGTGGAAAGAAGATCTACTGGGGATAAAAATTATAATCCACTGGGGATTAAGATCGAATCGACTTTAATTTGTTTTTTATTTTAATTGATGTGGAGGCATATCTTCTAGAGATATGGGCTCCAGTCCGCTAAGGATCGGGTATATGAACCTTCCACTAGGGAAGTAGGTGCGGGCAATCCGCTGAGGATTGAGATTTGAGTTTAATTTCATAGATTTGTTTGGGGATGTATCTAGTAGGAATAAGAGTTTGGTTGGATTTCTTTGATTTAGGCTCTACTAGGGGAATTGGCTTAATTTGGCTCCACTAGGGAGGTTGGTTTTGAGTATGATTTTTTTGCTTGACTTATTTATATATGATTTAGGGCTCCACTAGGGAGAAGGGTGTGATTTAACTCCACTGGGGAAAATCAGATTGGGTTTAATTTAATCTGAGTTAATGTATGGACCCTATCAATGTCCGATGGACCCACTGAGAAGGGGCTATATCAGCCTTCACCTACCTCAGGTTTACAAATCCAAAGGGGTAGTTTATCGACTATAGGGTGCAGCTAGACAACCTAAGGGGTTGCCTTTTGGTGTGCAACAACTGTGGTAGGAAGAAGGAGTAGCATACTTACATTTTCCAAAGTGAGGAACAACCACTAGAGTGACCTATTAGATACATAATAAATTGAACCTGACCTAGGGCAACTACTGAGTGAATTTCATTGAGGACTTATATCAACTCAAAAGTAGTCAAGATTAATTTTATCTTAATTTCATGTGATTTGATATGGTTTATTTGGTTTAGTTTGATTCCAAATTAAGAACATATTCACCGGGGATGTGAGCTCAGTCAAATTTGATAAATTTAATTTATGGACCATGTCGGTGTGCGATGGACTCACTGAGAAGAGGATATATCAGACTTATCCTATATCAGATTTAAAAATCTAAAGGGATAGTCTACTGGTTGTGGGGTAAGGCTAGCCAACCTAAGGGGTTGCCTTTCGATGTGCAACGGGTATGCTAGGAAGAAGTCGTAGTAGACATACATCTTCTAAAGTAGGGAACAACTACTGGGGTGACCTATTGGTAGTACAACAAATCAAACCCGACTTAGGGCAACTACTGAGTGAATGTCATTGGGGACTTATATCAACTCAAGAGTAGTCAAGAAATTCTTATAGGGAGTTTTGGTGACACAGTCCTAAAGATAGGATACCTGCTTGGGATAAGGTACCACTAAGGGTGTCCTCCTAATCCACAAGTGAATATATATTTTGTTTATATGTTTACGTGGACCCTGTTGGTGTATGAAGGAACACACTAAGAAGGGGCTATGCTGGCCTTGATCTCTATCAAATTTACTAGACCAAGGGAGAATCTGCACATCCACATGATGGATTCTCCAACCATACAAGTGGTTACTAGGAAAGGGGAACTGTCCAATCTGATTGTAATCTGGGTAGTGTCTAAATGGGGATGCAAAGGATTTGATCCAAATATAGTGCCCATAGGGGAGGAGCTGTAAGGGGCATTATCCAGAGCCCAAGAAAAGAAAGCTTATCGGTGTACGGTGGCCAACTCAATGAGAAAGCATAGCAGACTTACATCTACCATGAGTGGTGTGTCATAAGGTGCGAGAACCAACCAACCTAAGGTGCCCATCGGTGTGCAATAATCAATCTGGAAAGAAAGCGTGTAGGCTTACAACTTTCAAAGTGAAACTGATCATCGGGATAGTTTGTCATCGGCAGGACATATGTTATCTAACCTAGAGCGACTACTAAGCTGTGAGCTTCGAGGAAGGACTAGACCTAGACTTGAAGTAGTTATAAGGGAAGGAGTTACTAGGGGACTTATCCTAAACCTTAAATATACTCAACCTAGTCAGTGTACGAAGGCTAATCCAAGAAAAAAGCATAGCAGACTCACATCCTTTTAAATGAAGCCAACATGAGGTAGCTTACCGGTCACATAGTAAGGCCTACCAAACTAACTAGGTTCTCGTTGGTGTGCAGTGGCCAAGTAAGGAAGGAAATCATAGTAGACTTACATCCTCCAATGCAAGAAGACCACTAGGGTGACACAGTAGTAGGGTAGCACATTAGCCCGACCTAGAGCAGTTACTGAGTGAGTGCCTCTAGGGGAGTTATCTCAACTTAGAGTAGCCCGAGATAAAAGATATGTGTTTGCTTTAGATGTTTGTGTGTAGTTTGTGTTTGTGTTGTGTCGATGAATGGTAGGACACCACTCGGGTTCCTTACACCTACCCTAAACATAACGTGGCAGATTAGCAAACAAGAACACTTTCAACATGGAAGAGATTAAACTTGAAATGAAATTTTCATTGATGATAATTATTTTCAAACATAATTTATAATATTTATTTAAGTATGGCCCATTGATTGGAAGTATTCGGTGCTCTCCTTTATGATTAATAAGCTGATAAGATCCTTCTTGGCAGGCCATCTTTATGGAAAAAGGGCCTTCTCAAGTGGGTTCACACTTTCCTCCCATCTTACGATGGGCAATAATCAGTCTCCTTGGAACTAAAATAAGCTCTCCTACTTGAAAAGCTCTAGGACGGACCAAGTTGTTGTGAGCTTGAATCTTTTTAGCTTTGTACAACACAAAGTTTTGGCATGCCCGTAGGCGTCTCTCCTATAAACCTTCCAGCTCTTCTAATCCCAACTTTGCATTATGCTTTGTTGTGATCTTACTACCCACAGTTATCATTAGTGATGAGAGTTTGACTTCTAATGTTAGAATGGCTTCGGACCTAGACACTAAGGAGAAAGGAGTAGACTAAGTTAGAGTTCTATATGTGGTATGGTAGGACCATAAGGCTTCAACTAACTGCTCATTCCACTATCTCTTGTTGTTGTCGAGTGTCTTCTTTAGTATTTGAATGAGAGTTTTGTTGAAGACTATAGCTAAGCAGTTTGCCCTCAGGAAGTTGATGGTAGAATATTTCCAATTTATGCTATGTCTCTGGACAAAGTTGTTTATTTCGGTGCTCTTGAATGTAGTACTATTATCAGATATAATTCATCAAGGTAATCTGAACCTATATATGATATGGTTCCTAAATAGCTGAAGCACATGCTGAGTTGTGAGCTCTCTAAGCCAAATCGCCATTGCCCATTTTGAAAAATAGTCAGTAATAGCTAAGATGAACCGATGATCCTTGGAAGAAGGAGGATGTAGAATGTTGTGTGATTGGTGTAGGACCACACTGTGTATTTGACATTGGTGGCCTTGCCTAGCCATATCCATGTAATCTTTGATCATCGATGACCAGTAGTATCTTAGAATCTTAATCTTGGCTTTCATCTTTGGATTGGATTGGTTGGCTACACATAATCCTGAGTGTACCTTGATCACGATCTTATGGGCTTCGTGCTTATCTAAACAACATAACCACATATGATCGAAAGACTGCTGATACAAGACACCATCCACAAGAGTGTAGGAAAGTACTCTCTGCTTCATCTGATGGGCTTGGGACTTCTCTTGAGGTAGTTTTCCTTTGTTTAGGTAATCCATGAATGGTTGCCTTCAATCTAACTCCTCATCCTTCTTTGCAACGATAACCTCCCCTTTAATGGAGTACTTTTTGATGAGTTCAATATCAATAAAAGAAAAGACTTGTCTATTTCAGAACTTTATTGATATAAACTCATTCTCTAGACATGCCAATTCTATACAAGCTTGGCTAAAGCATACGCTACAACATTCTCTCCATGAGGAATCTTATAAATGGTAATCTCTAGGAATTGGGCCAAAAACTCCATGGTGTACTTGTGGTAGTGATCGAGCTTGGGCTTTATATCCTTATAAGACCCAATGATTTGGTTGATAATTAGCTGAGAATCCCCGAAGATCTTGATGTTATGGATGCTTAGAGTAACGAATAACTCTAGACTGTCAATCAGAGCCTCATATTTAGTTTCGTTGTTGGTGTAAGGATTGGATAGATGATATGAGAATCTCATCACATCGTGGTTCGGAGTTAAGAGAACTATTCTTACCCCTGCCTTTCCTAGAATAGTAGATTGTGGTTCTTCTCCTCTTTGGCAGGAAGCTGCACCATCAAAGTACATCTCCCAGTGGTGAATGCTAGTATCCCCTAAGTTCATGATTTATTCATCGGGGAGATCATCACTAAGCGGAGATTCAACAAGAAGTGGGTGTGCTATTAAGAAATCTGCTAGCGCTTGTCCTTTCACTGCACGGTGGGGTACAAAGGTAATGACAAACTGTGAGAGGATCATGGATCATTGTGCCAACCATCTGGATAGCTTTGATTGTGTCATGAGTTACTATAGTGGATTGATCTTAGAGATTAAGTTCACCTTATGAGGAAGCATGTAGTGCTATAGCTTTTGGGATGCAAAGATTAAAGCTAAGCAATGCTTCTCAATGAGTGGATAATTAGCCTCAGTAGGGATTAAACGATGGCTAAGGTAGTAGAGTGCATTTTCCTTCCCTTCATCATTGGCTTGGGCCAAAAAAGAACCAAGGAAGTCATCTAACACAATAGTGTAAAGTATGAATGACTTGCCCGGGATAGGGGTTACTAGAATTAGCAGTGTCATCAGGTAATGCTTGGTGTCTTCGAAGGCATGCTCACACTTATCATCCCACTTGAACTTGGTGTCCTTTTTGACAAGTGCTGAGAATGCTGACATCTTCCCGATAGGTTGGATATAAAGGGTCTTAGATATGCCAACTGCCCTTGGAGTGATGTGAGTTGAGTTAAACTTTTAGAGTGTGGCATTTCTAACATCGCCTTAATGTTCTCTAGATCAATTTCGATTCCCTGGTGTCGGACAACAAACCCAAGGATTTTCCTTAAAGCTACTCCGATTGCACACTTCAGGGGGTTGATTTTGAGGATAAATTATCTTAACTATTTGAATACTACTCTCAAGTCAAATAGATGGTCTTCCATTTCTCTACTTTTGACCATGGGATTAATAGCATAGCATTCGACTTGATGATGAATGAGTTCATCGAAGATTTGAGTCTAAAATTCAATAAAAACCTAAACTAAAACCTAAACTTGAGCATAAAAATAAAATAAAATAAACTAATTAAAGTAACTAAAATAAAATAAAGAAAAACCTAAACTAAACAAAAAGTAAAATAAACCTAAGAATAAAAAAACCTAAATAAAATAAAAACTAAATGTAAAATAAAAATAAAATAAACCTATAATAAACCTAAAATAAAATAAAATAAAAACTAAAGGAAAACCTAAACCTAATAAATAAACCTAAAAATAAAAAAAAAATAAAACTTAAACCCTAAACTAAAAGAAAAACCTAGACCTAAAATAAAAATAAAATAAACAAAATAAAGTAAACCTAAACCTAAACTAAAATAAATATAATGTAAACCTAAACTTAAACTAAATAAAATAAAATAGACTAAAAATAAACCTCAACCTAAACTAAATAATAAAACCTAAAAATAAACCTAAAATAAAAGCCTAAAACCTAAACCTAAAAAAATAAAATAAAAACTTAGGCCTAAACTTAAAAATAAAAAATAAAACCTAATCCTAAAAATTAAATAAAAATAAAACTTAACTAAAAAATAAACAAAAATATATACCTAAACCTAAAAAATAAAATAAAATAAACCAAAACTAAAATGAATAAAACTAAAATAAATATACTAAGCTAAATAAAAATAAAAAATAAACCAAAAAAAATAAAATAAAATAAAATAAACTAAAATAAATAAAAAATAAACTAAATAAACCTACACCTACTAGTATACTTAGTTTAAAAAAAACCCTAAACACTAAACCTTAAATCGATTACTACCTAAACCTTAAAAATGACCAAAAAACTAAACTAAACCACTAAAACTACCATAAACCCTAAAAACCCTAAATCCTAAACCCTAAGTTTGTAAACTAAATAAATAAACTTAAACCTGTGGTTTAATTAAAAAAAAAAACCTAAAACCTAAATGCTAAACCTTAAACCCTAAACCCTAAACCCTACCCTAAACCCTAAGTTAAAACTAAAATCTTAAACCCTAAACTAACCCTAAACCCTAAAAAAAAACTAAATCCTAAACATTAATTAAAACTAAAACTTAAACCTAACCTAAATATAATAATAAACAAATAAAAAACTACACTTAAATAAAATAAATTAAATAATTTAAAAACCTAAACTAAAACCTAAACTTAAACCTAAACCTAAACTTCAACCTAAACCCTAAAATAAAATAAAAACAAAACTAAAATAAAATAAATAAAAACCTAAACTAAACAAAAAAAATAAAATAAACATACAAATAAAAAACCTAAGTAAAATAAAAACTAAACATAAAATAAAAATGAATAAACCTAAAATAAAATAAAATAAATACTAAATAAAGACCTGAACATAAAAAATAAACCTAAAAATAAATAAATAAATAAAACCTAAACCCTAAACTAAAAAAAACTCAAAATAAACAAAATAAAATAAACCCAAACCAAAACTAAAATAAATAAAACCTACACCTAAACCTAAAATAAACTAAACTTAAACCCTAAATTAAATGAAATAAATTAAATTAAAAATAAACCTAAACCTAAATTAAAAAACAAAACATTAGAATAAATTAAAAATAAAAACTTAAAACCTAAACCTTAAAAAATAAAATAAAAACCTAAACCTAAAATTAAAAGGAAAAAATAAAATAAAAAAAGACAAACTTAAAAAAAAAAAAATCCTAAACCTAAACCTAAAAAATAAACCAAAAAAAAAATAAACCGAAAATATAAAAACTAAATAAAAATAAAAAAGAAGCCTAAATGAAAATTAAAAAAATAAAATAAATAAAAAATTAACTAAATAAACCTAAACCTACCGGTTTACTTCATTTTTTTTAAAAAAATCCTAAACCATAAACCTAAACCCTAAACCATAAATCTTAAACCCTAAACCATAAACCCTAAAACTAACCCTAAACCCTAAACCTTAAACCCTAAAATACCCTAAACACTAAACTCTAATCCCTAAATTAACCTAAATCCTAAACCCTAAACCCTAAATCCTAAACCCTAAACCCAAAAAACCAAAAAACTTAAACCCAAACTAAATAAAATATAAAAATAAATAAATAAATAAACCTAAAGTTTAATGAAATAAAAATCTAAACTAAACCTAAACCTAAACCTAAACCTAAAGCTCAACCTAACCTAAATTTAAAAATAAAATAAAAAAAATAAAAACTAAAATAAAATAAAATAAATAATAACCTAAATTAAACTAAAAAATAAAATAAACCTAAAAATAAAAATCCTAAATAAAATAAAAACTAAATGTAAAATAAAAATAAATAAACCTAAAATAAAATAAAATGAAAACTAAATAAAGTCCTAAACCTAAAAATAAATAAAAAATAAAACCTAAACCCTAAACTAAAAAAAAACTAAACCTAAAATAAATAAAATAAAATAAACCTAAACTAAAATAAATAAAACTTACACCTAAAAAATAAACTAAGCCAAACCCTAAATTAAATAAAATAAAATAAACTAAAATAAACCTAAAAACTAAAAATAATACTTAAAATAAATCTAAAATAAAACCTAAAACCAAAACCTAAACAAATAAAATAAAACCTAAACCTAAACCTAGAAATAGAAAATAAAATAAAATAAACTAAACTAAAAAAATAAACAAAAAACCTAAAGATAAATTAAAATAAAACCTAAACTAAAATAAATAAACTTAAAATAAAGAAAAAAAACAAAATTAAAATAAAATAAAAAATAAAATACTAAATAAACCTCAACCTACTGGGTTTACTTAATCTTTTTTTTTAAAACCCTAAATCCTAAAACCCTACCAAATCCCACCACTAAACCTAAACACTAAACCTTAAACCCTCCTAACTATAACCCCAAACTAACCCATCCACACCTAACCATCCCATCCTAACCTTACTCACTAAACCTAACCTCCACTTAAACCTAAACTCTATACTATACCACACAAATACCACTCCCATCCACTGACCTGGGCCTTCCCTGACCTTAACCTAACCACCACCTAAACCCACAGGCCCTGGGCCCTGAGCCTAAACCCTAAACTGACCATACTGAGCCACTTCACCTAAACTCCTAACCCCCTAACTGACCCTGACCTAAATCCTGACCACTGACCTAAACTATGAGTAAAATCTAAATCCTAAACAAAGGCACTATTAACTCCTAAACCCTAAAAACTTGACCTAAAATAAAAAATAAAAATAAAATATAAACGATAAAATAAAAATAAAAATAAAAAATAAACTAAATAAATATAAAATAAAATAAAATAAAATAAAACTAAACTAAAATAAAATAAATAAAAACTTGAATTAAATTAAAAAATAAAATAAACCTAAGAATAAAAAACCTAAATAAAATAAAATATAAAAATAAAATAAATCAAAAATAAAATAAAATAAAAACTAAATACAAATCTAGATAAAAAACAAACTAAAAAATAAATTAAAAATAAAACATAACCCTAAACTAAAAAAAACTAAACCTTAAATAAAAATAAAATTAATAAAATAAAATAAACACAAACCTAAACTAAAATAAAATAAAATAAAATAAATAAAACCTAAACCTAAACCTAAAATAAACTAAACCTAAACCTAAACCTAAATTAGATAAAATAAAATAAAGAAAAAATAAACCTAAACTTAATCGAAAAAATAAAACCTAAAAATAAACCTAAGGTTAAAACATAAAAACTAAACCTAAAAAAATAAAATAAAAACCTAAACCTAAACCTAAAAATAGAAAATAACACCAAAACTAAAAAAATATAAAAATAAAACTCAACTAAAAAATAATCCAAAAAAAAGAAACTAAAATAAAAACCTAAACTAAAATAAATTAACCAAATATAAATAAATTAAAGTAAATAAAAATAAAAAATAAACCTAAATAAAATTGAAAAATAAAATAAACTGAAATAAACTCAAATAAATAAAAAATAAACTAAATAAACTTAAACTGTTACTTAAATTAAAAAAAAAACACTAAAACTAAACTAACCCTAAACCTAGAATAAACCTAAAACCCTAAACCTATAACCCATGCCCTAAACCCTAAACCCTAAACCCTAAATCCTAAACTATAAACCCTAAAACTATACCTAAATCGTAAACTTAACTCTAGATACAACCTAAACCAAACACCAAACCTTAAACCTAAAACCCTAAACTAACCCCAAACCCTAAACTAACCCTAAAACCTAAACTAACCCTAAACCCTAAGAATGGGCAGAACCTTGAAGGCAGGAACATCACTATCAACTAGGCTCAATCTAGATCTTGTGGTGGAGGCGAAGGTGGAGGCTGTAATTATCACAATGGTGGTGGGGGATCTAGAAGTGATAGTAGATATGGAGTTTGTGGTCAGTGCAGTGGTGGTTATGGAGGTAGAAGAGTGATGGAGGTTACAGCCGTGGTGGTGGTAGAGGAAGAGATCAAGGATATGATGGTCGATCCCGCTACTCGGGAGGTGCGAGTTGTTCCGATGAGAACTGGAGAAACTAATGAACGGTCGATCAAATCTGCTGCTTATGGAATTGTGTCTTTACAGTCGATACATTTTTACTTATCTAGGGTTTTTAATTTGCTATATGGGTTCTCATTTTTCATCTATGTCATCACTTGTGCCTTAGAAAAGTTGGGGTGTTAATTGGTTGATGAAATCAAAATAAAGAAATGTTGAATATGAATTTGTTCTTTATTTAAAAAAAAAATCTTAAGCCCTAAACCCTAAACTAAAACTTAAAACATAAACCTAAAGCTAAATCCCTAAACCCTAAACCTTAAATCCTTAACCCACAAAACCTAAACCTAAATAATAAACCTAATCCTAAACATTAAACCCCAAAACCTAAACCCTAAACCTAAATCTAAACTAAACCCTCAACCTAAACCTAAACCTCCTAAACCCTAAAACCATAAACCCTAAAACCTACAACCCAAAAACCTAAACCCTAAACCCCAAACCTTAAACCCTAAACTAACCCTAAACCTTAAACCCTAAATAATAAAACCTAAACTAACCCTAAACCCTACCCTAAACCCAAAACCCAATACCTTGAATAAAGATGTCATTAGGAGTATATCTAAAGAATGACCTAATCCTAACATAGTTGTGGTAGCTAAAGAAAATGTCATCAAGAGACTTTCGCTTGATTATTTGAATAACCTAAATCATATTATAATACCATATATTATAGTATAATGTAGCATGATATATTTGAGCAGGTAGTGATGTCTTTTTGGATGTTATAAGATGCTTTTAAATGTTTAGTATATTATGGTATTGCGCTCTTTAGTCTATATTAATATAAATCATAAAAATATTGATTTAGTAAATCAGATGATGAAATTTGTTGAATTTGAAGTGGAATTAGGTTTTAGTACCAATGGTGTGCTATTGTAGTCTAAAAAGTAAGTTTTATGTTCAAAATAAATATTATATGTTGTAGCATAGTTTAGCATCATATATCATAATGTATTCTTTTACGCATTATAAATTCTTTTAGTATTTTACAATCATGCAGTCGAGGATACACTAGCATTATTTTTAAAAATGTTGATTTAGACTTTAAAATGGTGGAATTTGGCCAAATTCATAATAAGTAGAGAATGGCTTCATAATATATTATTTCAATTTAAAATATGTAAGTGATATGACTAAAAATATAATTTTTTAGTATTTAGACTAATTTTATGATATTTTTTCTTAAGAAATCCCTTGCGATGTGATATGCAATATAATATAATATAATATAATATGTTATAGTGTATAGTGTATTATAATATAGGATGTCATAACATAATGTAGCATCATGCATTATAGCATACAATTGTGTATTACAACTTGTTAATTAGCATATTTTAGTTTGTTATAGTATGATGTAGTAGAGTTTGTATTGGTATAATTCATAAAAAAAACTAATTTATAGGTTGAAATAATGGGATTTGGCCAAATTTAAAGTAAGCTTTAGGGAACATCATTGGGGGTGTGCTATGGTGTGTCATTTAATCAAAAGAATCATATTTTGCAACCAAAATAAATGTTCATTTTTCAACCAAATTTTATAAATTTTTTGCTTAAAGTGATTCATTTTAAGGTGTAATGTAAGATAATATATTATATGAAAGCATATTAAAATATAATGTACATAAAAATATAACTTCATATATATATATGAATGTGGTGGTGTGATACTAAATATTGTACATTTTAGTATGTTTTACTTTTGTTATAAAACATTGGGTCAAAACTCACAAAAATGTTAATTTGAAGGTTGAGATGGAAGAATTTGGCCAAATCCATGGCACACACCAAGAAGCAACACCAAAATTATGCTATTTTATACCATTTCTAATAGAAAATTAACAATTTTACATCCAAAATGAACATTATTCATATTTTGAGAAACTTTTTTATTTGTTCCTTTTAAGTGATTCTAATGAGGTGTAATGTTAGATAATATATTATATTATAGAAAATTATAATATAACATCATATATTATAATATAATATAGTGTGTTAATTCACACTATAATATGTTTAGCATTATATTGTATATTTAGTTTAAGCTTGTACCATCACAAATCATAAAATGTTGATTACAATGTTAAGATGATGTAATTTGAATGAATACATTGTTAGGCTTTTGGTTGAAGTATTAAAGGTGTGCATAAGAGAAGAAATAAGATTTGATGAGAATTCCATGTCAAGGACATGGAGGGAGATTCTCTAGGGGATCACAGATGCACTAGACATAACATGTGAGGGGTATATATGCCGGGAATAGAAGAAGAATATCTACTAGGGATAAAGTTTGAATTTGATTTGATTATATGATTTGTGGGAAAAAGATCTACTGGGGATGTGAATCTATAATCCACCAAGGATTAAGATTGAATTGACTTTAATTTGTTTTATTTCAATTGATGTGGAGGCATATCTATTAGGGATATGGGCTCAAGTTCGCTGGGGATCTGTGAACCTTCAACCAAGGAAGCAAGTTCGGTCTATCCGCTGGGGTTGGGATTTAAGTTTGATTTTATAGATCTATTTGGGGATGTATCTGCTAGGGATAAGAGTTTGGTTGCATTTCTTTGATTTAGACTCTATTAGGGGAGTTGGCTTAATTAGCTTCACTAGGGTGGTTGGTTTTGAATTTATATTATTTGCTTGACTTATTTATATATGATTTGGGGCTTCACTAGAGAGAAGGGTGTGATTTAACTCTACTGGGGAATATTAGATTAGGTTTAATTTAATATGAGTTAATGTATGGACCCTATTGGTGTGCGATGGACCCACTTAGAAGGGGCTATATCAGCCTTAACATACTTCAGGTTTACAAAGCAAAAGGGATTGTCTACCAGCTATGGGGTGGAGTTAGCCAACTTATGGTGTTACCTTTCAATGTGCAACAGTTGTGCTTGGAAGAAGGTGTAGTAGACTTACATCTTCCAAAGCGAGGAACAACCGTTGGGGTGACCTATTGGATGCACAATAAATTGAACCTTACCTAGGGCTACTACTGAGTGAAAGTCGCTAGGGGCTTATGTCAACTCAAAAGTAGTCAAGATTATTTTTATCTTCATTTCATGTGATTTGATATGAATCATTTGGTTTAGTTTGATTTTGAATTGAGGGAATATCCGCTGGGGATGTGAGCTCAGTCAAATTTAATAGATTTAATTTATGGACCATGTCGGTGTACGATGGACCCATTTAGAGGGGGATAAATTAGATTTGTTCTATCCCAGATTTGCAATTCCAAAGGGACAGTCTACTAGCCATGGGGTAGAGCTAGCCAACCTAAGGGGTTGCCTTTTGGGGTGCAACAGCTGTGCTAGCTAGAAGGCATAACAAACTTACATCTTCCAAAGTAGGGAACAATCGCTAGGTTGACCTGTTGGTAGCACAACAAATTGAATGCAACATAGGAGTGAGTATTGAGTGATTGCCTTTGGGGACTTATATCAACTCAAGGAGTTATTTATATAGGGAGTTTTCTTTGCCTTAGATAGGATACCTTGGGAAAAGATGCTGAGGTGTCCTCCATGAACAATATATATATATATATATATATATATATATATATATATATATATATATATATATATATATATATATATATATTATATTTATATGTTTTAGACCGTTGGTGTGTGAGGGACCACACTGAGAAGGGGCTATGTTGGCCTTGACCTATCTTAGATTTATTGGACCAAGGGAGAATCTGCACATCCATAGGATAGATTCTCCAACCACAAGGTGGTTACTAGGAAAGGGGAACTATCCAATATGATAGTAACCTGGGTAATGTCTAAATGGGGTCGCAAAGGATGTGACCTAAATATAGTGCCCACAAGAGAGGTGCTGCTAGGGTGCTATCCACGAGCCGGAAAAGTAAGCCTATAGGTGTGCGATGGCCAACTCAAGGAGAAAGTGTAGCGAGACTTATATCTGCCTTGTGGTGTATCTTAAGGTGTGAGAACCAACCAACCTAAGGTGTATGCGTCAGCATAGTGAGAACAAACTAACCTAAGGTACCCGTCGGTGTGCAACGATCAATCTAGAATGAAAGTGTTTAGGCTTACAACTTTTCAAGTGGAATTGATCATCAGAATAGTTTATCATTGCCAGGATAGATGCTATCTAACCTAAAGAGACTACTAAGCGGGGAGCCCCAAGGAAGGACTTATCCTAAACCTCAGGAGGGAAGGAGCAGCTAGGGGACTTATCCTAAACCTTAAATATACTTGACCCAATTAGTGAACGAAGGTTAATCTAAGAAGAAAGTGTAGTAGACGCACATCCTCTTAAATGAAGCCAACATGAGGTAGCATACCGGCCACGTAGAAATGCCTACCAAACTAACAATGTGCTCATCGAAGTGCAGTAGCCAAGTAAGGAAGGAAAGCATAGCATACTTACATCCACTAAAGCAAGAAGACCATTGGGGTGACACACTAGAAGGGTAGCATGTCATCCCAACCTAGAGCAGCTACTAAGTGAGTGCCACTAGGGGCGTTATCTTAACTCTGAGTAGCCAGATATAAAAAAAAAATATGTATTTATTATATATGTTTTTGTGTAGTTTTGTGTTATGTTGATGAAGGATAGGATGCTTTCGGGTTCCACACCTATCTAAACATATCATGATTCAAACAAGAATACTTTGAACTTGGAAGAGATTTAATTTGAATTGGAATTTTCATTGATGATAATTATTTTATAACATGATTTATAATATTTCTTTAAGTAAAGCCTACTGATTGGAAGCATTGGGTGCTCTCCCTTATGATTAATAAGCTGATAATATCCTCCTTGGTATGCCTTCTCTATGGCAAAGAGGCCTTCCAAAGTAGGTTCAAACTTTCCTCCCATCTTATAACGGGCAACAATCGGTCTCCTTAGAACTAAAATAAGCTCTCTTACTTGAAAAGCTCTTGGACAGACCAACTTGTTGTGAGCTTGAATCATTTTGGTTTTGTACAACTCGAGGTTTTGGCAAGCTCGCAAGCATCTCTCCTCCAAACCTTCGAGTTCTTCTAACCACAACTTGGCGTTCTTCTCTGTTATGATCTTATTACCCACAGCTATCCTTAGTGATGGGAGTTTGACTTCTAATGGTAGAACAACTTTGGATCCATACACTAAGGAGAAAAGAGTAGATTGAGTTAGAGTTCTATATGTGATACGATAGACCCACAAGGCTTTGACTAACTTCTCAAGCCACTATAGCTTATTGTTGTCGAGTATCTTCTTTAGTATTTTGATGCCATAAGGCTTTTTAAGCCGCTCTGGGTAGTTGATGGTAGAATGTCTCCAATCTATGTGTCTAGAAAGTTGTTGATCTCGATCTTGAACTACCATTATCAGATATAATTCATCGAGGCACTCTGAACTTATATTTGATATGGTTCCTAAAAAATTAGAGCACATGCTAAGCTGTGACCTCTCTAAGTGGAATCACCTTCACCTATTTGGAAAAGTAGTCAGTAGCAACTAAGATGAACTGGTGACCCTTAAAAGAAGGAGGATCAATTGGACCCACAATGTTGGTACCCCAACACTCGAATGTCCATAAGTCCAATGTAGGATGTAAGATGTTGGGTGGTTTGTGTAGGACCACAATGTGTATTTGACATTGGTTGCATTGTCTAGTCAGATCCATGCAATCTTTGATTATCGATGGCCAGTGGTATCCTAGTTTCTTGATCTTGACCAGATTGGTTTCCTCCAGATAATCCTGAGTGTACCTCCGGCACAATCTTACGGGATTTGTGCTTTTCTAAACAACGTAATCACATATGATCAAAAGACCACCGGTACTAGACACCATCCACAAGAGTGTAGGAAAGTGCTCTCTAGTTCATCTAATAGGCTTGGGACTTCTCTTGAGGTAGTTTGCCTATACTTAGGTATTCCATGAATGGTTGCTTAAACCGTAAACCCTAAACCCTGAAGCTTAAACCCTAAACCCTAAATCGTAAACCCTAAACTCTAACCCTAAACCCTAAACCTTAAAACCCTAAACCCTAAAACCTAAACCCTAAATCCTAAAAACCTAAAAACTAAAACCTAAACTAAATAAAACCTAAAAATAAAATAAATAAAAAAACCTAAACTTAAAAAAAATAAAAAAAAACCTAAACTTAAACCTAAACCAAAAATAAAAATAAAATAAACCTAAACCTAAACTAAAATAGACTAAACTAAAATAAATATAACCTAAGCCTAAACCTAAATAAACTAAACCTAAACTAAATAAAATAAAATAAACTAAAAAAAAACTTAAACCTAAAGTTAAACCTAAAATAAAAACCAAAAATGGAAAACCTAAAAAATTAAAATAAAAACCTAAAGCTATACTAAAAATAGAAAATAAAACTTAAACCTAAAAAAAAATTAGAAAAAAAACTCAGCTAAAATATAAATCTAAACCTAAACCTAAAAAATAAACTAAAATAAAAAACCTAAGCTGAAATATATAAACCAAAAATAAATAAACTAAACTAAAAAATGACATAAATAAAAATTAAAAATAAAATAACCTAAAATAAATAAAAGATAAACTATATAAACCTATACCTACTGGTTTACATAACTTTTTTATTTTTAAAAAAAAAACCTAAACCCTAAGCTAACCCTAAACCCTAAACCATAAAAATAAACTAAAAGAAAACCTAAACCTACAGGTTTTCTTAATTTAGAAATAAACCTAAACGAAAACCTGAACCCTAAACCTAAAACCTAAACCCTAAAATCTAAACCCTAATTTAAAAAAAAAAAACCTAACCCTAAACCTACAACCCTAAACCCTAAACCTACTACACTAAACCCTAAACCCTAAACCCAAACCTTAAACCCCAAACCTAAAACCCAAAACCCTGAACCCTAAACCCTAAACCCTAAACCCTAAAAACCCTAAACCCTAAAGCCTGAAAACTAAACCCTAAACCCTAAACGCTAAACACTAGCTCTAAACTCAAAACCCTAAACCCTAAAACTTACAACCTTAAATCGTAAACCCAAAACCCCAAAACCCTAAATCCTAAAAGACTAAAAACCTAAAAACCTAAACCTAAACTAAATAAAAACTTATTATAAAATAAATAAATAAAACCTAAACCTAAATAAAAACCTAAACTAAAACCTAAACCTAAACTTTAAAATAAAATAAAACAAAATATAAAAACTAAACTAAAGTAAAATACATAAATACATAAACTAAACAAAAATAAAATAAAATAAACCTAAAATAAAAACCTAAATAAAATAAAAGTAAATGTAAAAAAATAAATAAACCTAAAATAATATAAAATAAAAAATAAATAAAAACCTAAACCTAAAAAATAAACCTAAAAATAAAACATAAACATAAATAAAAAATTAAACCTAAATGTTAAACTAAAAAAAAACTAAACCAAAAATAAATAAAATAAAATAAACCTAAACCTAAAATAAAATAAATAAAACCTAAACTTAAACCTAAAATAAACTAAACTTAAACCCTAAACTAATTAAAAAAAAATAAACTAAAGATAAACCTAAACCTAAACTAAAATAAAATAAAAAAAACAAACCTAAAATAAAACCTAAAACCTAAACCTTAAAAAAAAAAAAACCTAAACCTAAAAAAAAAATAAATGGTTTTTTATTTGTTCTATGTGTTTTTTTATCTATGTCGTGTCTTAGAAAACTTGGTGTGTTACTTGGTTGATGAAATCAAAAAGATGAAATGTTGAATCTAAATTTGTTCTCTCTTGAAAAAAACTAAAAACCCTAAACCCTAAACTAAAAGTTGAACCCTAGACCTAAAACCTAAAACCTAAACCCTAAACCCTAAAAACCCTAAGCCCTAAACCCTAAAACCTAAACCCTAAATCCTAAACCCTAAACCCAAAAACCCTAAACCCTAAACCCAAAACCTTAAACCCTAAAATGTAAAAAGCTAAAACATAAAGCTAAACTAAATAGAACCTCAAAATAAAATAAACAAAGAATCCTAAACCAAAATAATATAAAAAATAAAATAAAATAAAAACCTAAACTAAAACCTAAACCTAAACCTAAAAAAGAAAATAAAATAAAAATTAAAACTAAACTAAAATAAAAAATAAATAAAACATAAACTAAACTAAAATAAAATAAAATAAACCTAAAATAAAATAAAACAAAAACTAAATAAAACCTAAACCTAAAAAATATAAAAAATGAATAAAAATAAAAAACCTAAACCCTAAACTAAAAAAAACCTAAACCTAAACAAAAAAA